>OW679200.1:108802497-108834982 GCA_940337035.1 Agriotes lineatus | reverse complement strand
GAAGCCATTTCCTTGAGCCAACCTGATTCATCAGTGGCAGATCTACCTCGCTAAAACAATCCTTCCGAGCCAGGCCGATTCTTGATGGCGTAATTTGTCCCTTAAAATCGATACTAAAGTCCCCCGAACCCGGCCCCACGGTGTGTTACCGCCTCTTCTCCTTGTAATTGCTAGTATAGTATATCAGATCTAACAACTGCATGCTTGGTGCAGCGTTTCCATCATTCTTTATGTACCTTTGTCGAATTAAATATAATTTTAATGCTTTTCGTTAAATAATTAAGTTTTAAAAATCACATTCACGCAGAACTTGATGTGGTCTCGTTAAGCAAATAAAAAATATATTATTCATATAAGGTAGATGGCTCAATATTGTCAATTTTATATCAATCTACACGAAATTATTTTCTAGTTAAAACGGTTCGTAATGAAACTTCCAACGTATTCTAAAACTATAGGTGTAATCGGACAAGTAAAAGGGAACTTATTTATAGTTGCATGGTTTTCTACTTGTAGAGCGACATGTCACACGAACAAGTTGTTCTCTGCGAAGTTGACCTTTTATACTAAATATTTTACTGTCTTCCATAGAGACAAATCGATGTGCGTAATTGTAATGTGATACATACCGGGTGACCATAAATGGTTTTAATTTTTTTTCTTAGATTGGCACTGTTTATGTTGGTGGCACTGTAAGTCTATGTCAAATTGGAGGTTAGCAGGTTAGGTTTTGCGTCAGTTTTGACACAAACTGACGGAAAACCTAACATGTTAACCTCTGGTCACCCGATACAATTTGCAGCAAATGCAAGACGCTATCAATAATAGCTCGATCAACATGTTATTATGCTAGAAAGTTTCGGTTAGATTTGCGAACACTTCCATAATATATAAAGTAGAATAAAAACACCAAAATTTAAATTGAAATTTTTCTAGATGTAATATATGAGTTCACTTTGTCAATTTCCAACAAATTTTACTACATCTTGAGAATTCGTGATTTTGTCCATGAGTCCATGGGATGATTTTGGTTCTTTTTCTCCAATTTGAACATAATGGAAGCTTTCATGAAAGAGTTATTTCGTTCATTGTATTCTTATTTCAGTTTCTAAGTATGCACCAACTTTCTGTAATAATCACATTTTGAAAGCCGTCACTAATTGTTTTTATTTATTGTGGGATTCGGAGGGCATACTGTACTTACACTTACTTAAACTGACACCAAAACTTGCAGAAATAAAGCTATTAAAAAGTTACAATTAAAAATTGGAAAAGTAGCAAACAATAATAATAGAGATATATTAGTTATTTATGTACCAAGGGCATTATGAAGATATTTATGCCCGTTCGAGGAGAGAAGTTTACAAGTCCGAAGGCCTCTGGCCCGAGGATTTGAAAGTTGTCCGAGGGTATAAACATCAATTAATGCCCGTAGTGCATACAATGTTATTATATCTTACTACTGTTTCTTAATAACCTAAATAATGGATTAGAAAGCTTATATTAAATGATCAACTATTGCTGTGAACGTCTCGACGCATCGAGTTACGTGATTAGTCAGAAATTTGCGGCTTGTCATTTCTGACTATTCACGTACCATAGTAATAATGCCCGCCAGGATATCATGTACCCCATAATATGCCTTGTGTCCCAGTTATTAAGAAACGATAATGTACTAGCAAGACATAATAGTTATTTATGTACTAAGAGCATTATGTTTATGCCCTTTCGACACGTCTACAAGCTTAAGTTCCTCTCTCTGGCCCGATGCTTTATATAAGTTGCTAGAGGGCTATGAACATCAAGTAATGCCCGTGGTGCATACAACGTTTTATTTTCCACTTTAAATACACAAATAAATTATAAAACTTGCAAAGCAGTCCATGCAGCCCTGAGGGGCATAATGAGCGGGTGTTAGCATTACGTCCGCTTTTTACGCCCTAGGGAGTTATGGGCTGCTTTACCTTTACCTCGAATCGCAGATATAAACAAGAAATAATCGATCAGTGGAAAATAAAATATATTACTACAATATAATACACTAAATTTGTTTGGGCTCACGCGTTTTGTTTAAAATACTTTTAAATTCATATCCAAGAGGCAAAATCTACTTCGTAGTAAACACTGTTAGTCCATTGTGTCTTCGAACTCAAAATAAACAGTACATTCATCCAGAGTAAAACCTAAATCCAAAATGTCCGCATTACGTTAAGCAAAACTCAAATTTCATTTAACAACGTCAGCAAATTAATGTAATCCTCAGCCTAAAAAATACTTTGTCAGTCACTTCGTAGAATTGATTTACTGGTAGAGCTTCAATTAACAGTGCTATTTGTAATGCACTTTTTGAATCTTTAAAAAGTTACATAATTAAACTCATCGTATTTATTGTAAAGAGCAAGGAACTGCCAGCTATTAACAAAATTCGGTAAAGAGAGAGAGAGAGAGCACGATAAGTAATACAAATTGGACAAACAAGACATAAAAGCATATACTATTAATGTCAATTTGTAGTATCGTAAAGGCAATGTTTTCTCTTTTTAAAACTAATTAAACAAGGCTTCTTCGATCCAGTTTTTATCACAGGAACATCTGCTGTGTGTGCTTTTATTGCCGAGGTACAAAAGTTTCACTACTAAGGAAAAAAGCTTTAACTAACTTTTTCCCAAAGAAAACGATCTCTTCCGTACCACTCGCGAATGAAAGTTTAATTAAGAAAACTGTTCAGTTTTTGTAACGTTAGTAACATTTCAAAGTTTTACTTACAAATTAACGCGTCATCAGAGCATTTTAAAAAAAGATTTGATATTCTGAACATAATTTTGTGTTATAACGCTTATTATTGTTTTGTCTATTATTTTACTGACAACGGGTGTATTAGAATATCGCGAAATAAAAAAAAACTACGAATAAACAAAGCAGGCGATATACGTACATCGCTACTTAAACCTGTATAGGATTAAACTTCAATGTAATCTATATCATGATTGGCATATGGAAAAATCATTTAAGTTTTTGCTGGTGTTTAGAACACCTCTGTATGAGTATTGAATTGATTATTAAAAAAATATATATTTCAGAAAAACAATGTGGGTAGTTTTTTCTTGGAAAAGTATACTATGCATAGTACACAGAAATATTTATTATATAGAGGGTATCCCAACAGCTCTGTTATCCCTTTACTGCTAAAGAAGTACAAAAAAATACTTAAATAAAGCGTATCTAGCTCCAAATTTTAAAAATATTTTGAAAGCCATGGTGGACTTGTGTGGGTAGGGCGATACAAACTCACATTTTTTAAAATTGGAAATCTTGTATTTTTTTCACGATATCATCCTCTATGACTTTACCTACAGGTGCATATCTTACTTTTGAAATTTTAACGAATACTTTCGAAGTTACAATTTATTTTTCTGAAAAAATGACACTAAGTGGAGCTATATCCTATTAGTCAAGGGTATCTGATTTGTCCTGAGGCGAGCTGAAGCCGATTTTATTATACATGGTGAATTTTAGCATTTTTCGGTTGTTGAGAATTGTAAAGAGCAATAACTTATTTTTATAAATTACAACACCGATCGGCAGCTTTTTAATTTTTCTTAGGAATATCGGATACCAAAAGTGAGTAGTTTCCATGATAATTTGCGTTTTTTCCAAAATTATCCATATTTTCACAAATAAAAATCTTTAGTGGACCGTGGGAAACAAAATTTGAAGAAACCGTAGCTACGTTTATTATTAAATTGTCATAATAATTGGAAATCGAGAAATTAGTATTAGAAATTAAACTGAATAAAGATCAAGGAGTTTACTTTAGAACAGAAGGTTGCATCACTTTTGAACGCGGCGTCGTGTGAGTTATCGAGAAATCGTTAGTGGCTCAACTTACGCCATTAAGTGGGTAGGAGCTTGACGTAAACCGTACCGTGTTAAGTGGATAGTAGTTGCGCATAAGCCATACCACCTATTTCGCGGACTGTCTTGTTAGATTAAATAAGTGAAATTTGATTATTTATTATTACAAAAATAAAGAGAACGAGATGCGAGTAAGAGCTCAATTCACGACTGGTGACTCCGTTTCTACAGGGCACCTTTCATTTTTAAGTTATACATACATGTAAACACTCTGCGCCTCTACGAGTGAAGCTAAATTCTACCAATGGTCGGCCTTTTTGTGCTGACGTCACGCCGGAGAGCTGCGGTCTTTATTCTTTACGTAGTATTGGTTGTGCTGACGTGTAGGTTTTTTTGAAAGTCTTGACTGATTGTGAAAATATCCGAACTAAGCAACGTGTTTTATGCGTTCAGATAAAAAATAGTGTCTATTTTCGTAATACATAGCGTCTTTAAAAGGAGAAAAGATACATTTAAACAATGTACTAATGACCGGGACTTTAACTTGGTTTCTGGAGGTTTCAGTTAACAAATGTGTCTGTTGCCAGAGGTTACATTAAGGTTATGTAAGTATGAAAAGTAGATATCTCACTTTTTTATTTTTCCCGCTTATTAATGTGAACTTGACGCTGAATCGAGCAGGCTCATGCCTGACAACCAAGCCATTAGCCATTCGCCATTTGTTGATCAGACGACTGCGTTTCAAAAAAAGTACAAAGCGCGTAATAACCCTTTATATTATTGGGGCAGATGCAATTACCCCGAATTGTTCTGTGTAAAGACAAGACTCGGACAATTATGAGGGAAATTCAGGCGGAAACACTCGTATAAGACGGCTTCCGGATTCCCGGACCCTTGTCATTGGCTGACGGATTGTCTAGTGTTGCTACGATACGCGATTTTATCCCTCGTTGCTCCTCTTTGTTTGTCTGCGGTTGTTTTGATGGATTTAATACTTGACTTGCAGCCGCATGGCGGCGGCAGGTAGCGCCAAATCTGAAAGGTTTACCCAATCTCAATTGTGCAATAATTGCTTATTCTCGATCTGTGTGTGTCGAAAGGAAGCGGCTAATCCGATTATGAGCCGGAAGTTCTGAATGAATTCGCTCCCGGCTCTTCCAGGACGCGCTAATAAGAATTCGGTAACAGAAGATCAACCATCTGGCGCCTTTTCAAATTTTAATGAACTCTGGATGAAACTTTCATAAGCCGCGGCGTGACCAGAAACTGATTCTAAAATGAGCGCTTGAATACAGGACTTGTTTACCTCAAACCACGATAAGGAGAGGCGAAGATTGCAGTTAAAAATTAGTTATGATATGATGATTACTCTCTCATCTGGATATGTGCTACGAGATTTTGTATAAAGGTAACATTTTTAAAAATGCTCTCGGCCTATATTAATAATTAAACTGACCAATCAAGATTGTTAGAAACTAAGATTCGACGATAAAAAGACACTACAACGTCATTTCTTAACGTAAAACAACCACTAGGTCGAGTTTGGTAAAGGGCTTATACTTTCGCGATATGTACAGTCAAGGCACGCGACAAGTCGTCCACTTCCAGGGCAATAATTGCAGGAGTTCCTCAAGACTCTGTTTGACCACTCCAATCTTGCATAACTTGTTTCAATACAACAAACCTGAACCTGCAAATTAACCTCAATCGCTCTGTGCAGCAACACTAATGCAAAGGGATAATTCAATTACAACTGCAAAAACACTATAAGATGTTATCAATATCTTGACAGAAAGATTCAATCAATGGTTCACAACCTTAAACCAAACTATGTGTGTTTACAGCATTTACAACCTAAGAAGAGTGGTGGACCCTCCTAAAATATTGCTATGAACACATTTTAAGCCTTTGTGATTATAACGGCGCTTTATAATATTTCAAGCATATAAAATATTATTTTATAAAATGTTCCAGAAATGTGCTAGTTTAATTTTTGCAAATTGTATAAAAGAGCATTGGTCTTGATAATAATTTGTAAAACGGTATTAAAAATACTGTTAGATTTGATTTGAACAACAAAAAGTAATCAGAGAAGGTTTGGAAATAATATAAAAACAATGTAAAATCGAAGATAAACAAATGGAGGGAAAAGAAGCTTAGCTGTGAAGTGGTGTTAATTTTGACTTCCCCAATGAATAATTATTAATACGTGAATAAACACCCTTTTCCCAATTCACTGTGTTCGAAATTAATTCTATATCCTTTGGGTACGCTGTAGTAGGTTGCAGTAATTCGTGGCGCCTCTGCAGAGGTTTATAAAAGGTCTAAGCATTTTTTCCGAGATTGTGTACGAGGTTCGAGCAGTGTAATTGGAGCCCTGAGAGCTATTGATAGGCAACAACCTTCGTGGGAAGCAGTTGAAGCAGTATTTGCAGGCCAACGGAGAAAAAAGGAGCCCAGACATTGTGGGACTTGCTAGGGGCTCGAGTTAAGCCCTAGTTTCCATTGGAAAAGCAACAGAAAGGTCAGGAAAGATTATCCTAAAAGATGGAATTTAGTGATTTCCAAGTAGCATCGGGTTTTTGTGCACTTCCGGCAGACGCATCATCAGAGTGTTTTTTTGGTGGTAATGTGTATTTACTTACTGATATTGTTATCACCGAGGCAACGCTTTAATTACGTAATCACTGATAATTGTCGAGCAATCGCGAATTTGTTTTGCGTAACTGTGAGGTTGGATCGCCATATTTCAATTTGGTTCCCATTAGTTAAAATATCCAGTATTGTAGCAGCCCTAGTCGTTAAATAAACATTGTTCAAAGCGTTCACAATTTTAAATGATGCATTAAAAATATAATAAGATAATTCAGTTGATAGCAAATGTATTTCCAATAATTTAAACAAATCAAGATAATACCTCTAGGATGTAGAGACCCGACCTATATGAGATAGAGTAATTTATTTCACACAAAATTAATAATATCATATACACCCAATAAGAATATTAAACATTATTATTGAAATAAACAATCAACAACAAGAACAACCACAACAATATATCACTATCGATGGGCTGGTAGTATTATGAATTCCTGTCTAAACAGAAACCAATCTAGTTTATTTAGACTAGAGTACCCACATAAAAACAAAGATGATAGTATCCTATATTATATTAAACAAGTTATATCCAGTAATCAACATATTATCTCTGCGCAGTGTGTTATAGCAATATGTAATGTAATAACTTATGTATCTCCTGTCTGAGGTGCAGTGTCTACAACCAATGAAAAACTTAGCTGTTACAAAACAAGGTATTACGTATAGCAGTGGATGAGCCATGCTCCACTAAAAAAATCAGGGTAACTTGGGCATGTCAATTATAGTTGCATTTATTATAATTCCATAAAAATCACTGCTGACAAACATATCCCCCGCAGGTATTCCCAGTGATGCTTTTACTATTGCGCCACTTGAAAACGCAGCCGCTTTCTTTGTCGGTCTCCTGCGCCTATGCGCCACTAACACAATGTTGGCAATGTCGGAACTGCCGTGAAGTTATCAAGTCTCTGTTATACTTCTTTGGTTTAGGAATTTTCCAGGAAAATGCAGTATCGCTCACTTCTAACTGACGTTGGGCGACACCCTGAAAACTAAGATCGACCGGCGTGCACTTCTGCCTAGGACAGATGCTCGCGGTAGGCTTAAAAACATCCGCGCGCTATGCGCAAACGCATTGGCGCGCACCTAAACTAACAAAAGCGCCCGCACCATTTTCACTCACTGTATATAATCATGAAAATCTACTAACAAATAATACCGAACATAAATGTACAAATCGGATGTATACTAAAATGCTACTTCACACATCCTCGGGCGGGCAAAGTCAAGTTCCCATTACAACATTACACGAAAAGAATAATGTTTCCCTTTGTGATCTCTAAACATTGTATAATTTACTCCCAGCATTAGTTATTTTTTTTATATTTTCTATATAAACCTAACCATGCCTTACACAGTAAAATAAATCATACCAAAGCCGAAACTACTTACGAAAAATAAGAATCCTTGGTAGACGTACACTAAATTACGTTTTCTTAAATGTTCTGTTAGTAATTTCTTATTCCAATTTTGTGAGCTGCTTGCTATTTAGTACTTGCGTCGAGATTGTAGTCACCCACACGCTAGCTAGGGACCGAAGACGAAGAGAAAGAATATATTGAATCGATATATAGTGCAAAAAATTATTTCCTTGATATTTTGGGATTAAAAACGCGTTGAGAATATTTAGATAAAATATGGCGCATGTTCTACAAAGCATTTTTTTCTAAATCCTTATATATGTCAATGAGTGTTGCGTTTGACTGTGTACGTATGTCACGTTTTCTTCGACACGGATCGAGCGCAGATCATTCGTGCTGTCGCCACTGTGCCCTTCACAATGCAACGATAAGCCTGTTAATTATAAAGCATCCTATTGGCCAAGTAGTTAAAGCTTTTCATTAGCAATCAGATTTTCCCGGATAGCAGGTTTGAATCCCACCGACGGGGATATTTTTTCTTTGCGAATGAATGTAATTCGCATCACTAAGTGTTTCCTTTTACCGTTTCAGTATAATTAAAAACATTTACCATATTTTTACCTACTTTCTACAAAATTATCAACCGATACAAATTTGTATTTCTTGCGCTTTATTTATTAGATGTTAAAAACCTTTTCCTCGGTAACTTTATTACATATTTGCAATTTATATTTAATAAAGAAAACATATTTTAATTAGCGCCTATGTGGTGCGATCAAAAGCTACTTACTTCCGTTATTTGCCTAGTCTCCGGTCAAGGAAGTATTGTACATAATCGTGAAACAATCACCTTCCCAGATTTCTTCATATCTTTGCGTTTCAGAATCCCTAGATGACGAAAAATATGTTTTCTCAATTCCGTCTGTTTATCTGTCGATCTGTCTGGCTGTTGGCGCTATAGCTCAAAAACTATTTGTTGGAGGAAGACGATATTTTGTATGTGAATGAGATACTCCGAACCAAATATACTTTCGGTCAACTATAATATATAGGTTGAGCACCTTAAAAATAATATCATGTCCATTTTTTTAACCCAAGGACTTACCAGTTCGATAAAAGTAATATTTTGCTCCTCTTTAAAAGTATGCCTTTTGTTAATATTAATCTAATACTCTCCACCTTAATACTATCGGAGGTTTTAAAAAATATCTTCTGCCTTACCTAAATTCTTAACCCGGACAATGTACCGTAGATTGAATACACTTTTTATTGAATCGTAAGGGCTCTTTGTTTCACAGTATCAGCCACAAGATCTTGATCTTCATTGTACTCCGATGCCATTGTAGAAGAAAGCAAATAAAATTGAAACTAAATCATTATTTGTATTTTTGAAACAAACTTCCTCACAGCAGAATTTGAATTCAATATGCAAAAAATATCGAAATAAAAAATCTCGTAATGATAGGTCAGACGCTATAAGTTAGTGCAATGTACAAAAGAAACAATTGTGTGCATTAAATAATGACTATTTTAATTGTATCAATTTTATTGTGACCTCTGCATAATATCGTAGACCGAAATCATCACCTCATTTCTGCACTTGTACATGATCGACGATGGAAAATGACAAACAGGAGAGGAAAGGTTAAATGTACATTATAAATACCTCCTCTTAGTATTCAAATTGATCCAAACTAGTTCAGGGACGTATTGTTTGAAAACTGAGTGAATAATGCAAAGCAATTATAGTTTATACTAGATGTATTTGAGACTGACATTTCTATTATTTTATATTTGAACTAATTTTCCATACGATCAGCTTGCTGCATACTGGAATTTCAATTTTAATTCAGTTTAGCATAACTAATTCAATTAGAGAAATCGTTTATAATTTTAATTGATTAGTTTTTACTTGCTTGTAATTTAAATGAAGCGCAGACTGTTATCGAATTAAATTATTAATACCTTTTGGGTATGTAACTTGCAATTTGGTAATGTGGCAATTTAATAAAAGCTTTCATAGGAATATTACTGCAGTTACACAGTAAACAAATCACAAGCAAAATGCTGTTCAAAAACTTTCAATCTGGAATTGAAGTTCGGTTAGACAAAGTCGAACTACGGAAATTATACTATACGTTAATTAGCTTGTTAACGCCACTTCTTGTTAACCATATATTCCTTAAATAACTTCAAACATCGCAACACCACGAGAGTATATTTGAGAGCTCGCCAGCTAGACCCAGTGGAGACGAAGCAGTTCTTTAAATGATGTAATTTCAAAATGACATGCGTTCCAACAAACCAGTAACATGTACAATTACATGTTAAGAACAGCTATAGTGTCTTTGATATTGCCCGAGGTACCAATATCATCACAACAGATCATTAGGTCGTACACTACTTATTTGAGAGCACCATGCTTCTGCACAAGGTGAATCAAATAGCCCCCAAACGGGTTGTGGAGGATGCTGGCAAACGTCACAGCATACAAATCCCTCAGGCGATGGGTGCAAACCCAAACTAGACGCAAAAGGGCTCTCGGAAGCAGGAGGAACTGGTGTTTGAAACAGCTGCTAAATCTGCCGGTAAAGCAGATTACCACATAGACGCTAAAATTGCGTTCGCACGACGACCGCGTTCAAATAAAGGCGCTTTTACACAGCCAAGAATTATGCACAAAATAAATTCTAATGTTTATTACGCTTTTTGCACGTACAAAGCTGGAAGTTAACACCATTTGACTTTGTGGAGAATAATAAAGAGTTATACGTGAGCTATAAATTTATCCCAAATTATATTTTAAGTATATTTAGTACAGCAAGTGCATTAGAAGATTATTAATGCTTCATTATAAGCTGTTGTACACGGGTGTTCCAATATAGAGTACCATCAAAAATAATTTTCATCTAGTACTATAAAATTGAATTGAATTCAACTACGTTTATACTTAAATGTCAAACCTGACATTTGATTTTTAAGTGACCTTATAGTTGAATTCATAAATTAGTAACTATCCCATAGCCATACTAGATGGAAATAATTTTTGAGCATATTATATTATATTCAGGTTGAAAAGGGAATCTGGCTGTCTTTCCTGCATAAACAATTTTTATGTTTCATACAGCCAATTTGTATTTGCATACTTGTTTATTGTTAACTGCGCTTAAAACATTGTAATTTAGCATAGTTGCATGTACGCGGATCTGACGCTGTTAAGTGAAGCTTGATTTCGTGGGTGGAGCGACAAATACACCTTCGAAGTCGGTTCGCGAAAAATAGCAGTCGCTTACGTGTCCGACTCGAGGGCGCCCGTTAGCGAGCGGCTTCTAGTTCATTGTGCGAAATAAACAGAAGTGGTATAAGAAAGTTGGCAGTGCTGATGTTACTGTATAAGTTTGTATACAGCAAGCAGCGTTTCCTAGAGGAAATTAAATTTTTATCGTGTTCAGGGTGAAGACACAAATTCAAAAGCAGCCACGTATATTCGTGACATTTATTATCTATCGTGTATAAATCTCCACTCGCCGCACCGTTCAAAGTTTGGTGACGCAACCCAGGCCAAGCCCAATTCGAGGGCATGCTGCTGTTCTTAAGCCCCGATACCAGGTAACTTAATACCTACAGGAAAAGATTGTAGGTTCAGCGATAAGCCGACGGTACAGCTGTGTTAAAATCGCGCTAACTCAGAGGAATGCACTTACATAGGTGAACTGCGCCAGGCTTTCATGCATGCAATCACGTACTGGACCGTAATATGCCATATCGCACGTAGGTACTCCATTTTTATTTTATATTTGTATTTAGGCAGGTCAAATCATTCTAGGTTATAATCCTATTTAATTTTGTTTTAAAGTAGAGCCTTTTTTGTGGAAGTAAATTGGCTTTTCTTGTGTATGTTTTTTGAAGTCAGTTTCAGCCCGAGAACACTAGAGGTGAAGACCAGCTCCGTTTGTTATACAAACATTTTTTGCAAAAATTGTTCGTCTGGGTACTTAAAAGGGTTTCATACATATTGAGCTAGCAAAACACAAACAGTAAATTAATTAGAAAAACAAGTCCGTGATATATAATTGGATTGTAACGTCTCAACGACGAAAGGGCTGAATCGTTTCAAGGTAAAGTACATTTTCTGTTCTAAATACGGCAAAACATTAAAAAATGTTGGGTGATTTTAGGATATAGTTAATTTTCAGATAATGTGCGTTTCCCTAAGAAGTAAAAAACTGTTTTTTCAGAAAACGTACTTGGTATTTGGTACTTTAGTATCCGACTGGAAACGGAAATGATTGTACTACAAAAATATTCTTAAGAAAAGCTGTTTATCAAAGCTTTTCATTTTGAACAATATCTTCTAACGGGAGGTCCTAGTCGTAGTTATGAACGATCATTATTTGTCAAAAACAAGAAACTGGCTTGCACCTGTGGTGTTCGCAGGTTGACACTGATTTCAAACGCATGCACAAGTAAAACACGCATAAAATAGCAATAAATCAAAAGAACATTAAACTCTGGAAAGAATGGCGATTGCTAAACTAAACTACACGCATTTATCAGTCGAACTAGAATAATTATGACTGACATATTTATAGTTAAACACTATAAAAGGACACCGAAATATCTGTCTTAACAGTAAATTGCAAAAATGCCGATCCTGTACGCGGCTGCATGTATAAAAACTCGGCGCAATTCGCGTATGTAAGCGCATTCCTTAAAGTTAGCTCGATTCTCACACAGCTAGAGCAACCTCTTATTCCTTAAGCTGCACATATTTCCGGTACCAAGTCATTTTGGAACCCTCAAGGCCTGCGAATTGCAATGTCGCGGATCGGGTTTGCCCTTAGATTATGTCATGCCTGAAATGATTAGTTGTGTGGAAATTTCTCCCAGAAAGGCAACTAAAAAGTTCCTCACTTCTGGCTTTGGCGCCGCGCTGTCGGCTGACTTAACGAAGACTTCTCAACATTTACAAAACACCTTTGGGGTGTCCCAATGTGTACTTAGCCTATACACAATGAAAATAAACGCTTTGCTTGTGGCACCCATACACACATATAGGCAGCAACTATGTATTTACTGCAAGGCTGCCAGCCACTTCTACTTAACTCACCGTCTGGAGATATTCACTTCGCCGCTTAAAAACATGCAGCTTATGGTATAGACCGCGGGCTACTGCTTAAGTTGAAGTTGCCCTTGAGCACCGCTCTACAATTTGCGCACTGCAATAGGACCGCAACCGCGCATATTCAACTATCTAAGTTGCAATGTTTAAGCATATTGAGCAATAAAAAAGCATGCTACCACAAACTGGCTGTATACGCAAAACATGAAAATACACAATACAGGCAAGGGATACCAGATTGCCGATTCAATCTACAAGCAGATCAATTCTATAAATAAATTAATATCTGAGGCATTTATATTATTTCTGTCTGAATGCTGCTTAACGGATTAAATTAAAAGTCGAGAATTACCACTAGATTAATATTGTCTGTGAACTTTATGTAGTTTATATTTGTATACTCGTACTCAATTTGAATTAGGTTAAGTTTGAGGTTTGATGTATGTCTTTATGTTACATATACCTATAAATATAGGTACAAAAGTAATGAATATATCAAAGATATATAAAGGAGAGTAGAAGTTCCTCACAAGCTCACAAGACACAATATCAAAAATGGTATTTATTTGCAAAGACGACGTAGTCTAAGCTTAAATTGAAATTAAACTTTGACATATCGAGAAACAGCTTGCTCAATAAGGCAGCATGATGTTATCGCCCATTTATACATCTTATTTGTGCTATATAACGTTTATTCAACTGGATTTATTTAGATAATTCCGCCAGACACGTACTATTAGCAAAATACCAATATTCGGTTGCTCACACAACCGCTGGAAGAGAAGCGGAGAGCAGTCAACGCAATAATTTAGTAAGAGTTTTTCTACACAAACTTGTCAAAATAATAGCAGAAAACGAGCTGTCTGCTTGATAATGGTTGGGAGCTGAGAACCCTTTTGGGGAAATCGATCGAAGCACAATTCAATTATGTCGACCGCCGGAGCCACTGTAGCACTGTTACTAATTTCGTAGTTTGCTTGATTGAGTTGAACGGACACAATGGATTAGACCAAAAGGTTTCAGTTGCAGGTTAGTTTAGGCTGCCGCCTTTGCAAGTTCGCGATTATCCATTGATTCCTAACTTGCCGTATTTTTTAAATTTCAGACACTGGAAAGCTAGAGTTGTCAGCTTAAAGAAGAACAAAGTTGTCACAAGATCTGGGAAATACAAAGCGCGTTTGTTCCACTTCCAAAGCATACCATCCATTGTTCCGTTTTATGGAGGTCAGTGAGTACAAGGTATGTCAATGTGGCTGTTTCCTGTCCTCACCGGTGTACAAGAATTTATTTATAAACTTAATGAAATTGGTCTGGAACAGCGTGACACGCTGCTGCGGTTTGCTACTATTGACGCCCTGGTTGACTAGATATTAATATTGCAGCTCGTATAACTACTGGTATCTGACAGCACTACTCATTACACGTGTATTATTGGGCTTAACGTTGAAATACAACGGTTGTTTATAAAATTTCTGGCTATTGCTACCCTACGATGCTCATATTACAATTGGGAGCTGTTGAAATTACACCGTTTGCTAAGGCGCATATCATTAACCTGGTTTCAAGAAACCCTGCAAGCGAGCTGGTATTTTTTATTTCTTTAGTATCCATGCGTAAGCTATATAATACAACTGCAAGCAATTAAAAAAGATTGCTATTTAGTTAGTCGGTAAACAACCTGTTAACTACATCCACACTTCGGTAGAATTATTTTGATACTTAAAGTATCTACTTAAGATAATCTCCTTTTACTGATATATATTTTGAATTTCTTATTATATTATTTTAAAAGAAACCTTGAAAAGCTCCAAAAATGTTGTGAAGAGCAAATGCTTACTGCAATTAGTTCCGAAACTACAGTAGATGGTAGTACAGCACGCAGTACCAGAAATCGGAGCTGGGATTAAATTTAAAGACCGCTTCCTAAGCTATTACTATTGACCCAACACACGCATCAAGGCCAAAACTCTTCACACTGAAACATGATAATATCTAAGAGTAGCTATTGTCAACATCACAAACAAAAAATGCTTATACGTGTACGTGCAGATAATGTTAATATGTAAATATAAATAGCAACTTGTGGAAATTATCTGTTGTGGTACTCTTTATTCGTACTTAGAAATGTCATACAGCATTCGTAAAGAATTGTAAATAATAGCTAGTTATGCATCACGAGCAAAAAGTGCATGTTCATAGCACGCAGTATGAATTGTTCAACGAAGCAAAGTCAAATTCCATAAAAACACTTTCTGTTCGTGTTACGTATTTGGAGGTGTTGTGGGCCGCAGATTGCCAATGTGGGGAGTTGACTGCCAATGATACACGTTATGGACAACGACAACACCTATTTTTATTTGAAAATCAAATCAATTAACACACACGAACTTATACATATATGTAATAAGTACTATACACTTATGCATTATAGAATGCTAGATTACAACACGTTAAATGCATCCAGTTACGCGAAAATGCTACGCTAGCGCACGAGTTACAAGTGCTATCTTGGAAGCGCCGTGGCACAGTACCAATGACCGAATAGGTAAGTAAACGGATGAATAAACGAGTCGAAGCAATCTGTTAGACGTAATTATGAACCGAATTAACGGTGGCCCTTGCTCATCTGTCTCGTTATATAGCCCCTGGTTTACGTAAGTAGGGGGGTTTTATGCCCTAACGGCTGCCAAAGGGATCTATAGTATTCTACAGATCACAATAAATCTTCTTCTTCTTCTTCTGTATCCATATACCCATAGGGTGTCGGACATTTGATCCTTAACTATTTTCTATCCATTTTTTCCATTCTTTCCGGTCCATTGCTAATCTTCCCATCTCTTCCTTCGTCTTTCCTCGTTGTCTGCCCAATTCTTCTATATTCTGTAGCCAGTTTTTCCTAGGTCTTCCTTTTCTTCTCTTCCCAATCCTGCCTGTTTCCATAATTTTCTTCACTAGTCTGTCTTGGTCCATCCGCAGTATGTGACCGTACCAATTCAGTTGTTTCTTTTCTATCTTCTTTGTAACCGGTTCTTGTTCAATCATTTGTCTTATATGTTCGTTTCTCTCTCTATCCAGCTTGGTTTTTCCAGTTATTTTCCTAAAGTACTTCATTTCTGCGGCAATTATTTTCTTCTCGTGCTTCTCATGTATAACCCATATTTCGCATGCGTATGTCAGTGTGGGTAGTACTATCGTATTATAGACCCGTAACTTGGTTTTCATGTCTATTTCTCGTTTTCCGAAGATAGTTTTATTTAATGCATAGTAGATCTTTCCGCTCTTCTTTGTTCTTTTGGCTATCTCTAGGTCCATCTTTCCATCTTCTGATATTACACTGCCTAGGTATTCGTATGTCGTTACTATCTCTACATTTTTTCCTTTGATTTCTATTCTTCTTTCTTCTTCTCGTGCTTTATTGTTGATTATCATAGTTTTACATTTGTCCGTATTAACCTCCATTTCCAATTTTTCTATTTCTTCAGTCCATATTCTCGTTAGTTCTCTCATTTTTCTGTGGGTATCTGATATTAGGACTATATCGTCCGCATACATGAGGCAGTCGACTCTTATTGGCAGTAGTCTGTTATATCCTACCACAGTCTGATATTGTGCTGTTTTCAGTCGGGTGTTTTTTAATAGTTTATCCATTACTACTATGAATAATAGCGGACTGAGGCTGTCTCCTTGCTTTATTCCTAATTCCATTTTAAATCGTGTTGACTCCTCTCCATTTATCTTGACCACTCCCTTTACATCCTTAACAATGCTTTTTATTACCCGTATCAGTTTTACTTGTACTTTTAACTGTTCGAGGCACCTCCATTTTATTTTCCTCTGAATCGCATCGAAAGCCGCTTTTATATCTATAAAAGTTACAAACAATTCTTTTCCTTTTTTTTCTTTTCTTTCTATCAGGTTTCTTAGTATTTGAATATTGTCGTTTGTTTGTCTTCCCGTCCTGTAAGCCGCTTGTTCGTCTGCCAGTTTGGTATCAATTTTTTTCCTTAATTTCCTTTCTATTATTTTTGTGTATAGTTTAAAACAGGTGGAGGATAGACATATGGCCCTGTAATTCTCACAACGTGTGGAGTCGCCTTTCTTGTGTATTGGGATTATGTTTTCTTGCCAGCTCTCTGGTATTTTCTCCGTCCGCCATGCTTCTTTGTATAACTCTAGAATCCATTCTTTTCCTTTCTCGCCTAAATACTTTATCATCTCTGGTTCAATGCCATCTTGTCCACATGCCTTCCCTGTTTTGATGCTTTTCATCGCTACTTCCAGATCTTCCCTATTTATCTCCTCCGGTGGTACTTCCCCTATTTCCTCTTCTCCTTTTTCATTGTTGTGTAATTCGTTCTGGCTTTCAGCTTCATTTACTCTTTTCTTATCCTCAAATTTGTTTGTATAGTGGTCTGCCCAGATTTCTAATATGTCATGTAATTCAGATTTAAGTTCGTTATCAATATTTCTTATACTCCTTATCTTTTTCTTTTTATTTCCTTTCAACGCTTTTATTACATTCCAAAATTGTCTATTGTTTGTATCGTATGTTTGGTTTAGTTCCCTGCCAAACTCCTCCCAACTTTTCCTTTTCGCATTCCTCACTACCTCTTTCGCTATATTCCTTTTGTTTATATATTCTTCTTTATCCTGTAGGTTCTGTGATTCCCTGAATCTTTTCCATGCTGCTTTCTTGTTCTTAACTGCTTCCCTTACTTCATTGTTCCACCATCTAGTTTTCTTAAGTTGATTTTTGTTGTATTTTCTGGTTTTACATGTCTCTTTTGCTATTTTATGGATTGTTTCACTAAATATTTGCCATCTTCTCTCTAAAGTCCAGTTCGTACTAATTTGTTCTTGTTTAGTTAGTTCCTCGTCTACTTATTTTTGGTATTTTAATTTTATTTCCTCGTTCCTTAAACTCTGTATTTGTATTCTTTCGTAGTATTTTTCTTTATGTATTGCTATCTCTAAGTCTTTTAAAACTGCTGTTACCAATCTATGTTGTGTTCCCATTTCTGCGTCCATTATGGTTTTGATCTGTTGTATTCTATCGTTAAGTTCCTGTGTATATACTATATAATCTATTATACTTTTGGCGCCCTTTCTTCCGCAACAAAAGTATATCTATTTTCCATTGGTTGGTGCCAGAAGCCATTTCCTATTATGAGATCGTTTGTTTGGCAAAACACAATAAATCATTGTGGTTCATCTAGAAAGCTAGGGCATCGAAATTTGGATTTTATTGCGCTCTTTCTGGCCAGTTACGTCAATTCTTTTTCATTCACCTTGATTAGCGGGTGATCACTTGGCTCTTTTGTTTTATAGAAAAGGGTTTACGCGGCGCGAGCTTTAGAGCTGGATCTATTGTATCTCACGGATGGCTTAATTACGTCGTTGCTTGCATGGTGTCTTTTGTTAAATAGCAGAGTTAAACACGAGACTGTTGTAATATCTCAGATCGCCTGCTGCTTAGAGATACTGCGGGCGAAATGCGTGCCCCGAATTACCGGACACTTGGTGAAATCAAGCAAGTAATGTCAATCCGCGATGCACAATGCAACGTGCATAACTCAGTTTCTGACGTTCGACATTATGCTGCACATCGTGTCAAGTTTTAATTTGGACACCCACTAATTAAGCTGCATAACTGCAACACAAGGTTTCACTTTTAATTGGTGTCTTTGTATGTCTTTGGCAAGACGATTTATATTAGCGCATGTGTTGGTTACTCCGCTACAGATAACAACATGTTTTCTATGATCGTAGCAAAAATATAAAAATTTAGTTGGCTGATACTTTTTGTATCACACTGCTCTGTTAGATATTCCAGGTTATGTTGACATACAAATTCCATTTCTATTGCACGTGACCAATGGTAAGGTGCAATAAACAGTCACTTTTGATAGTAGAAACTGTGAAAAAAGTTGCCGCTCTTGACACGATAGTAGAAAAAAGTATTTACTAGATATTTGTTACTCCCTATAAACGTGGAATGCCCAACTAGAAACAGTAGTCAAAGGTCTAGAATAATTTTTAATTCAGGAGTAACAAAAATCAATCTCACAGCTGAGGGGATTTTAAATTAGATTACTCACTACGTTTATAACAACAATGAATTATTAGCTGATATACTAAGTTCCATAGAACACCCTTTACAGATTTTTCTTTATATTTTAAGAAACGCTTATCTCCAACTCGATGTTCAACGAAAAAGATTAATCGGTTATCTCTGTGTGGTGCAATATTATACAACCGACATTAACCTACAAGCTGACATGAACATCCTTTGGCACATCTCTGCTTTCAAGTTATTTATCAATAGCTAACAAAATAATAAATGTAAAACCAGCAGTAGATATAATTTTTAAAAGTTTCAATTATTTAACGGATAGATATGATTTTCCGTTAAATTTTCGACCACGCTTCCGTTCAGGAGCGTCTATAACCATTAACTGTTTAATTTTGCTTACTTAGTGAAAAAAAATGCAGTACATTTTTATATCATTTTTGAAAAAAGTCAGGCATTGCAACGGTTTATTTTCGCTTTTATGCAGACAAAAGTACAAAAGCAATCTAAATTTCATCATAATCAGAGTATGTGGATACAACTAATTATAAATAAATGATTATATGTATATAAGCTATGTGGGCATATAAAATAAATTGTCTTTACGGTACAATTACTTGCTATCAAAACTACTCTCCACATAAGCATGTTCAAATATTTACTTCTTCAAATGTCAGATTGACCTAAGATAGTTATAGCCATGTATTTCCCCATGTTAATAATTCACTCGGTGTACCAATTATGTTCTGTTAAATAAATTTCAATACTAGCTCATTTAATAATTTTTAAAACAAAACTCTTTACTCAAGTTGGGACATGCACTTATAACTATTCTAAATTTTAAATTACTTTCTTCGTTCAAACGCTATATCGGTTATGTAGTTTTCCTTAATATAAAGTGTACATTGACAGTTCACTCAACTGTCCAACTCAACAGCTCTGATCACTTCTTAGCTTATTTTAGGTAACATTTAGTTAGGCATTACTTGGTTTAATTAATTTATCATAAATCAATACACAATACTGGCCTAACATTTTTAAAACGCTCTCTGGTACCAGCTTACAACAATTAGGTAGATCTCTGCTACAGCCAATTGATAAACCCCAACCAGTTGACAGCAACTCCCTCTATGTAGTTCACATTATATGATGCTGACCTCCATTATTTGGTATATGCCAATTAACAACACATCTTTCTATTTTAAATAGCGCTTTAACTGGTGTAGCAGCGCAATAAATCAAAGAGATCGTCGCCGATAGTTACCATAAAATAAACAGTGCGTGTTATAAATATTCTCGAAGTGCAAGCAATTGGCTTAAGTGCCATTTGAAAACTTTCTAGATAAAGGGTACACGCAGTTAAAAACGCCTAATGTCAGAAAGTGATTTGTGCAGCGGAATTCAAAAGAAAAGAAACTCTCCAACGTCTTCGAGTGTCCCTCAAACAAAAGTTTCCTAAATCAGAAACGAACGTGGATGCACAATACGGCTATAAAACTGCAGCTGTTAAAATCGAGAATGAATTTCGAGTGGGTCATAAACATCGAACCCTTTTGGCAAGTGAAAGTGAGCCGGCCCTTCGTCTTGTAAATATACAATACCATTGTTACGGCTAGAATAAGAAATCCTTTTGTAAATTGTACAACCAGGGTATATATATGGAAGCGATGGAGCTTGAAGCATCATAGCGTACTAGGTCTTAGAGCTGAACGACCACTTTGGTTGTTTGGAACACAAAGAGTCAGATTCTCAATGTGTATCAGTATCAAATCTCAATACTTACTGAAGCATTCACTTTGAATGTTTCAGGAGCTAAGTGTCAGATTCACAAACGCTCATATGTATTCCGATTAACTCGACCTAATCGCTCCGCACTTGTAATAGTAGCTAATCGGCACATGTAAATTTATGTCTGTGATCCGTTGCGTTAAATAAATAATATTAAAAGTGGTATAGTTATTCGTGTGTGTAATATATAACGAACACCTTAACCACCCACTTTACTGGGAAATTATTCTTATTCAATTAAATACTACCTAAGCAACAGTGTGTCTATAAAATATTGTATGGTAAAGAGGGCTATGAACGATGCCGCCCTTTAAACATTGTGGAATGCGTTATGGATTTTGTCAGCAACTGCATTATCGGCCAACTTAGTTCTGACCGCTTTGCTACATTTGACCTAGAAATTGTAAACAAATTTGTTCTCATCGTCATAATGTAAATCATTTTGATTGAATTAGTTTCACCTGTTATAGTTTATTATCAGGAATAGAATAACTAAATCTGAAGGTTATGTTGGTTAATCTTAAATTAATTACTATTGGCCATAAAACAATGTTGCGGCAAAATTGCTCATTAAATGTACTTTCAAAGCCCTCTTAAACAGACAATATTTTATAGGCACTCTGTATGTTTACATTTCAAATATGTGTGTAATTAAACCCTCCTAGTTAGATGGCATCTAGCCCAGTTACATTATATTATTAATTACTGTAAAAATTTTGACTAATGAAATTTGACCTTATTACATTTATTAAATTACCTTTTAAATATCAAAGCACAAATCGTCTTTATAAATACTTCCGATAATGTCTAAAAAGCCACACACTATCGCTCTTTTCTGCACATGCAAAAGTCGATATACCAAAACTGTATCCTTCCTCATTTATGCTGCACCCTTGCCCAACTAAATTTCCTTTTAACATTGTCCTTTCTTACTTTTCCGGTGGCTTATGCAAGTATTTTAATTACAGATTATCGCGCTGTTTGTACATATTTTGTTGCTTCACTCATCTATCTACCGTTATGAGAATGAACAGAAAGTAAATTGGCTCATTGTCACTTTCTAACGAAAAGAAACTACCTATGTAATTTTAGTCCCACGCTAATTTCCATTGTTAGTTTTATTTATCAATCATAATCCAAATAATATCATGTTAATGAAAGTGTATTATTATTGGGTTAGCAAATCTATTTACGGTATCGAACCCTATCTTTTACTATTACTATGTATTTAATATTATATGCCAAAGCACATTATTTTCTAAGCTACCAATTCAACAAAGTTGCAGTCAATTTAGCCTTTTCGTTGCCTAATGGTTATTTTGCATACAGTTTCTACTGAATCGGTTGCCAGTACGAATCACATGTTCACCCTCACTAAAGTTCATTATCTTAATAAAAGTCTAAATCTAATCAAAATGTTCTTTAACGTGTGGACAAATTGCTGTTGGTATGTCAAAACTCTGCGGAGAATACGCTATTTGAATGTCCAGGACGTTTTAATGGCTTGTTTTCTTTGGTACAAAATTATATTTGACCGTCCAAATCATTAAGTAAAATTGTCTATTGAAATATAGAACACGCCTAAAAGTCAAAGGGGAAAAATGGATAAAATACATTTCTGCACTACTAGCCACTACACCATTCTTGAAAGATTTTTTTATTGAGCAAGTTTATTATACACCAGTGGCGAATAATAATTAGATATTATTTACCGTCGTTAAGTCCCTTCTTAACGACGAATGCAGTCAACTGGCGAACGCCATTGATGGCTCGGAGTTGGCGACCACGCCAGTTACAGAAGAAACCTAGACAGACTTGAAATTCGGACTACTCAACTTTTGTGGGTATTAATAAATTCTTGCATTTACCGCGGGGTGTGAACACTAGGATTTAAGGTGCTAGTAGTGCAAATATAGTATGTACACCGAGGTAGGGCAGAGTATTATAGCCCGCGCGCCTTGTACTCCTCGGTACTCCTCGGGGCACAAACTTGACGGTTGGGCTATAATAACAGTCTTCTTAACATTGGTGCAAGTCGCCTAGTCATATAATATGTATATTAATTTAGTCCAGTGTAATTTTTCTACAAACTTTCTCTACATTTTTATTTGTTCCCTTATCTACCTGAAAATATCATTTTAACATGGTTTCTTATGCACTTGTTACTATTTCTCATTTCCTTTTGGGTTTTCATGAGTAAAATACAAAAAATGATGTCTGGGTAAAAATTGTTCAAATAGTTACCAAACTAACAGATATGATAAGTAATAATAAGCGAAATTACTATCCACTGCTTGCTTGTTCGTTTTTACATACATATGGTTCATATACGTACTATATAGCCTCCACGCGGTTTCACGAAAATAGATTGAAGCATAACGTCATTAAATATAATCCAATCACTTTTTCCGCCAGCCACATTAAACATTTCTTGAAAACACTAAGGGCCAGTTCTACAATCCAAGGATAAAGTTATCCCAGGAATAAATACCCTAGAAACGATTGTTGTAACAAAGAAAACTATGACAATTATACTTCGGATAGCTTATTCTAAGTATATACTTGCATTGTAGAATCGGCCCTAAGTCGCATAATAAAAAGAACAAAATACATGTAAGCGCCTGATTACTATAGTAGGAAAACACGTTAAGTCACCGGCCCCTGTTATCACAGAAGATCTGCACTAATCGTCAACCTACATAACAAACTTTTTCCCCTTTTCAGAAATTAACCCTCCACTATGCCATAATTAAAAGGGTTCATAGCACCTGAACGATTAGATAGGATCATACCTAATGTAAGAGAAGAAAAGGTAATTATAGCAGTGTAAGTACAATTTATCATGTGAGGGTTCACGCGGTAGGATCGATATGTCGAGCTCACAACCCTTAGTTCGGATTGCAGCAGGCTCTGAATATTTTAGGTCATTGCAATGGTCGCTTATAACAATGTCCATGATAAACAATGCAGAGATTAGAGTGATAGAGCATGCAAAATTTAGTTTCAGAGACCGATTCAATATTTGAGACTTGGTCAAGCTTTTCAGCGAAATCAGACACCAAAATTAGTTGATAGATTTCTCATTTGTGAATGTTTGCTTTGCTTTAAAACCAAGAACTGGTGCTATCTTGGCAACAAAAAGTATATGATTTACATTTTTAAACACATGGCTTCAACTAGATGTGTGTTATAATAAAATTGCAATTATTAGTTTGCGTTTGTCTTTTAAAATAGCTATTTATGTATTAATCAATAGATTATAACACCAGGGAATAGTTAAAGCGCGATGCGAAATGGAGAGCTTTAAATTTCCCGAGAGCTATAATCGTAAGTGGGCACGTCATACATACGTTTTATTCCATTTTGATTTTCAAAATGGACAAACTTCAAAGATTCAGTATTTCGGCTACAGACTACTGCGTGCGAATTGTTGATGTGCTGCGGTTTTTATACATATTGTTGGTGTTGATATACTACATTGTTGGTGCTTGTTATACTGCTTAGCAGCCGGGCTCCATAGATTAGTGGTTAAGCATTCTGGCTACTAATCTAAGTGTCGACAGTTCGATCCCGATCCCCGTGAGGGTTTTTAAAAATTTAAAAAATGCAGATGAAAACCTCTACAGAATGCCATCATTCGGAAGTGATGTAAAGCCGTGGGTAAGATGTTACTACGATGTGTAGCATGTAAAAAATCCCTTGCTAGGGGTGGAACTCCCTAGTCTCGGCAAAATTCTAAGTAGGACTAAGGTACCTGGTACTCTGCATGCCTAGACCTTGTCTACGGGTTGGCAAAAAGGGCCTATAAAGGCCTACTTGCTTGACATCAGACTGCCCTCAAATACTACTACTACTAATACTATACTGCTTAGCAACTTTATAGGACTTAGGGCCATAAAAGCCATTTTACGCCCGCTATCGAGGGTTCCAAAATGAAATAAAATATATTTTTTGATACTTTAATGTATATGACAGTTAATATTCAGCAGTAAAGCTAAAATGCCAAATAAATATTTTTTTTCAAAACGCAGTCACTTGAACTACACTTATAGAGCTAACTATATACACTTACATCCCCCCCCCCCCCCACACTATCATAGAGATATGGCACCCAGTTGAAATCTGACCAGCTGTTTACGAAAATCAAGTTCAACAGTTCCTATATTCAAAAACTTTATGGAACTGTAATAAATACAACCCTCTGAAAATCTATGTCCATTTTGAAATTTCCAGAAGGTAAAGTAAATTATCTCAAACAGTTGATACGAAATATGGCTTTAGGGAATATTTCCGCAATTATGAGTACACGTGCTAGTTTATTGTGATTTAATTACTAAATAATTTTATTCCACGGTTCCCTAGCGGTTAGCTGAAATTTACGTCGGCTGCCCCTACGCGCATTCATTAAAAATAAACATCAATTAGGACTGACTTCCCAAAAGGTCAAATGCCCTACAGAGGAAGCTTTTCATCCTTCCAACCCACCAGCGGCAGAAAGACCAACTCGCCAACCCACTCGAGATGCCTCGCAGATAATTGTCCCTCGACCAAGTCCAATTCGCAAGAAAAGTGCGCAATTTTCAGAAGTTGCGATCGCACAAAGCGGGTTAGCGCCGCGAATGCTGCAACCCCGGGCGAATTTTCTCGATATTTCGTATTTCCCTCATGACCCTAATATTATGATAACGCAACGCGCGTCCGCCACAACTTTAATGTCACTATAATCTCAATATATTACGTGATCTGCGAGGGAGTTAAGGTAGAAATTGATCACAGCTAGCTGGAGATTGGGGAACCGTTACATGCGGCACTCGCGTTTTTATTTGGATCGGTTCATGAAGAGCGTAAAATTTTTGGCCGTTAGTGATTACGGCTTCTATTAAAAATTCAAAACGGCCCCTGGAAAGGGTGCGTCTGAATGGAAGGGCCATAAGATAGACTTTATTAAATGGACGGATATGAGCAACTATATTACGGAGTTGTCGGCCCAATGCTTACTATAGCTTCGTTTAGAGAAAGTTTTTTTATACCTTAATTTCGGTATTTTATTAGCTGGCTGTGGAATATTAAGGACGGGTTTTATAACGTCACTCTACCTTGAAGTTTAAATGAAAACCCTTGCTAGTCTGAAATTTTGTACGTAACCTACTATACAAGGTCGTTGGTTATATTGTCTGCAACCTGCTTTATTATCAGTCAATTACCTACTGCTTAAATTGCTTTTATGTTAGCCACGCAGCACATTGTTATTGTTCACAAAATTCCTGTGCGAATTTGGCACGACATAGAGTTGATTCAGACTAGGCGCCACGTTTTCTGAAAGTAAAGTTGCACCACCGGGCAATGACGCTGTTGAATGACCCAATATTGGTACCTGCAGTACTCCTACACGTACAAGCTATACAGATTAGTGGTGGATAACATGAACATAATCAAGGTGTTGTGTTTTAAGAAAAAGCTAAATTCTAGGATACTAGATTTTAAGTTCGACCGAGCCTGTAGGTTAGTGGTTAGCACGTCTACTTAGTATTCGGGAGGTTGTGGGTTCGATTCCCGAGACCGTCTGCGCTGACTCAGGTTTTTAGGTGGTTTTACTGAGTCAACAAAAAAATTTCTCTGAGGTGAATGCCGGGGCAGTACTTCTTCGCCTTTCCTGGCCTCTCTTCCATTTTCCATCCTTCCGTTCTCTCTTGTAGTGTGACAGTTGTGGGACAGTACAACAATTTTGTTCTGTGTTTATAAAAATTTTTCAGTGGAAAACACTGTACAAATTTTAATAAAAAGTATATTAGTATTGTCACGGGACGCCGAAAGTCGGGGTAACTGGCAATCCTTTTAGTTAAAATACACTTGGACACGAAGATTAAAGCTACTGTTGCGAGATTAATAAGAACACTTAAGTTTAATACCGTTGCTTCTTAACTTTACTTATTAACTTCTTCTTATTAACTAACTAAATTCTACGTCCAGTTTGACCAAGAAAACTCGGTAGCAGTTCTAATTTTTGGACTTTTGGCACGTACATACGGACGTGACAGTTCATAATACTTCTATAAATTTGACAAATTTGAAGCTTTCACACGATGAAATTTGTCAAGCTCGATCCCTCGCAAATTATTGCTAATAAAGTTTTACAATGCTGCTACAAGAATTTGCCCCCGCCGGCACGAAATTTTTACGATCGAGTTGCAACAGTTGCACTTCTGATCACGTTCTGGCCATATACCTTTGCCTAATTTTTCGGAGTACGAAGTAAACCCTGCATAAATTTACTCTAATCTATTCGTGAGATTAAAATATCTCCAGCTACCCAGAGAAAGGCACGTTTCTAAACACCGGCTAACATTCGCTTGTTGTAATTTTAATATTACATTTTGCCTACGAATTCTACCTTAAAATATTTATGATACAAATGGCTTATAGCTAACTAAAGTACAGTTTCCTACAACTGCGTATAGTTCATTTCATTAAAGAACGCAAATCGTAACAGTATATGTGAAAAAGTTCATAGTTTGTGATAGTGTAATTAGTTTCCTCAACAGCTTTGAAATTATTATTAGTTAGTGAAGCAAGAATAACAAGTGAATTTGAATCAAGTGAAATTCTAATAAACAATTATACAACTATTAGATGTGATTCACAATCAAGACACACAAGAGGAGTTGTGATATACGTGAAAAATAATATTCACCATAGTGTATTTAAGTCATTTGTGAAGGAAGGTAATTATTGGTGTAATGTTTTGAAAATCTGTTTTGATAGTCTTCAAATTGGCTTATTGGCTGTCTTTATCATTCACCGTCATCATCGGATGCCACATTATCGAAGATCTAGAGAGTATTTGTGATAAATTATATTGTAGCAAGTACAATTGTATTTTAGTTGGAGATTTTAATCTAGATTATTTGAATGATAATCTTTGTTATGTCAAAAAGATTAAAAATTTATTTTTAACATATGGAATTCATCAGTCGATAAGAAGTCCAACCAGAATTACAAAAGAAAGTCAAACTCTTGTTGATTATGAAATATCAAATCTTAACAATTTTACAGCTGATGTACATACTTGTCCTGCTATTGCTGATCATTTAATAATTTTTATCAGTATTTTTAATAGGTACGAGTTATAATAATGTTAAAAAATTCAGAAACTTTAATGAAAATAATTTGCAAGCAGTACGAACAGAGTTACTATCATTTACATAGTCATTAAATTCTACTGATATGAATTTAATTCTGGATGAAATTCAGACAAACTGTGATATTTTAAGTTATAAATTTAAAAGTAAGGTTTTAACAAAATAAAAGAAAGAGATACATGCTACAAACGATTTAAAAATAGTGTAAAAAGCATAGAAAGGAAGTTGTAAGCTTGTTAAATCGGAACAAAAGCTAATATTACTTTAAGAACATTTATAGATACAGAAATCATCCTCAAGAAATGTGAAGAACATTAAAACAATTTGAGTTGAACGGTGATAGTGTGATTATAAGAAATGATGATGAAATTGTTGAAAGAAGTTCTTTCAGACGAGGGAAGTAAAAATGTTGTATCATTTTATTATAACGTTCACGATCATGATACTAGAGGTTAGGCTAATATTTATATTTCTCAATTAAATTATCGTTCTACAGTGAATTCTTTATTAATTAAAGGGGTGGATATGTATAACAAATTACCACAAAAAATTAAAGCACGCAGATCAAATCGAGTTTTTAAAAGCAAACTATTGTTACATATTCAAAATCAAAATATTCTCTAAACTTAAAATTATTCTATAAAATGTTAATGCATTTTTTTCTGCATTGAATTACTATATTTTATTATTATTATTTTCTTAATAGTTGTTTGTACTAATATATATTTAATTATGAAATTATTATTGTAAATTATAAGTTGTACTTTGAATTTCGTGTGTATTAGAATTTCTATTTAAATAAATATTGTTATTATTATTTTTATTGTTATTCTACCATCCTATAACTCCCGTTCTTGGCTGAAGAGGGACGCAAGATCCTTACAGCAGCCCGCCCCCAGTTGGGGGAATTAAAATTACCCTGAATATTTACCTTTACCTTTTAAGTCGCATGAAAGTATGTATTTCTATCTAACGCATATAAAGTGCATAAACTGTATTCTAGCTCATTTGACTGTCAATATTCACATTATTAGCTCAATTTTTTTGGGATAATTAGCGCCCACAAACTATTTTAGCACTTTGCATCGTATATTGCCGCTCAATGCGTTGAATATGAAAACAACTTTAAACCCTTCTGTGCTGTTGTTTAGGCGCTAAAAATAATCGTTGCTTTTTAGTTGACTAAATTTTTTTGAATTCAGTAATGTATAATGTATATCATCAGAATGAATAGAAGGTTTGGAAATTGGTACATAACTATTCATGACAGGAATTACAGCTTTATTGTTATACGACGATGTAAAGAGATGTGCTTTAAACTATTCTAAGCTCTAGAATATGAAATCATACAAAATTATGCATGGGGTTGTGCGCTGTGCACCTAGACGGATGCATTTGCTATGCAATCCAAACTCTGGGATTCGTACGGCGGGTGTAGAAGGCGCACAGTGGCACATTTAAACATATGTTGTGCCTGCCTGATTTATTTGTAATTGAATTTGAAAATAATTTTGTATCCGGAGGTTTTTTGGCATAAAAAATTCAAATTGATCAACGATTCAGTTGTATCTTCTAGAGGGCGCCCCAAGCGACCATTAGGACACTGTTAAACCACTGGAAATTTTTTGTGTCGTAGTGTAGATATGTCATTTTCGACTGAAAAAATCTTTTTCCCTATCTTTTCTGCTTAAAAAAGGAATATTTTATTGAACTTGCTAGAAGTAACGGTTTCCCAGAAAAACGCATCTAAAACTGATCATGCGTGTAAATTATCCTAAAGAAAAGTCAGATTATTGAGTAAATACTTTGAAATCCTGTATCTTTGTTATTATCGACTTTGGTACTAGGGTAAGCTGAAGTAAATCAACTTATTATGGTCTAACTGTTACGCTGTTGCGGTAGGGCCCATTATTTACTCAACAATCTGACTTTACTTTAGGATAATTTACATTCATGATCAGCTTTGGATGCATTTTTATGGTAAACCGTTGCTTCTAGCGAGTTCAATAAGATAAATACCTTTTTTAAGCAGAAAAGATAGGGAAAAAGATTTTTTCAGTCGAAAATGACATACACCGTGGCTCAAAAAAGTTGCAGCGGTTTAACGGTGTCCTAATGGTCGCTTGTGGCGCCCTCTAGAGGATACAACCGAATCGTTGATAAATTTGAATTTCTCATGCCAAAACACCCCCGCCGAAACACCCCCGGATACGAAATTTCGTAAAATTAGCTGGAAGTGATCGAAAGATATTAAAAAAATTTGATTTATTTTTTTCAACTTTGACACCCTCCGTTAGTACCAACTTTTGGACTAAGGAAAGTTGGGTTAAATCAGCTTATTTTTGTAGAAATTAACAATATCTGAAGTTTGGCCCATTCTTTACCGAACACCCTGTATAATAATAGTAAGTCTACCTATGTGCTGGGCTAAAAAGCTAGTTAAAAATAAGTGAATTTAATAGTAATGCTAAAACACGATGCAACCTTCTGCCAAAGTAAAAAAAGGGATATAGTAAAGGTGGATGGGTATGGAAGGAAATAATAAGGCGACTAGCACAATATTTAGTTGGAAAATATTTCAAAGCATGCTTGTTACATAGTTTATCAAAGTGCGAATAAAAAATTTTAATGAACAGATAAAAGTGAACTATATAATAATAATACGGCAAATAATACAAACATAATTGCTTTATTTTCGACATGTATATTGTATTGAAATCATTTGAAATTACGAACATATACGCCATTCATGGAAATGAGGTCACTTTCAGCGCCTGGTTGTGGAGCAGTTTCCTAATTTTCCTTTGCTAAGGTTTTGGGTAATTTTCCAAACCTTAATTTCGTACCTTGTGCCATTTGCGTATAATTTGATGGGGCAGGCTTTTTCTGTGTTTTTAGAGAATTTTGACACTTCTCCGATGTTCTTAGAAAGTGGCTCACGACCAGAAGCTTAAAGAAAAGAAAAATGTTATCCCCTAAGTCCTCGCCATACTTTATTGGGGAGCAACTATTATGGCGTATTTACGTTAGTCTAAGAGACAATACTTTTCCCCGTGGTTAGCTCGCATTTCTCTACTGGCCGAATGTCACGCGCAGGTCTCGCGTGATATCTTCTTTCACATGGCTTGACATGGAAATAACGCATTTCCAGGCCCTTTTCCTTCCGGGTTCTTCCATGTGCGCCTTTGAGGCTTCTTTAGCAAAGCAGTTTTCTATTCTGAACGATCTCTGAGCGACCCGACAGCCATTTTATGGACCGTGAGGATCCTCATGCTACCAGGTAGTGCATGGCGTCCTTGGAATCATTAACGGACCTGCAACGTCGAGAATGTAAAATCAGGCTTCTTCAATTACCTACCATAGCCCTGAATGGCGTCCAGAGCTCATCAGATATTAGGGCTAAAACAGTTGCACAGTCCGATTAGGCTTACCAAGATTTATCCAACGGATTTAAAATCTGATAACTTGTACCTTTCATTTATTTCAATATGTTTAATTAAACAACCATGCTTGCTTATTGAATTAACTAATTATTTTGAGTATTTTGACTTCATATAACCTTGTTTATAAATTTTGCTTTATTGAAGGTTTAGTTATCAATTTTTATCAATCTTAAATTCATATAACAGCGTTTATTGGCCTGTTGGGATAATAGACTGGTTTCTGGTTGAGATAGCGTACATGGCGTTGAGCGAGACTTTTCTGCGAGGCATTAATTTAGTGATTATGAATGCCCTTCGTTATGCAAAGGCCTTTGTGATACGCATCGCCTCCGGATTACGTGTAAGGACAAGCTTTTGGGGTGTCTGGGGAGACTTCTTTAATTAGGTTATCTTCCCGTTTCGGATTCAGGAAAATAAATAGTTCAATTGTTTTTATTTGCTGACCTAGTCCTCATAGGTAAATAGTTAATTAAATTTTTTTTATTTGCTTATGTAACCGCGCATACTATTACATGTCATATTGTGTTGTAACAACAACTTGGTGTACTTACAAATAATAGAATGTAGTAGGTTACTCAGCAACACTTGCAAATAAATTTAAAAAGCTCGGTCAAGCCAAGCAAAGAAAATTGTTGTGTGCTGGATTCCTAGTTGTAATATTGTAAATTTTCGTATAACTGAAGTCTTTTGAGTTTCAACGGGTCCAATTATTGTTATCCAGGCGTGGGCTATTAGTGTATGTGTGCAGTGTTTCCCATAAGCAGTAAAATAGCCAAGATTGGAGCAGCAAAGTCCGGACTTCGACACACAGCTACGATTTGAAGAAGCCAGTAACTATTTGGAAAAGCGTAGCTATGATTTGGACCAGCAAAGAAAGCCCGAGAGCAGGTACGCGTAATAGCAAATATTACAGAACAAGTATAAGATGGGTCACTCGCGGCATTTACAAACGAATTGCACTTCAAACACGTGCGCCGACAACAAACGCGTGCGCCGACAACTCGCCGTTCACTACGTTGTATGCCGGTATTCCGGGCGATCGATAAGGA
>OW679200.1:108680026-108802140 GCA_940337035.1 Agriotes lineatus | reverse complement strand
TGTTTAGTTCGACGTAAATGGTTAACTAACGGGTGTCCGCCGGCAAATTTCATTTTTAAACTTGAAATAAAATTTTTATTTCTTAAAATATGTTATTGAAAAAAATACAAAATAAACCTTAATCTTTGGGAAATTATTTGTGAAACAGCACATCCGCCAAATGACGCCCCTCACTTCGTATCACTTTTTCCAAACGAACTTGAAAATTTTGCATCACACGCGTAAGCATAGCAGGTGTAATCGCACGAATTTCTTGGGTGATGTTCTGCTTTAACACATCCAAAGTGGTGGTGCATTCTCGTAGACTTTTGATTTGAGATATCCCCAGTGGCAAATTTTCTACGAGAATGCACCACCCACTTTGGATGTGTTAAAGCAGAACATCACCCAAGAAATTCGTGCGATTACACCTGCTATGCTTACGCGTGTGATGCAAAATTTTCAAGTTCGTTTGGAAGAAGTGATACGACGTGAGGGGCGTCATTTGGCGGATGTGCTGTTTCACAAATAATTTCCCAAAGATTAAGGTTTATTTTGTATTTTTTTTCAATAACATATTTTAAGAAATAAAAATTTTATTTCAAGTTTAAAAATGAAATTTGCCGGCGGACACCCGTTACTAGATGTATTTGAGACTAACATTTCTATTATTTTATATTTGTACTCATTTTCCATACGATCAGCTTGCTGCATACTGGAATTTCAATTTTAATTCAGTTTAGCATAACTAATTCAATTAGAGAAATCGTTTATAATTTAAATTGATTAGTTTTTACTTGCTTGTAATTTAAATGAAGCGCAGACCGTTATCGAATTAAATTATTAATACCTTTTGGGTATGTAACTTGCAATTTGGTAATGTGGCAATTTAATAAAAGCTTTCATAGGAATATTACTGCAGTTACACAGTAAACAAATCACAAGCAAAATGCTGTTCAAAAACTTTCAATCTGGGATTGAAGTTCGGTTAGACAAAGTCGAACTACGGAAATTATATTATAAGTTAATTAGCTTGTTAACGCCACTTCTTGTTAACCATATATTCCTTAAATAACTTCAAATATCGCAACACCACGAGAGTATATTTGAGAGCTCCCCAGCTAGACCCAGTGGAGACGAGGCAGTTCTTTAAATGATGTAATTTCAAAATGACATGCGCGCCAACAAACCAGTAAAATGTACAATTACATGTTAAGAACAGCTATAGTGTCTTTGATATTGCCCGCGGTACCAATATCATCACCACAGATCATTAGGTCGTACACTACTTATTTGAGAGCACCATGTCTCTGCACAAGGTAAATCAAAGAGCCCCCAAACGGGTTGTGGAGGATGCTGGCAAACGTCACAGAATACAAATCGCTCAGGCGATGGGTGCAAACTTAAACTAGACGCAAAAGGGCACTCGGAAGCAGGAGGCACCGCTGTTTGAAAAAGCTGCTAAATCTGCCGGTAAAACAAATTACCACATAGACGCTAAAATTGTGTTCGTACGACGACCGCGTTCAAATAAAGGCGCTTTGACACGGCCAAGAATTATGCACAAAATAAATTCTAATTTTTATTACGCTTTTTACACGTACAAAGCTGGAAGTTAACACCATTTGACTTTGTGGAGAATAATAAAGAATTATACGTGAGCTATAAATTTATCCCAAATTATATTTTAAGTATATTTAGTACAGCAAGTGCATTAGAAGATTATTAATGCTTCATTATAAGCTGTTGTACACGGGTGTTCTATTATAGAGTACCATCAAAAATAATTTTCATCTAGTACTATAAAATTGAATTGAATTCAACTACGTTTATACTTAAATGTCAAACCTGACATTTGATTTTTGAGAGACCTTATAGTTGAATTCATAAATTAATAACTATTCCATAGCCATACTAGATGAAAATAATTTTTGAGCATATTATATTATATTCAGGTTGAAAAGAGAATCTGGCTGACTTTCCTGCATGATAAATTTTTATGTTTCATACAGCCAATTTGTATTTGCATACTTTTTTATTGTTAACTGCGCTTGAAACATTGTAATTTAGCATAGTTGCATGTGCGCGGATCTGACCCTGTTCAGTGAAGCTTGATTTCGTGGGTGGAGCGACAAATGCACCTTCGAAGTCGGTTCGCGAAAAATAGCAGTCGCTTACGTGTCCGACTCGAGGGCGCACGTTAGTGAGCGGCTTCTAGTTCATTGTGCGAAATAAACAGAAGTGGTATAAGAAAGTTGGCAGTGCCGATGTTGCTGTATAAGTTTGTATAGAGCAAGCAGCGTTTCCTAGAGGAAATGACATTTTTATCGTGTTCAGGGTGAATACACAAATTCAAAAGCAGCCACATATATTCGTGACATTTATTGTCTATCGTGTATAAATTTCCACTCGCCGCACCGTTCAAAGTTTGGTGACGCAACCCAGGCCAAGCCCAATTCAGCGATAAGCCGACGGTACAACTGTGTTAAAATCACGCTAACTTAGAGGAATGTACTTACATAGGTGAACTGCGCCAGGATTTCATGCATGCAATCACGTACTGGACCGTAATTTGGATATATGCCATATCGCACGTAGGTAGTCCATTTTTATTTTATATTTGTATTTAGGCAGGTCAAATTATTCTAGGTTATAATCCTATTTAATTTTGTTTTAAAGTAGATCCTTATTTGTGGAAGTAAATTGGCTTTTCTTGTGTATGTTTTTTGAAGTCAGTTTCAGCCCGAGAACACTAGAGGTGAAGACCAGCTCCGTTTGTTATGCAAACATTTTTTGCAAAAATTGTTCAACTGGGTATTTAAAAGGGTTTCATACATATTGAGCTAGCAAAAAACAAACAGTAAATAAATTAGAAAAACAAGTCCGAGATATATAATTGGATTTTAACGTCTCAACGACGAAAGGGCTGAATGTTTCAAGGTAAAGTACATTTTCTGTTCTAAATACGGCAAAACATTAAAAAATGTTGGGTGATTTTAGGACACAGTTAATTTTCAGATAATGTGCGTTTTCCTAAGAAGTAAAAAACTGTTGTGTCAGAAAACGTACTTGGTATTTGGTACTTTAGTATCCGACTGGAAACCGAAATGATTGTACTACAAAAATATTCTTAATAAGAGCTGTTTATCAAAGCTTTTCAGATATTTCGGTGTCCTTTTATAGTGTTTAACTATAAATATGTCAGTCACTTCCACTTAACTCACCGCCTGGAGATATTCACTTCGCCGATTAAAAACATGCAGCTTATGGCATAGACCGCTGGCTACTGCTTAAGTTGAAGTTGCCCTCGAGCACCGCTCTACAATTTGCGCACTGCAATAAGACCGCAACCGCGCATATTCAACTATCTAAGTTGCAATGTTTAAGCATATTAAGCAATAAAAAAGCATGCTACTACAAACTGGCTGTATACGCAAACATGAAAATACACAATACAGGCAAGGGATACCAGATTGCCCATTCAATCTACACGCAGATCAATTCTATAAATAAATTAATATCTGAGGCATTTATATTATTTCTGTCTGAATGCTGCTTAACGGATTAAATTAAAAGTCGAGAATTACCACTAGATTAATATTGTCTGTGAACTTTAAGTAGTTTATATTTGTATACTCGTAGTCAATTTGAATTAGGTTAAGTTTGAGGTTTGATGTATGTCTTTATGTTACATATATCTACAAATATAGGTACAAAAGTAATGAATATATCAAAGATATATAAAGGAGAGTAGAAGTTCCTTACAAGCTCACAAGACACAATATCAAAAATGGTATTTATATGCAAAGACGACGTAGTCTAAGCTTAAATTAAAATTAAACTTTGACATATCGAGAAACAGCTTGCTCAATAAGGCAGCATGATGCTATCGCCCATTTATACATCTATTTTGTGCTATATAACGTTTATTCAACTGGATTTATTTAGATAATTCCGCCAGACACGTACTATTAGCAAAATACCAATATTCGGTTGCTCACACAACCGCTGGAAGAGAAGCGGAGAGCAGTCAACGCAATAATTTAGTAAGAGTTTTTCTACACAAACTTGTCAAAATAATAGCAGAAAACGGGCTGTCTGCTTGATAATGGTTGGGAGCTGAGAACCCTTTTGGGGAAATCGATCGAAGCACAATTCAATTATGTCGACCGCCGCAGCCACTGTAGCACTGTTACTAATTTCGTAGTTTGCTTGATTGAGTTGAACGGACACAATGGCTTGGACCAAAAGGTTTCAGTTGCAGGTTAGTTTAGGCTGCCGCCTTTGCAAGTTCGCGATTATCCATTGATTCCTAACTTGCCGTATTTTTTAAATTTCAGACACTGGAAAGCTAGAGTTGTCAGCTTAAAGAAGAACAAAGTTGTCATAAGATCTGGGAAATACAAAGCGCGTTTGTTCCACTTCCAAAGCATACCATCCATTGTTCCGTTTTATGGAGGTCAGTGAGTACAAGGTATGTCAATGTGGCTGTTTCCTGTCCTCACCGGTGTACAAGAATTTATTTATAAACTTAATGAAATTGGTCTGGAACAGCGTGACACGCTGCTGCGGTTTGCTACTATTGACGCCCTGGTTGACTAGATATTAATATTGCAGCTCGTATAACTACTGGTATCTGACAGCACTACTCATTACACGTGTATTATTGGGCTTAACGTTGAAATACAACGGTTGTTTATAAAATTTCTGGCTATTGCTACCCTACGATGCTCATATTACAATTGGGAGCTGTTGAAATTACACCGTTTGCTAAGGCGCATATAATTAACCTGGTTTCAAGAAACCCTGCAAGCGATGCTGTTATTTTTTATTTCTTTAGTATCCATGCGTAAGCTATATAACACAACTGCAAGCAATTAAAAAAAAAGATTGCTATTTAGTTAGTCGGTAAACAACCAGTTAACTACATCCACACTTCGGTAGAATTATTTTGATACTTAAAAGTATCTACTTAAGATAATCTCCTTTTACTGATGTATATTTTGAATTTCTTATTATATTATTTTAAAAGAAACCTTGAAAAGCTCCAAAAATGTTGTGAAGAGCAAATGCTTACTGCAATTAGTTCCGAAACTACAGTAGATGGTAGTACAGCATGCAGTACCAGAAATCGGAGTTGGGATTAAATTTAAAGATCGCTTCCTAAGCTATTACTATTGACCCAACACACGCATAAAGGCCAAAATTCTTTACACTGAAACATGATAATATCTAAGAGTAGCTATTGTCAACAGCACAAACAAAAAATGCTTATACGTGTACGTGCAGATAATATTAATATGTAAATATAAAGAGCAACTTGTGGAAATTATCTGTTGTGGTACTCTTTATTCGTACTTAGAAATGTCATACAGCATTCGTAAAGAATTGTAAATAATAGCTAGTTATGCATCATGAGCAAAAAGTGCATGTTCATAGCACGCAGTATGAATTGTTCAACGAAGCGAAGTCAAATTCCATAAAAACACTTTCTGTTCGTGTTACGTATTTGGAGGTGTTGTGGGCCGCAGATTGCCAATGTGGGGAGTTGACTGCCAATGATACACGTTATGGACAACGACAACACCTATTTTTATTTGAAAATCAAATCAATTAACACACACGAACTTATACATATATGTAATAAGTACTATACACTTATGCATTATAGAATGCTAGATTACAACACGTTAAATGCATCCAGTTACGCGAAAATGCTACGCTAGCGCACGAGTTACAAGTGCTATCTTGGAAGCGCCGTGGCAGAGTACCACTGACCGAATAGGTAAGTAAACGGATGAATAAACGAGTCGAAGCAAACTGTTAGACGTAATTATGAACCGAATTAACGGTGGCACTTGCTCATCTGTCTCGTTATATAGCCCCTGGTTTACGTAAGTAGGGGGGTTTTATGCTCTAACGGCTGCCAAAGGGATCTATAGTATTCTAGAGATCACAATAAATCATTGTGGTTCATCTAGAAAGCTAGGGCATCGAAATTTGGATTTTATTGCGCCCTTTCTGGCCAGTTACGTCAATTCCTTTTCATTCACCTTGATTAGCGGCTCTTTTGTTTTATAGAAAAGGGTTTACGCGGCGCGAGCTTTAGAGCTGGATCTATTGTATCTCACGGATGGCTTAATTACGTCGTTGCTTGCATGGTGTCTTTTGTTAACTAGCAGAGTTAAACACGAGCCTGTTGTAATATCTCAGATCGCCTGCTATTTAGAGATACTGCGGGCGAAATGCGTGCCCCGAATTGCCGGACACTTCGTGAAATCAAGAAAGTAATGTCAATCCGCGATGCACAATGCAACGTGCATAACTCAGTTTCTGACGTTAGACATTATGCTGCACATCGTGTCAAGTTTTAATTTGGACACCACTAATTAAGCTGCATAACTGCAAAACAAGGTTTCACTTTTAATTAGTGTCTTTGTATGTCTTTGGCAAGACGATTTATATTAGCGCATGTGTTGGTTACTCCGCTACAGATAACAACATGTTTTCTATGATCGAAATATAAAAATTTTGTTGGCTGATGCTTTTTGTATCACACTGCTATGTTAGATATTCCAGGTTATGTTGACATACAAATTCCATTTTTATTGCACGTGACCAATGGTAAGGTGCAATAAACAGTCACTTTTGATAGTAGAAACTGTGAAAAAAGTTGCCGCTCTTGACACGATAGTAGAAAAAAGTATTTACTAGATATTTGTTACGCCCTATAAACGTGGAGTGCCCAACTAGAAAAAGGTCTAGAATAATTTTCAATTTAGGAGTAACAAAAACCAATCTCACAGCTGAGGGGATTTCAAATTAGATTACTCACTACGTTTATAACAATGAATCATTAGCTGATATACTAAGTTCCATAGAACACCCTTTACAGATTTTTCTTTATATTTTAAGGAACGCTTATCTCCAACTCGATGTTCAAGAAAAAAGATTAATCTGTTATCGGTGTGTGGTGCAACAATAACCTACAAGCTGACATGAATATCCTTTGGCAGATCTCTGCTTTCAAGTTATTTATCAATAGCTAAAAAAATAAATAAATGTAAAACCAGCAGTAGAGATAAGTTTTAAAACGTTCCAATTATTTAACGGATAGATATGATTTTCCGTTTGATTTTCGACCACGCTTCCGTTCAGGAGAAAAAAGTCAGGCATTGCAACGGTTTATTTTCGCTTTTAGGCCGACAAAAGTATAAAAGCAATCTAAATTTCATCATGATCAGAGTATGTGGATACAACTTTATAAATAAATGATTATATGTATATAATCTATGTGGGCATGTGAAATAAATTGTCTTTACGTTACAATTACTTGTTATCAAAACTACTTTCCACATAAGCATGTTCAAATATTTACTTCTTCAAATGTCAGATTGACGTAAGATAGTTACAGACATGTATTTCCCCATATTAATATTTCACTCGGTGTGCCAATTATGTTCTGTTAAATAAATTTCAATACTAGCTCATTTAATAATTTTTAAAACAAAACTCTTTACTCAAGTTGGGACATGCACTTATAACTATTCTAGATTTTAAATTACTTTCTTCCTTCAAACGCTATATCGGTTATGTAGTTTTCCTTAATATAAAGTTTACATTGACAGTTCACTCAACTGTCCAACTCAACAGCTCTGATGAAAATCACTTCTCAGCTTATTTTAGGTAACAGTTAGTTAGGCATTACTTGGTTTAATTAATTCATCATAAATCTATACACAATACTAGCTTAACATTTTTAAAACGCTCTCTGGTACCAGGTTACAACAATTAGGTAGATCTCTGCTACAGCCAATTGATAAAATCCCAACCAGTTGACAGCAACTCCCTCTATGTACTTCACATTATATGATGCTGACCTCCATTATTTGGTATATGCCAATTAACAACACATCTTTCTATTTTAAATAGCGCTTTAACTGGGAAATTATTCTTATTCAATTAAATACTACGTAAGCACCAGTGTGTCTATAAAATATTGTATAGTCAACGATGCCGCCCTTTAGACATTGTGGAATGCGTTATGGATTTTGTCAGCAACTGCATTATCGGCCAACTTAGTTCTGACGGCTTTGCTACATTTGACCTAGAAATTGTAAACAAATTGGTTCTCATCGTCATAATGTAAATCATTTCTGAAGGTTATGTTGGTTAATCTTAAATTAATTAGTATTGGCCATAAAACAATGTTGCGGTAAAATTGCTCATTACATGTACTTTCAAAGCCCTCTTGAACAGACAATATTTTATAGACACTCTGTATGTTTACATTTCAAATATGTGTGTAATTCCTTTTACCGAAAATTACACACTGTTTGTTATTTTTAATTCCCAAAACCCTCCTGGGCATCTAGCCCAGTTACATAATATTCTTAGTTACCTTTTAAATATCAAAGCACAAATCGTCTTTATAAATACTTTACAACTTCCGATAATGTCTACAAATCCACACACTATCGCTGTATCCTTCCTCATTTATGCTGCACCCTTACCAAGGTCCCGGGTGGTGTAGCTTGAACAAGCGTCCACGTTCGATCAGCAGTAAGGTCACTAAATACAGAAAGGTACCGCCATTCAGTTCCAAGATTTTGTTCCCCCAAATTAAAAAGGACAGAGCATTGTAAGAAAGTAAAAGTAAGATTGAGACACTAATAATAGGAACCCCAAATTAAAAGAGACAAAATATATTTCTTTGCACAGTTGGCGGTACCTTTATGATTTAGTAACCTTAATCAGCAGAGTTAAGCAACGCTATCTCTGGTCAGAACTTGGATGGGAGTTCCACGGCTGCTTCTCCCACCACCTCGTGGTACGGCTGCCACGGAAAAAAGTTGGTCCCGGTGGTCATAATAACATCATGACAGTCGTTAGTGAGGTTGGAAGGCCCCATAAAATGTACAGTGACGCCTATAATTGGCCTATCGGCTGTTGGCGGAGTGCGGAATAAAATAAAAATAAAAAAAATAACTATACTCCATTTTAACATTGTCCTTTCTTACTTTTCCGGTGGCTTATGCAAGTATTTTAATTACAGATCATCGCGCTGTTTGTACATGTTTTGTTGCTTCACTCATCTATCTACCGTTATGAGAATGAACAGAAAGTAAATTGACTCATTGTCACTTTCTAACGAAAAGAAACTATGTAATTTTAGTACCACGCTAATTTCCATTGTTAGTTTTATTTATCAACCATAATGCAAATAATATCATGTTAATGAAAGTGTATCATTATTGAGTTAGCAAATATAAATACGGTATCGAACCCTATCTTTTAATATTATTATGTATTTAATATTATATGCCAAAGCACATTATTTTCTAAGCTAGAAATTCAACAAAGTTGCAGTGAATTTGGCCTTTTCGTTGCCTATTGGTTAAGTTTTGCATACAGTTTCTACTGAATCGGTCGCCAGTACGAATCACATATTCACCCTCACTAAAGTTCATTATCTTAATAAAAGTCTAAATCTAATCAAAATGTACTTTAACGTGTGCACAAATTGCTGTTGGTTTGTCAAAACTCTGCGGCAAATTCGCTATTTGAATGTCCAGGACGTTTTAATGGCTTGTTTTCTATGGTACACAATTATATTTGAACGTCCAAATCATTAAGTAAAATCGTCTATTGAAATATAGAACACGCCTAAAAGTCAAAAAGGAAAAATGGATAAAATACATTTCTGCACTACTAGCCACTACACCATTCTTGACAGATTTTTTAAATGAGAAGTTTATTATACACCAGTGGCGAATAATAATTATTATTTACCGTCGTTAAGTCCCTTCTTAACGACGGCCCAGAATGGAGTCAACTGGCGAACGCCATTGATGGCTCGGAGTTGGCGTTACCGAAGAAACCTAGACAGACTTGAAATTCGGCCTACTCAACTTTGGTGGGTATTAATAAATTCTTGCATTTACCGCGGGGTGTGAACACTAGGATTTAGGGTGCTAGTAGTGCAAAAATAGTATGTACACCGAGGTAGGGCAGAGTATTATAGCCCGCGCGCCTTGTACGCCTCGGGGCACAAACTTGACGGTTGGGCTATAATAACAGTCTTCTTAACATTGGTGCAAGTCGCCTCTTCATATAATATGTATATTAATTTAGTCCAGTGTAATTTTTCTACAAATTTTCTCTACATTTTTGTTTGTTCCCTTATCTACCTGAAAATATCATTTTAACATGGTTTCTTATGCACTTGTTATTTCTCATTTCCTTTTGGGTTTTCATGAGTAAAATACAAAAAATGATGTCTGGGTAAAAATTGTTCAAATAGTTACCAGTCTACACCAAACTAACAGATATGGTAAGTAATAATAAGCGAAATTACTATCCACTGCTTGCTTGTTCGTTTTTACATACATATGGTTCATATACGTACTATATAGCCTCCACGCGGTTTCACGAAAATAAATTGAAGCATAACGTCATTAACAATAATCCAATCAATTTTCCGCCAGCCACATTAAAAATTTCTTGAAAACACTAAATTGCATAATAAAAAGAACAAAATACATGTAAGCGCCTGATTACTATAGTAGGAAAACACGTTAAGTCACCGGCCCCTGTTATCACAGAAGATCTGCACTAATCGTCAACTTACATAACAAACTGTTTCCCCTTTTCAGAAATTAACCCTCCACTATGCCATAATTAAAAGGGTTCATAGCACCTGAACGATTAGATAGGATCATACCTAATATAAGAGAAGAAAAGGTAATTATAGCAGTGTAAGTACAATTTATCATGTGAGGGTTCACGCGGTAGGATCGATATGTCGAGCTCACAACCCTTAGTTCGGATTGCAGCAGGCTCTGAATATTTTAGGTCATTGCAATGGTCGCTTATAACAATGCCCATGATAAACAATGCAGAGATTAGAGTGATAGAGCATGCAAAATTTAGTTTCAGAGACCGATTTAATATTTGAGACTTGGTCAAGCTTTTCAGTGATACCAGACACCGAAATTAGTTGGTATATTGATCATTTGTGAATGTTTGCTTTAAAACCAATAATTGGTGCTGTCGTGGCAACAAAAAGTATATGATTTACATTTTTAAACACGTGGCTTCAACTAGATGTGTGTTATAATAAAATTGCAATTATTAGTTTGCGTTTGTCTTTTAAAATAGTTATTTATGTATTAAGGGCATAATCAATAGATTATAATGCCAGGGAATATTTAAAGCGCGATGCGAAACGGAGAACTTTAAATTTCCCGAGAGCTATAATCGTAATTGGGCACGTCATACATACGTTTTATTCCATTTTGATTCTCAAAATGGACAAACTTCAAAGATTCAGTATTTCGGCTACAGACTACTGCGTGTGAATTGTTGGTGTGCTGCGGTTTCTATGCAGATTGTTGGTGTTACTATACTACATTGTTGGTGCTTGTTATACTGCTTAGCAGCCGGGCTTCATAGCTTAGTGGTTAAGCATTCTGGCTACTAATCTAAGTGTCGACAGTTCGATCCCGATCCCGGTGAGGTTTTTAAAAATTTAAAAAATGCGGATGAAAACCTCTACAGAATTCCATCATTCGGAAGTGATGTAAAGCCGTGGGTACGATGTAACTACGATGTGTAGCATGTAAAAGATCCCTTGCTAGGGTTGAAACTTCTTAGTCTCGGCAAAATTCTAAGTAGGACTAAGGTACCTCGTACTGTGCATGCCTAGACCTTGTCCACGAGTTGGCATAAAAGCCTATGAAGGCCTACTTGCTTGACATCAGTCTCCACTCAAATACTACTACTACTAATATAATACTACTTAGCAACTTTATAGGCCTTGGGGCCATAAAAGCCATTTTACGCCCGCTATCGAGGGTTCCAAAATGAAATAAAATATATTTTTTGATACTTTAATGTATATGACAGTTAATATTCAGCAGTAAAGCTAAAATGCCAAATAAATATTTTTTTCAAAACGCAGTCACTTGAACTACACTTATAGAGCTAACTATATACACTTACACCCCCCCCCCCCCTACACTATCATAGAGATATGGCACCCAGTTGAAATCTGACCAGCTGTTTACGAAAATCAAGTTCAACAGTTCCTATATTCAAAAACTTTCTGGAACTGTAATAAATACAACCCTCTGAAAATCTATGTCCATTTTGAAATTTCCAGAAGGTAAAGTAAATTATCTCAGACAGTTGATACGAAATATGGCTTTAGGGAATATTTCCGCAATTATGGGTACACGTGCTAGTTTATTGTGATTTAATTACTAAATAATTTTATTCCACGATTCCCTAGCGGTTAGCTGAAATTTACGTCGGCTGCCCCTACGCGCATTCATTAAAAATAAACATCAATTAGGACTGACTTCCCAAAAGGTCAAATGCCCTACAGAGGAAGCTTTTCATCCTTCCAACCCACCAGCGGCAGAAAGACGAACTCGCCAACGCACTCGAGATGGCTCGCAGATAATTGTCCCTCGACCAAGCCCAATTCGCAAGAAAAGTGCGCAATTTTCAGAAGTTGCGATCGCACAAAGCGGGTTAGCGCCGCGAATGCTGCAACCCCGGGCGAATTTTCTCGATATTTCGTATTTCCCTCATGACCCCAATATTATGATAACGCAACGCGCGTCCGCCACAACTTTAATGTCACTATAATCTCAATATATTACGTGATCTGCGAGGGAGTTAAGGTAGAAATTGATCACAGCTAGCTGGAGATTGGGGAACCGTTACATGCGGCACTCGCGTTTTTATTTGGATCGGTTCATGAAGAGCGTAAAATTTTTGGCCGTTAGTGATTACGGCTTCTATTAAAAATTCAAAACGGCCCCTGGAAAGGGTGCGTCTGAATGGAACGGCCATAAGATAGACTTTATTAAATGGACGGATATGAGCAACTATATTACGGAGTTGTCGGCCCAATGCTTACTATAGCTTCGTTTCGAGAAAGTTTTTTTATACCTTAATTTCGGTATTTTATTAGCTGGCTGTGGAATATTAAGGACGGGTTTTATAACGTCACTCTACCTTGAAGTTTAAATGAAAACCCTTGCTAGTCTGAAATTTTGTACGTAACCTGCTATACAAGGTCGTTGGTTATATTGTCTGCAACCTGCTTTATTATCAGTCAATTACCTACTGCTTAAATTGCTTTTATGTTAGCCACGTAGCACATTGTTATTGTTCACAAAATTCCTGTGCGAATTTGGCAGGACATAGATTTGATTCAGACTAGGCGCCACGTTTTCTGAAAATAAAGTTGCACCACCGGGAAATGACGCTGTTGAATGACCCAATATTGGTACCTGCAGTACTCCTACACGTACAAGCTATACAGATTGGTGGTGGATAACATGAACATAATCAAGGTGTTGTGTTTTAAGAAAAAGCTAAATTCTAGGATACTAGATTTTAAGTTCGACCGAGCTCTGTAGGTTAGTGGTTAGCACGTCTACTTAGCATTCGGGAGGTTGTGGGTTCGATTCCCGAGACCGTCTGCGCTGACTCAGGTTTTTAGGTGGTTTTACTGAGTCAACAAAGAAATTTCTCTGAGGTGAATTCCGGGGCAGTACTTCTCCACCTTTCCTGGCCTCTCTTCCATTTTCCACCTTTCCGTTCTCTCTTGTAGTGTGACAGTTGTGGGACAGTACAACAACTTTGCTCTGTGTTTATAAAGATTTTTCAGTGGAAAACACTGTAAAAATTTTAATAAAAAGTATATTAAAATTGTCGCGGGACGCCGAAAGTCGGGGTAACTGGCAATCCTTTTAGTTAAAATACACTTGGACACGAAGATTAAAGCTACTGTTGCGAGATTAATAAGAACACTTAAGTACAAATACTTGCATTTATTTTGCTGCCGTTTACAGAACACAAGTTTAATACCGTTGCTTCTTAACTTTACTTATTAACTTCTTCTTATTAACTAACTAAATTCTACGTCCAGTTTGACCAAGAAAACTCGGTAGGCGTTTACAAATTTCCAAATAAGCCTATCAGAGCAGTTTTAATTTTTGCACGTACATACGGACGTGACAGTTCATAATACTTCTATAAATTTGACAAATTTGAAGCTTTCACACGATGAAATATGTCAAGCTCGATCCCTCGCAAATTGGTAATAAAGTTTTACAATGCTGCTACAAGAATTTGCCCCCGCCGGCACGAAATTTTTACGATCGAGTTGTAACAGTTGCACTTCTGATCACGTTCTGGCCATATACCTTTGCCTAATTTTTCGGCGTACAAAGTAAACCCTGCATAAATTTACTCTACCTATTCGTGAGATTGAAATATCTCCCGCTCCCCAGAGAAATGCACGTTTCTAAACACCGGCTAACATTTGCTTGTTGTAATTTGAATATTACATTTTGCCTACAAATTCTACCTTAAAAAATCTATGATACAAATGGCTTATAGCTAACTAAAGTACAGTGTCCTACAACCGCGTATAGTTCATTTCATTAAAGAACGCAAATCGTAACAGTATATGTGAAAAAGTTCATAGTTTGTGATAGTGTAATTAGTTTCCTCAACAGCTTTGAAACTAAAAAAAACATTGCATGTTCCAAATGTGACGCAAACAAAAATGAATTAAAACAAAAAATAGCTGCAAGGCCAGAAGAGAGATCAAATATGAATAAAGAGGATGCATGTAAAGAGGAACTTATTTCTGAACTCCTGGAAAGGCAGAATCGCATGTCCAATGTTATAGTTCTGAATGTAGCAGAATCAAAAAGGGGAATACAAACTGAACGTAGCGATGAGGATAAGGAGAGTATACTGAAAACTATTAATATAGGTAAGAACAACATAAAAGCATTCAGACTGAACCGACCAAAACACGCCCAATTAAAGTAATTTTGGAATGTGTTTCAGATGCTAAATATATTTTAAAAAATAAAATCTCCTCAATATTCCTAGTATAAAAATTTTTAATGATCAAACAAAGGCACAGAGAGAGTATTTTCAGAGGATTAAGCAGCAACTCCAGGAGATACAAAATAATGGCGACGATACAAAAACTATCAAATACATTAATAATATACCGCCAATTGTTAACAAATCAGATGATTATAACAAAATAGATAATGTATCTAATATACACATGAATATTGATGTATTGCATCTCAACGGCCAAAGTCTTTTAAAAAATCCTGATCAAATTAAAGGAACATCAGTAATTTACAACCCAAAAGTATTATTAGTTAGTGAAGCAAGAATAACAAGTGAATTTGAATCAAGTGAAATTCTAATAAACAATTATACAACTATTAGATGTGATTCACAATCAAGACACACAAGAGGAGTTGTGATATACGTGAAAAATAATATTCACCATAGTGTATTTAAGTCATTTGTGAAGGAAGGTAATTATTGGTGTAAGGTTTTGAAAATCTGTTTTGATAGTCTTCAAATTGGCTTATTGGCTGTCTTTATCATTCACCGTCATCATCGGATGCAACATTTGTCGAAGATCTAGATAGTATTTGTGATAAATTATATTGTAGCAAGTACAATTGTATTTTAGATGGAGATTTTAATATAGATTATTTGAATGATAATCTTTTTTATGCCAAAAAGACTAAAAATTTATTTTTGCACACGTTTTCGCGCACTCTATTGAATCACGGAAACGCCTTCTTTACGGTCATTCTACTACTTTGACACACACGTGCGTGATTTACGCACCGTTTTTTCTCAGGCTAATTGATAATTCCATAATAAAATAATTACTATAATATTAAAGATATATAAAGAAAATGTAATTTACTGCCATTTTTACTTCAAAATATTTAAAATTACCTCCAAAAATGTTAAATTAACATCTGACAATTAATACCTACAGCGCCATTTGACAGAAATGTTTGCTACGCATCGCCGATATTTAGTTGGCCGTGGTATAGTGTCGATGTCGCTACACCCTGCATTTGTAGCTGTTATTAAATAGCACCGAGGTACGTCGACGAATTTTGCCACTGGTAAAGTAACTTTTTATTTTGTAGTAAACGTAAAATGATTGTATCTATTGCAACGAACGCATATAAATCAATCAATTTAAAAGTTTTGTTAGAACTGACAACTACTTAGCTAGATACCTACTTTACCGACATAATAAATGCCAAACTATTTCTTTTACGAAGAATATCGAAATAAATTCATATTAAAATATGATTTACTTTTAGCAGTTGTGCAAAAAATAGCATACATGTCTTGTGCTGGAACAAGTAATGGGAACTTGTAGCGCATGCGAATCGCGCTACGCGTTCCCAAAATTCTTGTTCCCGCACGTATCATGTAAAATACTATTTTAACATCTGGAATTCATCAGTCGATAAGAAGTCCAACCAAAATTACAAAAGAAAGTCAAACTCTTGTTCATTATGTAATATCAAATCTTAACAATTTTACAGCTGATGTACATACTTGTCCTGTTATTGCTGATCATTTAATAAATACTGTCAATATTTTTAACAGGTATGAGTTATAATAATGTTACAGAATTCATAAACTTTAATGAAAATAATTTTCAAGCAATAAGAACAGAGTTACTATCATTTACATTGTCATTAAATTCTACTGATGTGAATTTAATTCTGGATGAAATTCAGACAAACTGTGATATAGTAGTGAATAATATTTCCCCAATTTTAAGTTATAAATTTAAAAGTAAGGTTCCTTGGTTTGACTTACAAGTTTTTAACAAAATAAAAGAAAGAGATACATGCTACAAACGATTTAAAGATAGTGTAGGACTAGATAGATCAGGAAATTGGGAGATTTTGAAAAAGCATACAAATGAAGTTGTAAGCTTGTTAAATCGGAACAAAAGCTAATATTACTTTAAGAACATTTATAGATACAGAAATCATCCTCAAGAAATGTGAAGAACATTAAAACAATTTGAGTTGAACGGTGATAGTGTGATTATAAGAAATGATGATGAAATTGTTGAAAGAAGTTCTTTCAGACGAGGGAAGTAAAAATGTTGTATCATTTTATTATAACGTTCACGATCATGATACTAGAGGTTAGGCTAATATTTATATTTCTCAATTAAATTATCGTTCTACAGTGAATTCTTTATTAATTAAAGGGGTGGATATGTATAACAAATTACCACAAAAAATTAAAGCACGCAGATCAAATCGAGTTTTTAAAAGCAAACTATTGTTACATATTCAAAATCAAAATATTCTCTAAACTTAAAATTATTCTATAAAATGTTAATGCATTTTTTTCTGCATTGAATTACTATATTTTATTATTATTATTTTCTTAATAGTTGTTTGTACTAATATATATTTAATTATGAAATTATTATTGTAAATTATAAGTTGTACTTTGAATTTCGTGTGTATTAGAATTTCTATTTAAATAAATATTGTTATTATTATTTTTATTGTTATTCTACCATCCTATAACTCCCGTTCTTGGCTGAAGAGGGACGCAAGATCCTTACAGCAGCCCGCCCCCAGTTGGGGGAATTAAAATTACCCTGAATATTTACCTTTACCTTTTAAGTCGCATGAAAGTATGTATTTCTATCTAACGCATATAAAGTGCATAAACTGTATTCTAGCTCATTTGACTGTCAATATTCACATTATTAGCTCAATTTTTTTGGGATAATTAGCGCCCACAAACTATTTTAGCACTTTGCATCGTATATTGCCGCTCAATGCGTTGAATATGAAAACAACTTTAAACCCTTCTGTGCTGTTGTTTAGGCGCTAAAAATAATCGTTGCTTTTTAGTTGACTAAATTTTTTTGAATTCAGTAATGTATAATGTATATCATCAGAATGAATAGAAGGTTTGGAAATTGGTACATAACTATTCATGACAGGAATTACAGCTTTATTGTTATACGACGATGTAAAGAGATGTGCTTTAAACTATTCTAAGCTCTAGAATATGAAATCATACAAAATTATGCATGGGGTTGTGCGCTGTGCACCTAGACGGATGCATTTGCTTTGCAATCCAAACTCTGGGATTCGTACGGCGGGTGTAGAAGGCGCACAGTGGCACATTTAAACATATGTTGTGCCTGCCTGATTTATTTGTAATTGAATTTGAAAATAATTTTGTATCCGGAGGTTTTTTTGGCATAAAAAATTCAAATTGATCAACGATTCAGTTGTATCTTCTAGAGGGCGCCCCAAGCGACCATTAGGACACTGTTAAACCACTGGAAATTTTTTGTGTCGTAGTGTAGATATGTCATTTTCGACTGAAAAAATCTTTTTCCCTATCTTTTCTGCTTAAAAAAGGAATATTTTATTGAACTTGCTAGAAGTAACGGTTTCCCAGAAAAACGCATCTAAAACTGATCATGCGTGTAAATTATCCTAAAGAAAAGTCAGATTATTGAGTAAATACTTTGAAATCCTGTATCTTTGTTATTATCGACTTTGGTACTAGGGTAAGCTGAAGTAAATCAACTTATTATGGTCTAACTGTTACGCTGTTGCGGTAGGGCCCATTATTTACTCAACAATCTGACTTTACTTTAGGATAATTTACATTCATGATCAGCTTTGGATGCATTTTTATGGTAAACCGTTGCTTCTAGCGAGTTCAATAAGATAAATACCTTTTTTAAGCAGAAAAGATAGGGAAAAAGATTTTTTCAGTCGAAAATGACATACACCGTGGCTCAAAAAAGTTGCAGCGGTTTAACGGTGTCCTAATGGTCGCTTGTGGCGCCCTCTAAAGGATACAACCGAATCGTTGATAAATTTGAATTTCTCATGCCAAAACACCCCCGGATACGAAATTTCGTAAAATTAGCTGGAAGTGATCGAAAGATATTAAAAAAAATGTGATTTATTTTTTTCAACTTTGACACCCTCCGTTAGTACTAACTTTTGGACTAAGGTAAGTTGGGTTAAATCAGCTTATTTTTGTAGAAATTAACAATATCTGAAGTTTGGCCCATTCTTTACCGAACACCCTGTATAATAATAGTAAGTCTACCTATGTGCTGGGCTAAAAAGCTAGTTAAAAATAAGTGAATTTAATAGTAATGCTAAAACACGATGCAACCTTCTGCCAAAGTAAAAAAAGGGATATAGTAAAGGTGGATGGGTATGGAAGGAAATAATAATGCGACTACCACAATATTTAGTTGGAAAATATTTCAAAGTATGCTTCTTACATAGTTGATCAAAGTGCGAATAAAAAATTTAAATGAACAGATAAAAGTGAACTATATAATAATAATACGGCAAATAATACAAACATAATTGCTTTATTTTCGACATGAATATTGTATTGAAATAATTTGAAATTACCTTAGAACAGAAAATAGACAGGAAGCCGCATTTGTAAGAAATCCGTGCGACCGCGATGGGTTTTTAAAATGGCGGATGGTTGTTTCCTTTTGGCAGTGGCGTATCATATCGAGAGGGTGCATGTGCAGCAAACAATTTTAACAGTTTTATTAAGTGCACTTTACACTATGTGATTTATGACTACATGTGAGTTTGTGTGACTTCAGTCACTGTCTGTAATTTAAATTGCCTCCTCAGGTTGTGTAATTACAAATAAAGACCCCATTATACGTTCCCTTCTATGCCCATGACTATTGTTGTGTACAAGTACGTATGACAAGTGACATGTTCAGAGAAATTATCTCTCTATTTGAAGTGAAAAGTAATATTAATACTTACTGATGGTATGTAATGCCCAAAGTGCTGGTATTTGGGGTCTGAGAACAGCCAAAATTAGTCTCAAACTAACTAAAACCCACAACTGTCAAACCGGTATCACACTTCATTAGTCATACATGGGTTTTAGAAATGGCCGTTTCCGTCGCCTAGATATTACAGCCAAGTTAAATGAAATGCGCCTTCCTGTCTATTTTCTGTTCTAAGGAAATTACGAACATATACGCCATTCATGGAAATGAGGTCACTTTCAGCGCCTGGTTGTGGAGCAGTTTCCTAATTTTCCTTTGCTAAGGTTTTGGGTAATTTTCCAAACCTTAATTTCGTACCTTGTGCCATTTGCGTATAATTTGATGGGGCAGGCTTTTTCTGTGTTTTTAGAGAATTTTGACACTTCTCCGATGTTCTTAGAAAGTGGCTCACGACCAGAAGCTTAAAGAAAAGAAAAATTTTATCCCCTAAGTCGTCGCCATACTTTATTGGGGAGCAACTATTTTGGCGTATTTACGTTAGTCTAAGAGACAATACTTTTCCCCGTGGTTAGCTCGCATTTCTCTATTGGCCGAATGTCACCCGCAGGTCTCGCGTGATATCTTCTTTCACGTGGCTTGACATGGAAATAACGCATTTCCAGGCCCTTTTCCTTCCGGGTTCTTCCATGTGAGCCTTTGAGGCTTCTTTAGCAAAGCAGTTTTCTATTCTGAACGATCTCTGAGCGACCCGACAGCCATTTTATGGACCGTGAGGATCCTCATGCTACCAAGTAGTGCATGGCGTCTTGGAATCAGTAGCGGACCTGCAACGTCGAGAATGTAAATTCAGGCTTCTTCAATTACCTACCATAGCCCTGAATGGCGTCCAGAGCTCATCAGATATTAGGGCTAAAACAGTTGCAGAGTCCGATTAGGCTTACCAAGATTTATCCAACGAATTTAAAATCTGATAACTTGTACCTTTCATTTATTTCAATTATGTTTAATTAAACAACCATGCTTGCTTATTAAATTAACTAATTATTTTGCGTATTTTGACTTCATATAACCTTGTTTATAAATTTTGCTATATTGAAGGTTTGCTTATCAATTTTTATCAATCTTAAATTCATATAACAGCGTTTATTGGCCTGTTGGGACAATAGACTGGTTTCTGGTTGAGATAGCGCACACGGCGTTAAGCGAAGACATTTTTGCCAGGCATTAATTTAGTGATCATGAATGCCCTTCGTTATGCAAAGGCCTTTATGATACGCATCGCCTCCGTGGATTACGTGTAAGGACAAGCTTTTGGGGTGCCTGGGGAGACTTCTTTAATTAGGTTATCTTCCCGTTTCGGAATCAGGAAAATAAATGGTTCAATTGTTTTTATTTGCTGACCTAGTCCCCACAGGTAAATAATTAATTAAATTCTTTTATTTTACGTAACCGCGCATACTACTACGCCACATTTTTGTTGAATTGCCGTTTTTAGAATTTCACGAACGCAGTAAAGTTTTTATATTCGTTTAAAATAACTGGGTTCATTCTGAATATAAAAACTCCGTATAAATTTAGTCTATTAGAGTAACGTGCAACGTCAATTTTGATGTAATCTTTTTAACTGTGGTTGTTTTTCACTGAGTTTAAGAAGCGCTTGTTACGATTGTTTTCAGACTTTTATAATGGTATCTGCCCGCTTAGTTGTTGTTTTTATTAGTCTTGGTATTTGAATTTTACTTCTGGTTTTCTCTTTTATACAAATTACCGATATATTGAGGTAGTATGCTACCTATGGTAATTCTGGCTCCTTTATTATTATGAACTTCTTCTTCTTAAAGTGTCTTATGCTTTATTTTACATTGTTTACATTGTGAACTAATGTTAATTAATTAAAAATCAAATATGAACAGAATTAGTACTTTATTAGTCACTGCAGATACAAATATTATGAGAATTAAACATTGATAGATTTATAAACTATAATTGATGTAATTGAAGTAAATTATAATTTAGTTAGACTAAGAATAACAAATAAGTAACAAAACGATATTGGCAGGGTTTAGATTAACTTAATCCAACGTTATTATTTAAAATGTTACTATGATTTTGATAAATGCTGGGATATTTGAAGTAAAGTAAAACATGCTAATCAGATTGTATTAGTAAAAAAGAGTGGTGAAGCATCACAGAGTCAAAGTGCAGTTTGTTAGTATTCAGCGCGATATGCTAGGCTGTTGTTAGCGAAGCTACGGGTAATAGTACAGCGATAAAAAAAAGTCATGTAACATGCCTAAGCGCACAAACCAACCTGCAAGCTTCAGCAATTAAGAATGATAGTGATTAGATCCTAAAAAAGTGAGAGATAAGTGCAAAGAAACCTGAAAGTTGTTGTGAATCGAACAAATGTAACGTTAACGTGGCAATATTCGACAATTCGAGAAAACAAACAATTAGTTTATAAGATCATAGTAGGTGTACTTACAAATAATAGAATGTAGTAGGTTACTTAGCAACACTTTTAAATAAATAAAAAGAAGCTCGGCCAAGCGAAGCAAAGAAAGTTGTTGTGTGCTGGCTTCCTAGTTATAATATGGTAAATCTTCGTATAAGTGAAGCCTTTTGAATTCCAACTGGTCGTATTATTGTTAAGGCGTGGGCTATTAGTGTATGTGTGCAGTGTTTCCGATAAGCAGTAAAATAGCCAAGATTGGAGCAGCAAAGTCCGGATTTCGACACACCGCTACGATTTGAAGAAGCCAGTAACTATTTGGAAAAGCGCAGTTCAGATTTGGACCAGCAAAGAAAGCCTGAGAGCAGGTACGAGTAATAGTAACAGCATTGGGAGCATTGGGAGCATCAGCAAAGGCAGGAAGCAGCAAGGCAAATCACCCAAGTATCGCAGTCGAGGAAGCTACTTGCATGTGGGCCAAAGCGGTTGCTGCGAGCAGACAACGGTGCAGAGAAGAAAAATGCGCATTTTGAGCACTTTCCAGCATCTGGAGGCTCAGGCAAGCAGTTGGAGCGGTAACGTCCTTTTCAGAAAATTGATGAAGATAGCGTGGATCGAAGCGGCGTCCCCAGTTACCGATAAACAGGTTTGCTTAGAAACGTGATTGTAGTTATTTCACTGTTATTTACCTATGACGTAATTATCAGCAGCTTGCTTTGATTAAAGTAAAAAATGAAGGTAAATTTATGTGTCTCTTCGTGGTTAGTTATTGGAGGTTAAGAATATTAAAAAAGAACATTTGCCATAATAGTGCAGTTATCATACAATTGAGTAAGTTTTCAACTGTGTAGAGACTCAACCCTGGGATAATATATTTTCGAACCTAATAGCTAGTCGGTGCAAATAGTATTAATTATTGCCATAAATAAATTTTTAAATGGCAGCATATCTAATGTTTTATTAATTTCAAACGAACATTTTTATTGCCAGTTATTAGTTGGCCAGTTTAGGCAAAGCTCAGTTTAGTGCAATTTTTTCGTTTTTTTAATAGGTTGGTGTGAAAGGTGGAACGGTAAGTAAAGTTTGTTTAATCTGCTAGTTCGTCTGAAGTTATCGTTGTCGATATACAGCAACTGGCGCCCATATTGTTTTTATTTAGTGGCCATTCTTCCTAATTTTTACTCATGACCATATAATCGCCGAAGGTTTGAGTTAGCCCTGGGCAATAATGTGTGTAAGACGGGACAGTATATCCAATAAAATAGTAATGTTGAACATTAAACACCAACTAGTCATCTATTTGCAAACTAAACTGAACGGCTGAGTATAGTCACAAAGATAAAATGTGTTGATCATGTAGTTTATACTTGAACCCTCTTTACTTTTGCTGTCATAGTTTCCTAATTTATAAAGATGCCGCAAGGTAACATACATAAACTGACAAAAATGTATACTCGTATGATCACAAGTTTGATATAAAATTCCATATTTAATTAAAGCTAGCCATTGAAGCTGAACGCATTTCTTCTAATTACTATGTTTACCATCACCAGCTACAGAAACGTCACTTCAAACGCGTGTTCTACATCAAAGGAACATCCTTTAGCAAGCTTCATATTTGCGGAGAAAAATATAAAGGATTCCCGGATACATCACAAAATCCATACTCTTAAAGTGTTATATTCAGCCCCCTCAATGACCGAAATAATGAGACCGCAAACCACTTTGTCAGATTCATCCCTAGAACTTTTTATTATTTCTACATCGTTATCAGAAAACTTTTCCGACATCGCGAAATTAAATAATTGGCCTCACTATCGGCCCGAACGATCACAAAAGCACGAGACTGAGTCGCTTTATTATTCCATATCCGTAGCGTAATGGCGACCTCGCCTATAAAAACTTGATTGATTTCGAAACCTCAATAGGTGCTGCCTCTTGCGTTTTATTTCCAACGAGGCAACTAAATTAGATTCTAAAGTGAGGATATTTGATCCGCGATGATAACGGGTCCCAGAGTGCTCGCAGCAACTGCATCGCGTCTTGGTCAAAAAATAAAAACCCAGAACCCTGCGCTACATTCGATACACTTCCCTTAACCTAATTCTGGTTTTATATCCAAGTCGATCTACAATCTAAGATGGGGTGCGGCAGCGCTTGCTACCCAATCCATCTGTAAAGCTCTGCAAACGTTGTACAAAATGTGCAAAAGTTTTCCCAATACGATGGAACACAGAGCTTTCCAACCACTAAATGTCTTAACTTTTTGGATTATTCATGACAAAGTTATGACGCCAATATTTTTGAAAAATAACACTTCATAGCTAGGAGTGAAATGAAAAATGACAAGTTATAAGAAAGCAGAGGATTATGTCGTTTGATTCAATATGTTTTATGTAAGTTTTTATTAAAAACAAAACTGGATGATAAATTACGTAACATATACAGTAAATTCGCTGTTTAGATGCCCGATGCTTGATTTATATAAAAAGACGATGCGTTAGTTATTTCTGATGGTAATCTGAAAAGAAAAAAACTGTTTTGCTTATATTTCATGTTTATATCCAGTCAAACTATAATCTATACTAACTAAATGCAATGAAGACGTATTAGTTTAAGGGCGTACATTTTATTAAGTATTATTGATGATCAAATATTTTCACTAATACATTAGCTGGTTCACCATGTTTAATAAGCATTTAACGTTAAAACACTATTATATTCGAATTGTTCAGAGTGATTGAACTGTATTTATTAAACATCTGGGTCTTTGTTTATTTTGTTAGTAGTGGGAGATGGCATTTCAAGAAGACAAAGTAGAAGACAAACTACGTTAATCCAATAAAGGTGCAATTATAGATAATCATTGCTTCTCTATGGAGAAATACCAAAGAAGACATAGGTTTTAGTTTGATCTTCTAATATTATTTCCAGGGAGCCACACATACATTACTTTTAACTAACCTGTTCTATTTCTTCTTCACGTTGTTTAGGTTTTGCTTCTTCATCTTCGATATTAATTGTCGCTTCTGGGTGGTCTCTCCATAGAAGACGAAACCCAACTCTATCTCAGGGTTGAGGTGGTCTGAGCGGCTGTCTTATACCAGGTATTTGGTTTTTTTCTGGTGGCATTCTATCGACGTCTGCACTCCACTCTTTTTGTATTTTCTTGATAAAGTTGGACCACATTCTCCTTTCATTTCGTTGTTGGGTATTCTACAGCACGTTATTGATCTAAATGTAGTTATTTCAGTAAAACACTTGTTCTTTTGGCGCCTGCTCTGGTCTCAGACGAGCTCCTTTGAAAGTCTGTTTTTGAACTTCTTTAACGAGCTTACGTTTGTTTATTTCTACGCTCCGATATGTGAATGTCATTACTTGTTCTACAACGTTGTTCTCAATTTCTAACTTGCAGCTCACTAAATGTTTAGCTACGACCGTGCGCTTTGTTTTTTATTTCGACCTTTGCAAGTTTCACGAGGCGAGGAAGCAATCCCAAAGGAAGATGTAAGGCAACTATAGATGTCTAAGACCGTCGTGCGTGGTAAAGAGCCCTACTAGAGGTGTCCTTGTCAAGTTGATCGCGTGGATCTAGACCAGAGAAGGCAAACAAAAATCTTCCCAGCGATACTAACACCGCACCCTTAAACGAGGGGTGAGCACAGCCCTAGCTAGCTCTAACTCTCGGCAGCATAATGGTGTAAGTACGGACTAGGCAGCGATCCTTAGGGGTAAATAAAAACTACTAAATTAATACAAAATGGTTGCCAGTTGTTAAACACAACAAAATACAAATCTAGCTACTGATCAAATCACCATCTACCTTGTAATCCCCTTACTTCAACCTAAATCTAAAAGATTACCAGCAGGTTTATGGGAGACGTACAGTACAAAGAAAATATAAACCAACAACAGTTAATAGAATTTAATATCATCATCAGTGTTGCAATTAACATCGTAATTAAAACTAGAGGCTCCAATAGGCCCAGAATAAATATTTACATATTTAATAAATAACTGAATTTGGAGTCGCCCAAATCATAACACACAAAGATGAATTATTAAAATTCGAAACACATTGTATACAACAGATTACAAATTCCAAATGCCAGCAAAATTAACGGCTGCGCTAATAAAAAAGCCCTTGAATCAAGGCTTGCAAACGGTTAAAATGGAAATTACAATAAGCCGGATGTCCAAGAACGCTCGTGGAAATAAGTATTAGGTACACACAAAATTTCAGCCACCTTAACCGATGAAATTCTAACGCTTCAAGCGTTGCAAACAAGTTAGTATTTATCGCATACAGTTTGATAATCGAAGGCCTTCGTAAAACTGTTTATTCTTAGGCAATAGCCCTGTACTGATACAAAAAAAAAGTAAGCTGAAGATCAATGCATGTACTGTCGAAACGTAGTTGGAAGCTCTGTCAATTCGATCTTAAGGAGGGCCTCGCCGGGCTCTGCATGGAATTGTTGAATTGGCCTAATTATCACGAAATTAGAACTCACAAGAAAAAATTAAAAAGGAAAATCTCACCACAGCTCGAAATCGGCCTGAACGTGTTTAAAGAGACGCCTCTGCTAATAGAATATCATTGGTTACATTGGATTTTTTTGGAGTAAGAATAAGAATATAAGCGATACTTTAGCTGGCGCCTCGGTGAGTCAGTGGTTTTCGCCGCTGAAGCAGAGACCACAGTGAAAGACAGGTCATTTAGGCGATAATTCGACTCCAGCCCAGGCGTTCCGGTTTCACAGTTAAGGCTTAGAAGTGACGCCCGCAAGTATTATCAAAGCGATTCCAGGAGGGAACGGCAGGACTCAGGGGAAAATTCTTCTAAGTTATTTTCCTAGTGGTCAGTATGTTTGAGCATTGACCATTATATTTTTATGCCAATTAATTTCATTTATTCCCTTTATCTTTCATTTGATGACATCAGTTTCTTTGGCCGAATTATTTTTTTCTCTTTGTCAGCCTTTGAGCTCATAATGTTTTTTGCACCTCAATGGCTTTGATTATACGGTTAACCCTTTGTAGTTATCCTATTTTAATTTCAGCTACTATCTGTATATTCCACCGGAAAGATTATTCAAAGAATCTTGCTTTTGACAATAAGAAGTAATGCTTCATCTGCCATCTTAAATCCACGACTAATTTCTCCTTACGCCAACTACTACTTCTAACACATCTACATGTGAAAGAAACCTCAATGCGAAGAAAAAAAAATAACTCAGTCGTTAAGGTACAGAAAATAAACTAAGAGGGCATTCATTATGCAATACGAATGTAGACAACAGTTTGAACTGGCTTTGGTATGCCCAAGGAACATCGATTGCCGCTCCACAAGCCACAACCACAAACAGTAAGAACGATCCGAACTTTAATTCCTTTTGATTGATGTAAGAGTAACCGTCAGTTCCCGCTTTAATGGAGCCTGCAAGTATCGCTTCTGCGTGAATAGAATCTGCAAGTTTTCCGATACTTTATGCGCTTATATTAGAATTCCGCGCGTTCTGTCCAGAGATACATATTTCTCGCTGCTGCATTGTGCACTTTCCGGGCAGATGCTTCTCGTTGCTATTCAAACACTTATATTCCATTTCCGGACTTTGCATATTTCATATATCAACTTGCAGCTTCGGAAGTTCGTGCATTCAACGTGCTCAAGTACTTGTAACATCGCTCGGAGTTTTCTGGGCTACAAGTAGAAAATAAGTTTGTGCGTACACAATTGCTACATAGGTTTTTCAAAGTTTTGCAAACCTTTTTATATACTTTTAAATTATACAATGACCTGCCAAACTGATGAAACCAAAAATCTTAATTACTACAATAGAACAGCAAGTAGTTTCTTACTTTTAACATAGGCGATAGGCACATTAATTTGTCTTTAACACCACATATATGACTTCTTTCTGCAAAACCAAATATTAAATGCTTATATCTAATAAAACAACTCTGTAATTCTTAATGATCGCATAAGCAATAACATATCGCAACGAATAGTGCAATATTTTTCAGTGCGACCATAGTACTGACACATTAAACAGTATCGGCAATTGTTATTAAGACAGCGATAATTCAATTGTTTTCATAGTACATTTGAAAGATACAGTTTCCTTGCGCCACAAGTTCGTTTAGAACAGTTCAATCCCATGATGCGAATGGAAAACAAGTGATATTTATCTGTTACTTCTTCGATAACATTTGGTGGTCGACATATTCTAAATCACTGAGTCGCTTTTCGCTTATATCTAATTAACCATACCTTCAGAGGGCTCAAGGTAAATTGGATTATCCTGTCTGTTAATTTAGTATAATAGTGTTTACCACTAACATAGGAGCATGCTATCGGGCAACCAGGCGGATAATGCATAACGCCATACACGGCAGCAACTGTAACAACATGGGTGCGCCCAATACGTAGCCAGACAGTTCATTAATAACATTTACTAGCTGATTATATTTAAACACTACACACAATTGCGAGAAACACGTTTACATTCTACAGTATACTGAATACGCGTTTCTACCTACATGTTCGCAAACATTTGGTGTTGTTTAAAACAGATGCTTTTTCTCAGGATGCATGTCAAAAAAGTACCCAATTGTGTGGCTTGCAATGTTGTGAACAGTCTTGAAATAGACATTATCTTTTAAACCATTTACAATAAAGTCCCTCTCTTTTTTAGACATGTCCTTATTTGAGTACTTTATCTGTATCATAAGGACTATTATAATGACTGACTTTACGTTTAAGTAATAGCTGGACCAAACATAAAATATCTATTAGAGTTGTTTCTGCTAATTTTTCAAAGGTGTTTGTTATTTGTGTAAAACTCAGAGACCAAGTAATTGTGGCTTGGAAGGCGATCTCCTGGTGAAATGTAGAAGGTTATGCCGGTCTCCGGTCTCAGAGACAAAGTAATTATGGTATGGAAAGCAAATACTTGTAGAGGTAAATGAGTAGTGATCGACTAGTACTGAATTTATCGATTGAATTCACTCTTTTAATATACAATGTTTACATACTTAGCGTAACGAAATATTGGAAAACATCTGCTAACCTACAGTAATACTTGATGACTTAATTACATGAAGTAAACACAAAATGAACTATTAACAAACGGCGCAATTCGATTTTGCTGAATAGTGTTGTGTAATACTACAACAGAAAATTCAATGCATGTGCCGATCAGGAATGCTGACTTGCTATTGAGGCACATTCTGGAAGCAACCAAAGCAAATTAATTGTTAAAACTATACAAAATAAAAACAATGTTTATTAAGATTAAACTGAAGGATAACTAGATATGTTCTTCTATTTCTCAAGTATTTTGCAGAAACATTGGGAAAATGTACACAGACACGTTCAGTCTTTCATACGATATTACTGAAAATAAAAATAAAGGGAATCCCATAAGTCTGAATTGCAATATGTATTTCTATCGTGCGCATTGCACCTTTCTCTAATTTTGTATGTTATCTTTCCCGTATTCATCTCATAAGGTTATCAATGTAAGTGACTGTGTAAAATATTATAATATTCGTATTTCTTTGATGTCAGATACAACTGGATTTATGCTGTTGGTTTTCAGGTATGTATAGAGTATATTTCTTCTTTTGATATGTTCTGTCTCTTTGCGTAAGGTCGTTGCAGTATAATGTTCCCAATCCTCTTCTCTCATGACAGCACAGTACTTGTTGGTTGGTGGCGTTAGTTCTATAGAATATAGATTAACGTATTGAGTCCAACTATGAACATTTAATGCCTAATTTAATGTACCTAGATTTTTTTTAATCTACGGACTCCCATTTCTCAGTCTATGTTTGCTTAACAAACAGAGCAAAAAAATACGGAAAACCCCAGTATAATACACAAACTTCCTAATTTAACGGAAGTAGTATAACCGGAAATTGAGCATATAGAAAATAGATTATCATAAGTTCCCTCTTCACGGTATTCGTAAATCTACCGACGATAATAGAATGTTTCCACAATAAATTGTAGGAGAAATCACTTATTTTGCAAACTGACCACACGTCAATTTTCCTCTGACGGGAACGGGCAAACTTTCGGGGCGTTATCAAAAACCTACCACTTTAAAATCATCAACCCGTAATAACTTTTCAGTCGATAACACAGGCCCGAAGTTTTACAAGTCGCTGCGAAAACTTTTAGCAACTTTTAACTAATACAAAACTTTTTATAGGAAGTGAATGTTATTTGTTTTGAAGTTCCAAACTACTACTCGCGATAAACTCTTTCTGACACACTCGGGCGGACGGGCTCGGCAAACAAAACTTCGCTGGACGCCGAATCTGGCAGGTAGAAAATTCTGAGATAGTCAAAGCCGATTTAAGCTCAGCTGCTGTGATTTGTTACCATCTCGCCTGAAAAAGGACGCCTCTTTCAAGGAAGTTTCGGCGAAGTCGAAGACAAGTCTAATTTCAAATTTTTAAGGCGTGCATTGGTAGATGTAGCGATAAGTTGCTGTATATTTTGTGCGTATAGCAAAGATTTCTGCTGCATATTTGGAATTCATCAGACTTGTACAATTATTTGTTAAAGTAGTATACGGAACTAACTTGATCTTCGCGCCCATGGAGTTCAGCTAAAACATTTTTTACGAACCTTGATTTTGAGTATTATAATACTCTTCGTTGTCCAAAGGCCCTCGTGATAAGCGTCGCGTCTGAGAATTATGTTTAAAGACTGCGAATTATGTTGAAAGACCTAACTTTTTGAGGTGCATAAAAAGACCTTACGGTTATCTTCGCTTTTCAGATTTAAGCAAACAATTAATTCAAATTTCTATTTACTTATTTAACAACCCACTATTTTCCTTCATGAATTTGTATTTAATTACCTTTAATATGTACTTGGTATTAGCGGATGCTACCTCAATTTTATAAGATTATCTGCGCGAATATTTATTCGTTATTGGCTGCTTATTTTAATTCAAGCCTTGGTAATTGACTTTACTTCTGGTTTATGCCTCGGATCTTCCGGATTGTGTGAAAATGTAAATTGGTATCTCTGTGGACCTCTACTTGCGAACGATTATTTCCAGACAATAAAGCATTTATACTTGACTTCAACGGTAAGTATAGTTTATGTCGACTGGTAGTTCGACTAAGTTTACTGTTATCACTGACAACTGGCGCCCATACTGATTTTACTTGGTAGCTATACGAGCCATGTTTTCCTAAGTTTTACTCACGATCATATAATCGCCGAGTTAGTTTGGGCAGTATTGTATAGAAAGAGACAAGTTATAGAAGAATCGCCTATTAACAATTTGCATTTAGAGTGAACTACTGTATGCTATGTTGGCTGAAAACAACTAGAAAATGACGAAAAAAGTATTAGAAGTAGGTATACTCTAATCAACTTAAATAATTTTTTACCAGTAAGACGTAAAGTAGGTGACAATAGCAGAGCCTCTTATAAATTAAAAAAATGCGGGTTCAATTCTCACTTACTCCAACGACTACAGAGATCTAGTGGCTAAGCCACTAAGATTTTTCAATTCGGATTTGGGGTCTTAATTCCTAAAACCTCAGAGTAAAGACTGATGCCCCTGCAGTAGGTATGTAAATAATATCTGTAAAAAGGCTGACGACTACGACGACTATAAAGAAGAAACGAAAGATAAGCTTCGATGCACTAAAACTTAAAGAAAATATATCTCATGTTTGATGCAAATATTTTTCAATAAGTTCAAGAAGCTATTCGTTTTCTTGGCGATGTTAACAATATATGCTCCCTATAGGTCTTTAGTTGTGAAGAGACAGATTGTAAGGGAATACCATCAAGAACATATAATGTGCGTGGGTTGTTAACACCCACATTGATTTGTTTAGGCTTAAGAGCCGCAAAATTTTCTTGTATCAGGTAATAATTAGTGAGTGGGCTGTTATTAAAATTGGTATAGGTATCACAACAACTTGCAGGAAATCCAATGTTTTCTAAGAAACCTATAAACATTATAAACAGCAGTGGCCCCAACACTGATAAATGCGCAACCCCACTAAGCACATCGTGCTCACTGGTATTTTTATTAATTCGCACTCTAAAAAGTCAGTTGGTTAAAAAGTAGTTGACCTGTTCTTTCCATAATATTCAACTTTATAAATTAATCTTTCGAGTAGCACTCTATTGACTGCCTTCTCAAACTCTAGATACTTGTATAATATCTAGTGAAACATTTAGTCTATACTTCTTGACATGGCATTTAAACACAATAGCAACTTAGTTGCCAGAGAACATCCTGGAACAGAACCAGGGTGGTTTTGTTTAGACATGTGCTGCAACAGTGAATAGAAGAGCCAATCTGTAATATTAAACTGTCATTGCAGATGGCACTCACAAGAAATATTAAATAATCCTTCTCCAAATGCCAACACCAAAACAATCAAGACTGCTGAATATGTCGGCTATCAGCTTGTCATACCAACAGGGGCTCCAGCAAAATTGTATTGAATTAAAACGCAGCCCTTTCGTGTAGGTGTCGCGGTTTTAAGACGAAGCAAATCCATTAGAACGGAGGTCGACTCTAATGAGTAATATCAAATTACACAGCAATGAATTTGGTCCTTGGAAAGTGCCCCGTGCTGTCGATTAAATCTATAACCCTTTCCATATTAAACAGGCAGGCCCTTCAAGGGCGAAGCGAAGGGGAAACAGCAATTTCAGTTGTCAAAAAGCGAAGTTTGGAGAAAAATGTTGATTTACTTTTACTTAGAATCTTATTCGCGTCCTAAAGCAGAAGCGTACACGGTTTCAAAAGAATTCAAATTAAATTAGAGCGAATTTTATAAAGCTCCAAAAGTTCGATATTTTTGTGTCGCTGATTTCGAAGTTTAATCCGCGAGCTTTGAGCTTTTTTCCGAAGGTACGCTGGTGATTAAGCGAGGTAGTGATACAGCAGACGAAGTTCCGGGCAACGGTTATAAAACAGGGGTAGTTTCTTTCTAAAAAGCAAAATTCCCACGTAGACAATAAAAAACCGCTGCAAACTTGCAGACTGATTTACTGAAACGAACGCCGGCTGAATTGCGGCCAAAAAAGGCCAAAACGGGAGCTGCAGCCAACAATAAACTAGTCTACTGGCGAACAGCACATAAACTGAGCGTTAAATTAACTATTGATGGAAAATTAAGAAAGAGACAGAGCGCGTAAACACGGCAAATTCGGGCCGGGATTATAAGTAGCCCCCGGGAATTTATCGAGGAAAGTTTGGCGAGCAGATCAATTATCTTGTCACATGTATGCATCACGTGGTCTTAAACTCCGGATGGAAATTATCCTGCCACCCTCGCGGATGCAGACAAGGACGAGGGATGGACCGAGCCGACAGAACTCGTGCTGCACCAATTTATGCCGAATGTTCCTCCAAATTTATTCGCCATTGTACGCCGCTTCCCTCGACTTGTACCAAAGTTGTTTTACCGAACCTCATATAGCATATGATTTATCTTGGAGCCCAGAAGTCAAGTGAATAACGGGCGGAATTTAACGAGGCCGTCCATTGTACTGAGGATGGTCCTAATGATGAGATGCTGATTAATAGAGCACGCCACCGCCAAAACAAAGGACAAGTCTGTTCGATTATCTTTCCACAATAATCGCATAGGAGATTGGGCTGGCTTTTCAACTATTGATAAATATATGAAAAATATTTCAACTGCCTATATATCCATATATGTAGAGCACAATTTGTTTGGGCTTCAAAAATTAATGAATTACCATCCCAGTTTTTTTACTTAACACAATTATAACGATAAACTCTCAAAGGACGAAAGCGCCATTTCACTCGGATATTCTTCTTTTTAAATTCAACTGTTTGGGTTAGCCACCTACCCGAGGAGCAACTAAGAAAAGTCCACCAATACTTTTTGTGTACGACAGTAGGCATTCAGTCTATAACTAAGGTACTTTTAATATAATAACAACTTGAATTTTCCTTTTCTAAAAATGAAGCATTCGTGTTCTTTATCTGCACATCCATTTGTAGTTTACGACGATTTAGGGTGCCTTGTATGATACATTTTGTAAGAAAAAGCATTTATCTAAATTTATCTTCTTCAATACTCGTCCTGTTAGACAGAGAAGAAACATACGGATAGCGATCTCTACCCACGAGCATTCTTTATTGGTAGTAGCATTTTTCGATTTTTGGGTGGAGCCAAATTCACGCGCACTTAGGCCTCAATGCGGGTCTATTGTGTTACCTCCAAGTCACGTGTGTAGTCTTGTTACTCTACCCCATAGACCAGTACCGATCCAGTAGACTGCAGAAAAAGTTCCACCAATCCACGGATTCGAACAGAGGACTGGCACTCAATCCACTGCGCCACCGAGGTGGTCTTATTACTAGTAGCATATAAAAATCATATGGTTCAAATCAAGAAACACCGGCAATTTTAGCTACTTTACAATAGACTTACTATAATTTTTAATAACTTGTGATGAAATTCTACAGTTTCCCAATTTAAAACCAATGTTAATGCTTTACAATCGAGCGTAAATCTAAAATTATACAATAATACCATATTTTCCCTAATTGTATAAATATAAAAAACATAAGGTATGTTGAGCGTTATCGCGGTATAATCTATAACCAAGGATTATGTGTGCTCAAGCCCCTACTGTATTTTTCACATTTCCTTTACCTTCAAGTAACAAAGGACTTCCGGGATTGGACCGCGTCATTAGTGAGGTCAAAGAATTTAACGTTTCGCCCACTTTCGTAAGAGGAAAAGCAGAAGAGCACGGTAACTCAACGTGTAAACCACGCCAGAGTTCTTCGACCTCAATAAGGACACGGTCCAATCCCGGAAGTCGTTTGTTACTTAATGACAATGGCCGTGAAAGCCTCCTTATTTGTGTTAATTCTTTCAAGACATTGAGTACTTGATTTAGAATTGCATTCTTCTTTCCATCGGCACCGATTTGTTTATTAAGGTACAAAAATTCATCTACAAACGGTTTATTAAAAAAAAATTATATTGTTTTCGCAAACCTTTTGTAAAATAATTTGTGTTTGATACAATATTTTCGTGGCTCACTTTATTATACATAAATTCATAAAAGCAAGTATCTGCCTTGCTTTACAGATTAATTTACTTTTTCAACATCTGCGATGTATGATTAGCTTTAAAAAGTACCTTATTAATCTGGTATTTCGTGTTATAAAGTACTTTAAAGTACAGGTTCATCTTTATTTAAAGCGTTTAATATTTTTGAAATTTAAATGATTTTGTTATCCTGTAAAAGTCATAGATTTCGGGGTTAGGGCACGTTCATGACAAAAAAATTCGTATTTTGGATAATATCGGTCCAATGTTTTTGTCTATTGTCAAAATTACTTGTTTTCCTTTGCAATTACATTAAAACTTTAGTTAGTACTAAAACTACGTTCACAAAACACAAAAAAGCACGCTCTAACAGGTGTAACCATTGTAAGTAATGTAAAAATACGATGTGATTTTATAAAACCTTTTAGGAATTATTTTTATGTTGTAGAATTTGTTCTGGAAGTTATATTTTCCGCTCCTTCGCTATACACCATACTTCATTGCAAAGCTGATTTAAATGACATTCTAAAATCAACGTACCTCCTAGTGTAGTCAATCATCTCATGAATTAACAGTACCAGAATGTGTTCTTATTTATTCTTTCTGTTGATAGTTTTCTCCTTTTCAAATTTAATTTTTGGTACATCTTTGACTTGTCTGTAGAAGAAGTGGGGCTTAGATTTTAGAAATATATAAATGAACTAGTGAGTCACCCGAAATACGCTTCGGTTCGCTAATTTAAGAGAGCTTCATTAATATAAATTTAAAAAAAAGTATGCTTCAGCCGGAAATCGAACCCGGGTCGCCCGCGTGCCAGGCGAGGATTCTATTCCTAGACCAGTCTAAAAATTTAACTTTTAAGCCATCATACAATTTAATCGGTCCATTATCTTCGGAAGAGATTGCGAACAAACATAAAAAGAAAGAAAGAGAGCAATGATTTTATGTTATAGGATTTATTTTGTGGTGATCGTTTCAATGTAAATATCTTCTGTCGATGTCGATCCGAGATACGAAACTATTGATCCAAGAGTAAGTTTGCTTCGTAAGAGAAGGCGAAGAAGCACAATGTGTCCGCATGAAATGAAAATGAGTTACATTTTACCTGTTTATATTTGAACTATCTCTGTTCTTAAATTATTATAAATGTAGTCAAGATTGGGTTTACGAATTACTTGTTTATATACGAGAGAAGCTTTTCCGTGTTCGGGCAGCAATCACCCCTTGCTTTTAAGTCTCAGTTCGAACACAACAGTGTCTGTTATAAAAATTAAACATTCTACATTCATTTCTAATTCTGTAACTAGAGAATTTATTTACAGAAAACTGTAATTAGTTGGCGATTCTCATGCTAGGTGGCGTAGGCAACTGCAACTTACTTCAGAGCGTCCCGGATACATATATTGTTATGATATTGTTACAGGGGTCTAAAAATCATATTAATGGGATTACAGGATTACAGTAATTGGAAATTATAAAGATAAATTTAGATGTGAATTGGATATTAAAATTATGAAGATGCATTTAGTAAAGAGAGAAAATAGAATTTATAATTTAATAAAATGAAGCTGACTGAGAAACATAACTTAATTTAATATCTAAAATGAAATTGGAAATTGATGACATACTTTTTCGAGATAGACTATTGAACATAGTTGGTGTTAATCACATAATAAAGCTTTCATAGTGTGTTAGATTGAAAAATAAGCTAGATTTTTTTTGATATATAAAATTTTGAAATGAAAATATGTAAACGATTTGTGTAATAAGAAATTAATAAATAAACTCTTTTTAAAAAAGTTTAAATATGTTTGGTGTATGAAAGGTTTTCAGTTTAAGATAAAAAATTGCGAGGTATACAAGAAATAAAATGCAATGTTAAAAGCAAGAACGTGAGCAGACTGAAATGGAGGAAGTAAAGAATATGGTGAGAATACTAAACTAAAGCAGTTCTAAGCTACAAAAGTAAATAAAAAGAAATACTGAATTAATTTTATTGTGGGATTACATTTGACATTTTGTATCGATTCAATTGAATTACAACAAACGATTTACAAGGGAAGAGAATCGCAAATAAGTCGTTGGCAGAGTGAGCGTGTTTGTGGGGCTTGTCAAATGAAGTCTGGTAGCTTGTTCCTAGTCGGGATACTTGGTGCAGAGCTGTAACCTACTTCAAAGCAGAAATTTTGATTGAATATTAAAGAAAAACAACTACAACTGGGGTCTGTTTGGATCTGTAACGTGAGAGAGCCGTGTAGGCTGGTTGCTGGGGCGGCCTGATTTTTCCTGGGTTAATACGAATCTTCATTCTGGACATTTTTGGCTGTTTGTTTGTCAGTGAAGGACTTCATCGTGGTTTTGAGTGAAGTAGTTGTGGTGTGATCGGTTGCAGAGTTAGACGAATTGGTTTCATCAGAGAAGAGTGCTAAGTTCAATAAAAGGTAAATGCATCCAGGTATTATATAAGAACTGAAATAAAATACAGATTAAATGAATTAATTTAATTAAGGGAATGCTTACTATTTGAGATTGTCATATGACCAATGTAACGATGAAGTATTTGTGATTGAATTTTCTAAAACTGGTTTGACGTAACATTTGACAGAAGTTTAGAATTGTCATAATTAAAATAGGAACATCAAATCACTTATAATAATGCAGAAGACTAAAAGCCGTGTTTACACAACTAAAAGTACCACGGTTGCATTCGTTTATTTCTATTTTCGGGTTTTTGTAAACAAACTTCCCTTAACTTTTAATAGCGATATTATCACAGAAGACAATTATTTATTATGCATATTACCTGTGTTTTTTCAAAACTGTTGACACAGCTTCAAAGGCAAGTGAATTTTGGTTAATAATAATGAGAGTTACTGAATGCAACCAACGGCCAAAGCAAGGAAATATTGAAGCCGTACTTTTTGAGCGTATTAAATGTGTCTTTGACTCTGATGTGTACACATAACCTATACATTATTTTGACTACGAAACTTTTGCAAATTGTTGTGCATCGCTTTGATTGCGCTGCAAATATACCACATAGTTGGCGTTGTACCCTGCATACGGGCTGATTTTCAGGTATGCCGATCAACGAAGAATTATACGAGGGAAACGTTGCAGTAAAAAGAGTTGGCGTTGTACCCCGATGTCGGTAATAAACCTGCATACGCGCTGATTTTCAAGTATGCCGATCAAAGATGAGTTACACGAAGTATAACAATTTGTTTCCTTTATTATAGCGACATTTTGAAGATTACCTAAGAAATACAGAAAACTGTGAGCTCAGCAAGTTTGGAATCTACTTGGTTCGACCTGCAAAACACTGCTTTCCGGTCTCGTAACGTAAATTACTATTAAGATTAATTTAGTTTGAAATGTGTATAGCTCAATACTGCCGTCATAAGCAAGAAGGCGGTATCTACAAAAAAATTGAAATTGAGTTATTGGTATCGTTGGAATTGGTACAAAATTCCAATCATTTTAGGTAAGTAACAAATCGATATCTGCACTGTAACTATGATTTTCAGATGAAAAAAGGCGGTATTTACAGAAATTTTGTTACTTATAAAGCACAAGAAGGCGTCATATGCAAAATGCAAAAGTGAAAAGCAGTATCTGCGTGTAGATTTCCATGGGCGGCCCTAATGTTGATTGGAAGTTTTTTTCTTTATTAAAAGAACATCGGATGAAGTCAACAACAAAAAAGATACTTGATATTGGTTCTTGTGGGCTTCATATAGTACATGGAGTAGGGATGTCGTACCCGGTATAAAACGAAACCCGGGTACCCGAAAGCAATACCCGGGCAAACCCGGGTACCCGAAAATTATAACAAAAAAATTAGTGTACATCTGAACATCTGAAGTAACTACAATTTCTTTCTTTTACGCCGCGAGTTTTAAACTGAACTAAATTAAAATAGTACTTACTCACCAATTCAAAAGGCAAGTCGTCTGTTATTCGTAAATATTTTCACACTTCCAAGTGCTATCAAATTCAAGTACGTGACTTTTTGTCCGAAATTGGTAGCAGCATCAACATCACACAGAGGATGTTTATTTTATTTCATCCATACTGACGCGATTGAATGGTACTATTGACGGGATTCTTGTTATTACTGCATGGTTATGTTTTTCCACAGCTTATTCCTATTGTTTTTAAGTTTTTATAATTTTCTCCGAAAAAGGCTAACTTTCTGGAAATTATATAATTTATTAGTCGGGTACCCGGGTCTTAAAAATATACCCGGGTCGACTATTACCCGGGTTGACCCGGGTACCCGGGTACCCGCCGACATCCCTAACATGGAGCATTGCAAACTGGGCACAAATCTGCTGGCTGGAAAATGAATGAATTCCTTAGAGGAATTTATTATCTATTTAAGGATTCTCCCAAGCGAAGGGCAAATTTTCAAAACGTGACCGAATCCCACCATTTTCCCAAGAAATTTTGTGTAACATGATGGGTTGAGAATCATTCTGCAGCAACTAGAGCTATTGAAATTCTAGATCACATAAAAACTTACATAGAACACAATAAAACTAAAATGCCAGTAAATATTTCAGTAACAAATGTTAAGTCAGGTTGTAAAGATTCATTTATAAAACCAAAATTAGCTTTCTTTGCTTTGATTGCTTCTATATTAGACCCATTTTTAAAGAAGTATCAAACTTCTCATCCAATGTTATCTTTTTAAAAGACGATATGGAAGCATTAATCCGAAATTTATTGTGTCGAATTGTAAAAGTTGATACATCAGATTTAAATATACAGCAAATCCTACAAATTAATTTGGAAAATGCTTCTAATCTGAAAAACGTGAAGGATGTTGATGTGGGATTTGAAACAAGAAGGTATTTAAAGAACAAAAAATTAAATTAAAAAGACAAATTATTATTTTTAAAAGATTGCCAGCATTTTGTGAAGGCAACTGTAAAAAAAATAACAGAAAGATGTATAAAGTATCTGTTGGTACATGCAGTTACTTCGCTTAATCCAAAAACAATTAATACTAATTCTGTATCATGGTTAATGGAAAAATTTGATAAATTACTAGAAATATTACATGATCATGAGTTTATTACAGCGACTACAGCAGAACGATCAAAAATTGAATATGCGACATTTATTAAAACTAAGATTTCTGAAATCGCTTTGTATAAAGAGGCTGAGAGACTGGATTGCTTTCATCATCGTTTGCTTGTGGGAAATGAATTCGAAAATTTATGGAACATTGTTAAATTCATTTTGATTATGTCCCATGGAAATGCTAATGTAGAGGCTGGATTTTCCATTAATAAACATTTATTAGTAGAAAATTTAAAAGAGGAATCTCTTACTTGTCAGCGTATTGTTTATGATGCTGTACACAGCAAGGGTGATGTTTTAAATGTTGTCATTAGTGACAAAATGAGATCCTATGTAAAAAATTCTAGCTTCAAATATAAGTTGGCTTTGGAACAAAGAAGAAAAGAAGAGCAACAGGAAAGTGAAGAAGCATCGCTGAAGAGAAAAGCCACGCAAGAAATATATATGCTAGAATCTAAACAAAAAAAAATAGAACGCGATACAACGTATGAGTCTAACATAATTCAGACAAAAATTGCTGAATTGAATGTACAAGTTTTGATATGAAAAGTTATTTTATGTGTTAATGTTCCTTTCTGTGTTTATTATTATATAGATCGACTGAAAGTGTCCGTTCAAGAGGGGTGCCCGCCTAAAAGAAATACGAAACAAAATCTGTTTTTTAATGAAAATTGTAATTAAAGAAATTGGGACATTTAAAACGTATATGTATGTAAATGTTTTTAAAATAAACAAAAAACTTAAAACTTAAGGAAAAAATAAGGATTTGTTACCTTACAAAATATTACTACATACAAAATACTTTCTTTATGTTTTATATCAGCAGTTTGTTTTTCCGATATCAAAACGCTTGGATAAGTTCCTTACACTTAACTTTTCCCTATTGTGAACTTCAACAATCTCAATTTTTTGTTTAAGCGTGAGAATTTTTATATTTGGCGCCATTTCTACAATGAATGTGTCGCCCACTGTGTCTTTTCCGCATAGACGTCAGACTAATACTGAATCCCCGCGTGTACCGAAAGATTGAAGTCGGTGAATCCCCGGTTAACTTGGGAAAGTCCCTTAGTGAAGGCAGGCAGCGAAGTTGGCGCGCGGCGCGATTGAGAAATGAGACCAGGCGTTTATTTTTTATTTTGTTTTTGTCCGTTTAAGAGAACATTTTCTTGTGTCCGCGTCCGTTCAAGAGAATGTCCGTCCAAGAGGGAGTTAACACAATGCAAATTATATGAGAGTCGGTCGGGACCATGAGAAACTGTCTGTCCAAGGGAGGTGACCGTGTATCCGCGAAGGGGAATTTCACTGTAACAGCAATAAGATAACACAAGAAAATAACACGTATTGCTTGAGTAAGAAAGAGATAAACATAATAGCAAATATTGGAGTAGGCCTGACGCACATTTAATTATGACAGATGTCAACCACACATGCCTACTAAAATAATTTTTTTTTGTATGGTCATCTCTTACTCAAGCATTCTATTTTGTTGTTCATGTTATCTCATTGCTGTTATATATCGGGTGTTCATAAACAGTCGTCATCCCAGTTGCTTTGAAAAACAAAATGTTATATCTTTGATTAATTCGTGCAACACAATGAAACGTCATTGAGTACTGTCATAGCGCATTTATTCTCAATTTTAATAGACATACGTTTCTGAAGTCGAAACCTACTGGGATGACGACTGTTTATGAACACCCGTTATAATTATGGCCCAATCCGTATTACAGCATAATTTTGATTTAGAGTAATGAAATAGTATATTGTATGTTAAGAGCTGAAAGTCCGTGCACTTTGAGTTGGCCGCAACGGTACAATGGTTAATTTGTACAGGGTCCGGCAACGAAGCGGGGGTGGAAGATATTTCTAAAACTATGAGAGTTGCATAAATATTGAGTACATAAAAGTTGTAGGTACTAAGGTGGTGCACATTACTAAAATAGTTTTGATTATACAGAGTGTCTCAAAAAAGTGTGGCGGATCAACTTATTTTTTTTTAAATAGAATGCCGTATATTTAGGTAGCTTAAAAGTTTTGTATTGAAATACTCTTCATTTTCATATCAAGTTGTATGGGTCTAACGTCAACTGTTTTGGAGATATTAACGATTTTATGCAAAAAAATGCTGAACTTCAGGCGACTGCTGTAAGCGACAGAAAACAATTGAATGAAGGAAAACGTTACCAAAAAATTAGGATTTTTGTAAACTATCTTTCAAGTGTAAAATGGTGGATCTGGGTATTAATGTTATACAAATTTAATTTCGATTTTTTTTCAAATGGAACGCCCTGTATATTTTTGTATTTCTGAAAAGCTCTTTTAATGAACTTTCTTTTGATATGTTACTTCAGACCTCTTAAGTTCTAACTGTTTTTCAGATATGCGAGTTTAAACATAAAAAACAATTTAAACCCCTTAAGATGCTTTATTTCAAGGGATAAAAAACAAACGCCTTTAAAATAATTAATTTATACCTGCATTTATCGTTTTTTCGTGTTTATAATTTCCTGCATCAACACTGACTGAATTTATATTTTCTAAACCTGATTTTGTGCTTTTATTTTTAGAGAGATCATGCGTTTAAATCACTATTTTAAGGGCGTTTGTTTTTTATCCCTTGAAATAAAGCATCTTAAGGCGTTTAAATTGTTTTTATGTTCAAACACACATATCTGAAAAACAGTTGAACTTAGAAGTATGAAGTAACATATCAAAAGAAAGCTCATTAAAAGGGCTCTTCAAAAATACAAAAATATACAGGGCGTTCCATTTGAAAAAAATCGAAATGATTAATTTGCAAATATTGAGCACCCTATATAAAATTAATACCCAGATCCACCATTTTACACTTCAAAGATAGTTGACAAAAATCATAATTTTTTGGTAACGTTTTTCTTCATTCAATTGTTTTCTGTCGCTTACAGCAGTCGCGTGAAGTTCAGCATTTTTTTGCATAAAATCGTTAATATGTCCAAAACAGTTGACGTTAGACCCATACAACTTTATATGAAAATGATGAGTATTTCAATACAAAACTTTTAAGCTACCCAAATATAGGGCATTCTATTTAAAGAAAGTAAGTTTGATTCGCCATACTTTTTTGCGACACCCTGTATAATCAAAAATATTTTACTAATGTGCACCACTTTCGTACCTACAACTTTTATATACACAATATTCATGTAACTCGAATAGTTTTAGAAATATCTTCCACCCCTGCTTCGTTGCCGAACTCTGTACAAATTAACCATTATACATTATAGAATAAAGCTTACTTGAAAATGGATGAATCTGTTATTAATTCATTTAGTTCATTTTTACAGTACAGTAAAAATTGCGCTTCCATACTTTGACCAAAATTATTGAAAAAGATATTTTTGTCAACTACACGGAAAAATTGCATGTTCAACACATTGGAAAAGTGATTCGTCCATGCTCACGTAAAACTTTTACATTCGCTGTAAAACTCTCCCTTTTCTTTACTTGTAGAACAATCTAAAGTACGTTTTTTTTTCTATAATAACTGTCAAAGTGTTACAATGTTGGTAGATATGTGATTAAAACGCTAGGAAATTTTTATACCACGTGTTGGTAGCACTTTTTTAAAATTATGGTTATGTGTCAATTTTGAATGTCAAAGTTTCTTAATTTGAACTCTTGACAAATTTCTTTAATTTTGCAAACGTTCATTATGTTTATTTTCAAATATTGTAAGTTTAATAATTAATAAACTAGCAGTCCAGTGAGACAAATGTCTCATTTAATAAAACAAAAAAGACCGTTCCGGACGGACGGAAATCACGTGATTTCTCGAAAACCGGAAGTGTCACGTGACTGAAATTCGGTTCCTGACCTGACATGACCATTCCAAACATATAACTTTAATAACTTTGTTCTCTATCTCTTACGGTTTGGCTGCTGAAACAGCGTCCCAGACAGACGGAAATCACGTGATTTCTCGAAAACCGGAAGTGTCACGTGACTGAAATTCGGTTCCTGACCTGACATGACCATTCCAAACATATAACTTTAATAACTTTTTTCTCTATCTCTTACGGTTTGGCTGCTGAAACAGCGTCCCAGACAGACACGTCTTTTAGATAAAGGATTTGCAATATTTTACTATGCTGTTCGTTTTACCCACTATTATGACATATCTATCAAAATGACAATCATTTTTTTAATGGAAGAAAAGAACTGAAAATCTATATACCAACATTATTAAAGCTAGGGACCCTGCAGGAATGCAACTTTTCCCCTAAAGTTGACCTTGAAAATTATTATAGAAAAAAAATGTACTTTACTATTAATTCACTAGCGATTTAAGAACAACTCGCTAGCATATAAACATTATAAACAGTTACTTATGGTTGCTATTATAGAGATAATAATAATAATTTCAGTTTAAAATGACAAAGAAATAATAATTAATCGAGTTATTTAACAATAACAGTAACGGCGTAACTGGAGACTTGAGTTACCGCATTTATATTTTTATGACGCTCAACGGCTTAAACCCGAAAAGAAACACAGATTGCAAGCAGCTGAAAATTATTTCGGTGGCACAAATAATTCTCACTTATAATCTCATAAGAGTATTAATTCTTTCCTGATTTTTTTTTTGACTGCGTTCCAACAACGTCGTATTAATTAGGACGCCTTCCAGAGGCGAGCATTTCCTTTCCAGAAACTTTCCATTTGAAAATATATTTTTTGGAACTTTTCCTTACTACCAATCTCTAGCGTGCTTTTAAAACTTTCTTTAGTGCAACAAAAGTTATTACATTTGTCGTACATTTTAAATGCGGCATATGCCGCGGGTTTCAGCTAGTTTCAGAATAAGCCATCTAGATAAAAGGAATCAACTCTGATTTTCAGCCAAGTGCATCTACAGAAGCTAGCAGAAATAATTTTAAATATTCAAAATAAATAAATAGGGCAAGTTAATCGATTAATATTTAATTATAAACATAAACTTATAGGCAAAGTAACGTGGAGCTTTAACATTATCAATATAGATAGACAGATCTACGTGTTTATATCATTAATAATACTAGTTAGTTTTTCTACAGAAAATGTATATTCTTACATAAAGTTGAAGAGCTGACCAATTAGCTGAGTTGACAAGGTAAGAAATGAACCGTTGTCATTATTTACTGATAAGTTACTATTTCGTAAATCTGTATTTAAAATCCTCGACTAAGTAGAATATGATTGGAATCTGACCTAAATTCCAAACATTTCTATAAAAGGTAATTAATTTCTACTTCAGACGAATTTCAATCTTAGTTATGTTCTTAGTTCTCGGGTTTTAGTACTACGTAAAGTTTCCGTTTTTACTATAAAATCACAACCGTTTATTAAAATTCGTTCTTACTATTAATCTTGATTAATAGATCAATAATAAGATTTCATAAACGCCAAAATGGGAGTAACAGCACTCTTCCTTTTTGCAAGACTAATTGCCTTTTCCTGTAGAAACATCCCAAGAACTCTGCACGTGTTTCCTCTTGTCTGCAAGAGCTTAACTTAATAAATTAAACTTTATACGGTTCATATTAATCAGAAAGGGTGGCAGCTATCCTTTAAACTTTTAATAAGGAGCGAAGTGGAGTAGCTGTTTAGTTCTTCGACAGACGTTTTGCTTATCGAATTTAATTTTCCTGGTTGGTTGAGGCAACAGTAGAACTTCATGAGTTTCATACGTTATGCAAACTTCAAGACAGGTTAAACAGGCGTTCAAAAATGATACATGATAGCACAAGGTTTTATAGTCGGACCATTTTTTTTAAATTCATGAGTCAGTGTGGTCTAAATGTATATTATCAACTGCTGATGTTTCGATTAGTAGTGGGATTACTGGCAACAGCATATCCATTAATTCTAAATAATACGGGCAACCAGTAAAATTGCAATTCTAAAACAGTATATAGATATTTCTACACGTTATGTTTTCCCACTACTAATATCAACAGCTACTGACCGAAGAGATTTTGCCAGTCTACATACTCGTAAGCGTTAATTTGATTAAACTATTGTGGATTATTGATTTCCAAAACAGACACGTTAACTTTGCGAATGCTTTCTGAAACGCCACCTTTTATAAAAACTGTGTTCAGAAAGTCATCATCTAGTCGAAGATAAGCTGTGCTACTGCGATAACCCCTGCGCTATTTATCCAAATTCCATTTTATCCAATTTTCGTGTTATTGGGAAGATATTATCTCCCAACTCAAACAGCCTGCTGACTGCTTTTGTTATAATTTCGTATTCAGCATATTTATCTACGAATCTGATATAATTTCTTGTTTGATGTATTTATTTGAGTTTTGTGTTTGCACTGGTGATCGACGCCGGTAGTTGTATTCATGCCAGGAGTTTGCTTAGGATTAATATATTCAGGATGTAGCAGAGCACTGCAACTATTTATTCCAAGTCCTGAACAGCTTTATGTCACATCGCGTGTTCTGCTCTTTTGGGAAAGAAGCGATGCGAGACACCATGTTAGAGTATCGCGGAAAGGAAACTTGATTTGAAGGAATTTTAAATGGCGCATTTGATAAATAGCTCGAATACTTTGAAGCTCGGGTAATAATTACAGCACCTAAGAAGTAAACATGTTCTCGGTGAATTTATAACATCTCTAGAATAATCAAAGTTTCAAGGAACGCCAGGAACACAGACTAAATTTTCTTGGAAGCGTTGAACATTCCTATGCGGATTCTAAACTAACTAAACTATGTGGTTATGATTCCACGTGACGCAATTTAAATCTATTTCATAGCGAAGCCGCAGCATGGAACTAAATCTGTCGATGAAGGTAAAGTTTGTAATTTTGGCTTCGATCATAGTTCATCCAGTGCCAATATTGGTTTTGTCTTCTCATATAACTTTAATCCCTATAAAACGATCTTGTGTTATCATCTCCAGAATATCATATCAAAAGGTGTCATTTTGTTGTAGTTCACGTTCAAACATCTACGTGCAATCGCATATATGACCAGAGCTAGAGTGCATTGATGTCAATTTGACGTGTTTGTCCTTTACCAGGTTGAGAACAGATCGTTGTCACCTCTCAGTCTAGAGTACTTTAGAATGATACGGGACAATGGTCAGGGTACGGTTAGATCGTTGTCCCCTCTCACTCTAAATTACTTTGGAGTGAGAGGGGACAACGATCCGTCCGTGCCCTCTTATAGGACGAATACGTCAAATTGACATCAAGCCACCCTAGCCAAGCCACACAGTGAACCTTTTAGTATGACATTCTTGATACAACACACTTGTGAGGTAACGAAAATTAAAGTTCACAGTAGACAAGGGAGCGGTAGAAAAACAGTGGAGTTACCACAGGATGATATCGTAACAGCTCATCGCTGATTGTTTCTCGATTGTTTTTAAATGTTGATAAGGCTACATTTTACCATTTCACGAGTAATGACTAAAAGTTATTTGTAAACAAATTTTGAATATTTATATTCGTTTCCATCTTTCATGTTTTTATTGTATCCAAAACAAAGATTAGTCTTAGAAGCCATTATAAACAGTATTGTTTTTCACATTTTACATCATATACAGTGAAATCTCCCTTACCGGGCACCTCTAATAAGCGGGCACCTCTCTTACACGGACATTTTGTTGGGAACCAACTTGCTTGCATTAATTTCACTAATAGAATTTTCTTTATTAAACGGACACTCTCTTAAACGGACACGGACACCACTTTTCGACAATTTTTAGACTGTGAATCTCTCTTGTACGGACACTTCAAGATGCAGGTCCAGCTTATGTCGTAAGGCGTCAAAACAATCCATAAATCCAGCATTTAATGATCATGTTGTTAAATTATAGAATTCTTTTGCAATACGGGCGGTATTGTCAACTCAAATCAGCGTTACGAGTGCAGGAAATTCGACACTTTCATTACTATATGCGCGCTATTATTATAAAACAATCCATGTCGCTTGATTTTAGAAGCCTGCAATTCAAAACTACTTTGCCTCTTGCGTGGGCATCCCATTATGATAAAAATAAAAATAGGAAGAATTTTTCCTGTTTGTTTTTATGGAAGGAAAGAATAAGAAAACTAGGCTCAGCCCCCCCCCCCCCGGCCGCGGAGTCTGCGGGTATCAAGTTACGCCGCTGTAATCAATTCGAACCAGAGGACGATTTACCCTTATCAGTACTGGCTGAACTGTATAGAAATATCCCAGAAATCGAAGACGTCCACCCTGACGAATTTATAAACATTGACAACGAAATAATCGTGGAAAATGATGTAACCGAAATTTCAGGTGAAACAGCTGCCGTTGATGTGCAGTTGGCAGAATTAGAAAAATATGGCGACTTAGAAATTTGTGAGAATGTAATCAAGACCTACACGGAAGCATCAACAGTGAACAATTTTAAATGCTTTGCTAAAGAAAGTAATGACTTAAAAGTATTCAACTGTCAAAATATTTAGAAATACATGTGGAAAGTATAATAAGCAGTCAGAAAAAACCCTTACGTCAAACGAGTATTTTAGATTTTGTAACAACTATTACATAACTTTGTTTCAGTTATTTTATTATTCCTATCTGTATTGTTAGCGCGTATACTTTTGCATAATACAACTTTTTTAAACATAAAAATGGATTTTCCCTTAAGCGGACGCCTCTAATAACCGGACAAAAACTTTGGCACCGTGCGTGTCCGCTTATGGGAGATTTTTCTGTATACGAATATATACTGAAAATCCAATACGAAAAAAGAATTACAATGTACATAAATTAAACGCCCAAAGTCTCACAAGTATTGAAGGTAAGTGGTGATCATCTAAATAATAGTAATATCGGCAATCTGTGCGACCTCATTTTCATTTTTAACAAAAAAAGAGAAAAAAGTAATTATAGTGATCACTGAATATACAAAAGACCTAATGTGTTTGGTACAGGTGATATCTCAAATTAATTTTTGATAAACAGCAATAAACTGTTATTTAGAGAGTGGGAAGACCTAAAACAACACGAAATGAAGGTGTTGGGAAAATATAGTAAGAAAACGGTACAAACTGGAACGAGGAAAATAATATGGCAACTGACAAAAAGTCTTGGAGCAACTTCATAAACAAGAGCAAATAACAAGAAGCTACTACCTCGCCATCTTTAGGTACAAGAGGATACGACAATGTATGTATCACAACAAGAGAACTGTGATTAAGTGGACAATAGGTGCGATACAGTTTCCGTTTATCAAGTAATGAAAAAGCATGCGGAACTCAAATATATTTTACAGGAATATGATCAACATAATTACTACTGATTGAATCGCAATACACATCAATAGATCTAAATATTATAAACATCAACACTCTGTAGAAACCAACACTTAATGGAGAGGGGAGAATACGCCTATGTACAATGCCCTGAAACATATTTTTGTCGCCAAAGTTTTGTTATCACATCGAGCAGCTATTTACAAACATCACTCTACTTGCACTTTAACAATACATATTGTGATAATCGTTAAAGTTTTGGTGATTCCATTGATTCAACTCCATATCTTATCGCAGTCACATATACGAACGGGATAAAATGATTTTCTAAAAGCATCCTTCCCAATAAATAACAAAATGTTTCCGAAACGGCCCATTTATACAAAAACAAGTGCAAATTGCCAAACCAACGTCGATTTCGGTGAAATATGGCACCATAAGCTTTAAGCACAAACAGATTATCGCTAAGTCTATGCTCATGAACTATTAATAAATCATTGAAAGGGTAAATAGCACTCAATCGCGTCAGACAGTTCGGATTAAGCAAGACAAAGAACATGAGATGCAAGGAAAATTATATCATACGGAAATTAAAAGAGTAAAATCAACTGACTGAAAGCAATTGCATTAGATCACACACAATTGTTAGGAAAACTTCTGAAGCTCTTACGTAGCGTTCTAATGGTTCATGTTTTTTTGATATTTTGGAAAGTTTTCTTTCAACGGAAAATATCAAAGTTAACGAAATAATGTCCTATAAACTAACAATCTATTAATTTTAAACTAGCTGACCCGGCAAATGTTGTTTCTAATTATGACATGATGGGAAAAACCCTTCAAACCATTAAGCACAGAATCATAGAAGTATGACAGCAAATAGAAAGTCGTACAGTGTATAGAAAAACACACTTTCGATATTTTCCAATTTTCCGGCTTTCCCTTTGGATTTTTCCGAATTTTCTTTTTTGTTAAACCACCTCGGGAGTAAGACGAACAAAACAAAAAAAATCATCCAAATCGGTCAAGTCGTTCTCGAGTTTTTGCGTTACACGGCGATTGATTTTTATATACAGGGTGATTCAAAAAGGTGTTACCAAACTTGGGGAGGTTATAGAAGACATGGCGGAATTTTTTTTTACAAATAAACCCCTAGTCGAAAATGAGCCGTTTTGGCGCTGGAGCAATTTTCGTCAAAAAACGGAATGTTATCTTATTGACAGAAAAAGACTTCAATATTTAGTTAATTTTTATTACATCAAGTCCTTCGTCTATGAAACCCCTGTAGCCACACAAGAGGAACTGTTAGAGAGAATGATGGCAGCCTGTCGTGCAGAAAGATTCGCATGTATTACAACGGGTGCGCGATTCCATGAATCGAAGGTTACATTTATGTAACGAGGTTAAGGGTCGCCATTTTAAACCGTTGTTCTAAATTTATTATTTTCGCGTTATATTTAATAAAAATTAACTAAATATCGTCTTTTTCTATCAACACGATAACATTACGTTGAGCATGAGACGCTGTGTTGAGTAGACGTGAGGCCTGTTCGCTGCTGATAGTTCCGTTTCTCACAAGTTATATCTGTAATTTTAAGTCATGGGGCCTACCACCAGAAGTGAAGTGAGTGATATTGATTCGATAGCACAAAAAGTTGTGGATAAGCTACTATCTTCGCAGAGTTTAACCGAAAAGTTTACCTCAATTATTAATGCATCGATAAAAACTGAGATAGCACATATGGTGGAGAAGTATGAAAGGCGAATATCATATTTGGAAAGCGAATTAAAAACGGTAAAAGCAAAAATAGACGATGAATTGGACGCCCATGAACAATATTCCAGAATTAATAGTTTAAGAATTTATGGCGTCCCAGAAGAACCCAAGGAAGATACTAGCCATGTGGTGCTGAATCTGTGTAAGGAAAAGCTCAATATTAATCTTACAGAAAATGACATTGACGTTTGTCATCGATTACATGGCAAACAGGGATCCCATTCTCCAATTATTGTGAAGTTTGTGCGACGTGAAGTGAAAAGGTGTGTGTACAACAGCAAGAAAAAGCTAAAACATACTCCCACCGTCATCCGGGAAGATCTTACAAAACGCCGAATGCTGTTACTAAAAAATATTATAGAAAAGTTGGGAAGGCAAAAAGTTTGGACCTACGATGGAAAAATTTTTGCTAAAACAGACACTGGCATAAAAAAATTCACAACTTTTGAACAATTTTCAAAAGTTTTCAAATAAGCGGTTTTTGCTATCTGTAATATGAGCGCAGCGAATATGCTCTCGCGATAAATTTCTGAGTGCGCAGCGCTGCAAATAATCAAGCAGGTTATTTTTGTATTGGAATAAAACATCTTTGTTTACATTTTTGAAGTTTATTCTCTTATTTAGTTATTTTTAATTCTAATTGAAGGATACTTATTTAATATTATATACATTTTTTGTGTTGTTGTTTCTAGTTGTTAAGGTATTGTACAAAAATTATTGTTACCTATTTTTATGATACAAGTGGCCCATATTAATGCGAGATCTATTTTAGCATCTTTAACTGAGTTAAAAACCTTTCTTAATCTTAATCCTTATGATGTTTTAGCTGTAACCGAAACATGGTTAACTGCTGAGGTGGCTGATGAACATATTGATATTCAGAAGTAATACTATAAGTACTTCGATATTATCGGGTTATATGTCGATAACTTGTTGCACAATAATAAAAGAGTGTCAGTTTGACAGGTTAAATAGTCCGACCGCGTCAGCGGGAGGATTATTCTGTCAAACTGACACGATTTGTTATTGTGCAGGAAGTTTGAGACGTATAACCTGTTCGAAGTACGCATTGTATTCGATTTGATTATTTTGTGAGTAAATTTTAATATTAGGATCAAATAAATATTTTATTGGCAGCTCGATTTGTTTGAATTAACCTAGCTGAAAGTCATCTCCATGAAAACGACATCAAGTTGACAAAAGTTATGTATTGCGTTGCCTAGTGAAGTTACTATAGTATAATCGATTTTGTATAATCGAAATTATACAATATAACTTAACTAAATCCAGCCTTTTGATTGGTTGAAATCTCTACGAATAAAATAATCATGGTTATACATTAATTCGAAAAGATCGAGTTGGTAGAGGTGGGGGTGTCGCCTTATATGTCTCTAATCAACATCGTCATTCTGTCATTAGTGTGGAAGAGGACCCGAATATCGAACAATTATGGATAAGTATCGGCATTGGCAGAATCAAGTTTGTTGTGGGGGTGATCTACAGATCACCAAAATATTCGTTTCAAAATTTTTTCTCTGCATTTGAAGAAACACTTTCTTTAGTTTTACCGAAATTTGATGAATTTATTTGTTTGGGTGACTTTAATATCAATATCTTAGATATAAATAATAATAATGTTAAACAATATTTAAACGTACTTGATTCGCATGGTCTTAAGCAGATAATCTCATCACCTACGCGTATTACACCTTTTACAGAAACGCTGATAGATCATATAATCGTGCTTGATTCTGCTACTACTGAAAATATTGTTGAAAATGTTAATATCATTCCTATGCATCATATATCCGATCACTGCCTTATTCATTGTACTGTTAATGTCGAATCTAAAGTCAGAGCAGTGAGTAAATCAGTAACATTTAGAAATTATAAAAATATGGATGTAGAGCAATTTTTAACTGACCTTTCTAGTATTCCTTGGGAGATCATATATGATATTCCGCAAATTGATGATAAGGTCAGTTTCATGACTAACAACTTGATTAATCTTGTTGATCTACATGCACCCTTGCTGACGAAAAGATTAACTAAAGTTCCTGCTCCATGGTTAACGAACAACATTAAAATAATGATATCTTTACGTGACAAAGCTTATAAAAGGGCAAAAACCACTAAACTAGCTTCTCATTGGAACTACTACAAGTCACTACGTAATTTCACCAATTCTGCAATTAAAAGAGAAAAAAAAGCGTACTTACAATTTAAATTACGTGATTCTGACCTTAAATCAACCTGGCGTGAACTCAATAAATTCAATATTGGTAAAAGTAAATCATCTGTACTGCCTCCCAATCTACAAAATCTAAACGAAATTAATGATTATTTTGTGAGCTCTGTACAGTCAGTTAAAAATAATAATTTTGAAGATCTTAAAAATTACTATAATTCGAATATTCGTCGGAATGTTACTGGTTTATTAACATTTAAGACAGTAACTGAATCTAGTGTATCTAAGATTATTAATCAAATTAAGACCAAATCTATTGGATCTGATGGAATCTGTATAACTTTACTTAATATTTGTTGTCCAGTGATTTTACCCCATATTACTCATATTATTAATTTTTGTTTGATCAATGGTGTCGTTCCACAAGCTTGGAAGGAAGCGCTAGTAACTCCCATACCTAAAAAAACAGCTCCTAAACATTTATCAGACTTGCGTCCAATAAGCATTCTCCCTATTTTATCTAAAGTTCTTGAACGAGTAGTTAATATGCAGCTTTTAGATCATCTAAAATTAAACAACGTGCTTCCTTCACTTCAGTCCGGTTTTAGAGCTAACCACAGTTGCGCTACGGCTTTACTTAATGTCACAGATGACATATTTAGATCTCTAGATGACTATAATATGATTGCGTTAATTCTACTTGATTACTCGAAAGCATTCGATATGATTAATCATGAACTTTTAATAGCTATTCTTTATAATATTGGTTTAGATAATAATGCTCAATTGTTTTTTCAGAATTATCTTAGTCAACGAACGCAAAGAGTAAGAATTAATCGTGATACTTCTAACAGCCGTAATGTAATTAGTGGGGTTCCGCAAGGCTCGATCTTAGGTCCTACACTTTTTGCTATTTATACATCTAATTTTTGTCATTCAATCAGGAATTGTAAGTTCCATTTCTATGCTGACGATACCCAACTTTATTATTCGTTTGAACATAATGATGTACATACAGCTTCAAATTTTATCAATGAAGATCTCTCAAATTTAATATCCTTATCACAAGATCATTGTTTAAAAATTAACGCCAGTAAATCCAACGTGTTGGTATTTGGCAACCGCAAATTAAGACAAGAAGTTGCTTCAGAACTTAATATTCAGATTGACGGAGCTCAGTTGGGATGTGTCGAGTCGGCTAGAAATTTGGGGATTTACATAGATACAAACTTGCGTTTTAAAGTGCATGTTACTAAACTTGTTCAAAAGGCCTATGGCAGTCTTAAAGTTCTTTATGCTAATAGAGATTTTTTAAGTAAGAATTTAAAAATTACATTATGTGATTTACTGGTGCTTTCACACTTCAATTTCTGTGATTCTGTTTATGGTAACTGCCTGGATAAAACGGATATCAACAGAATACAAAGAGTTCAAAATGCATGTCTTCGTTTTATTCACGGAATCAAAAGAAAACAGTCTGTATCTTGCAAGCTTCTGGAGACGAAATGGTTAAACATGTACAACAGGCGTCGCTTGCATTCTGCATGTCTTTATTACAAAATAATCACTAAAAAAATACCACACTACCTTTATGAGCGTTTACAATTCCGTACAGATGTCCATAATCTAAATCTTAGATACAAGGGTTTACTTACTCCTCCTGTTCATAAATCTGCTTTATTCGAGAGGTCTTTTTCATACAATGTGGCGAGGGAATGGAACAGTGGACTCTGTAATATTGGGGCGACATCCCTCAACTCTTTGAAAATTAAACTCAAACGAATGTTACAACTGAAACAATCATAGGATTGAATGATATCACCACCATGTTAAATAGATTTCGTTTTCTTTTCTTTTTTTTATTTATTTACTATCTATATTAGCACTAGTGTCCGTTAATCAACATTTTACTTTTCATTTGAAACTCACATGTAGGCAGGCAAGGAAGAACAAAAAGCTTTACTAAGCATTTTTTGATTGTCTGCCTTTTAGCCGTTACCTTCACTGCTGCAATTATATATATTTTAAATTATCATATCAGTATGTATGTATGTTTTCTTTATCTGATGTATAATAAGGTGTACCTTAACGGCTAATAAACTTTATTATTATTATTATTATTATTATTACGTTTATGAAAAAAATTGTTCCAGGGCCAAAACGGCTCATTTTCGACTAGGGGTTTATACTTTATATGCAAAATTTGTTTACCACAATGTCTTCTATAACCTCTCCAAGTTTGGCAACACCGTTTTGAATCACCCTGTATATAGATAACGATCTCTACTAAAATGGTTCACTTTAGATGATTAATATCAAAATACTTTTTTTAATACTCACTACACGAATACTTATGGGAATTCCTGTAGCTATAAGCAATGTGGGAACATAACAAGTCCAATTCCGGGAAAACTTCCCCTTAAAATCCACTGAAAAAAAATACAAGAAAATCTTAGGTCATGGCAAAAAAGTGTTATAACTCTATAAGCACCTCAGGGGCTCACATCGGGTGAGTACGGAAACTGGTAATCCCAAGATACCTTAGCTCGAACTGTACCCTTCTTCAACTAGTCTTGGGGTAGATCCTTTCGCTTTTAGCTTTCCTAATTGATATTTCTTGATCAACTGTAGTTCTTTTCAGACCCTGGTGCTATTAGAGTATTCGAGAGCTAAGGGCTATATTCATTATCTATGCATCGTCTTCTTTAATGCTTTAGTTGCAGAAGAACAAAGACATTGTCGTTCTCAAAGCTGACAAGGGAAATGCTACTGTGGTAATGAACACTGAAGATTATAATGCGAAGATGGAAGTCTTACTATCTGATACAACTTACAAAAGGCTAAACCGCAACCCCACTACCTCTCTCAAAACAAAGATAACCTCTGCCATAAAATGCTCCGATAGTATCGATCCCACTTTAAAGCACCGATTGATTCCTAGAAATGCAATAACTCCTCGCATGTATGGCCTACCTAAGATACATAAGGAGGGCGTGCCGTTGAGACCAATTGTCAGCGCGATCAATTCTCCTACACATGCTTTGGCAAGACATTTAACCAGTATACTACAGCATCTAACTGGTAAAACAGACTCCTTTGTCAAGGATTCAGCAGATTTTGTCCAGAAACTAAAGAACATAAAGTTAAACAAAGATGATCTCTTAGTCAGTTTCGACGTAGTATCACTCTTCACGAAAGTGCCGGTTGATGAGGTGCTAGTAATGCTCAAAGATCTCTTGCCTACAGACCAAGTTGAACTTGTCGAAATTTGCCTGAAAAACACTTACTTCAGTTGGAACAATAAAATATACGAGCAAGTCGAAAGAGCGGCCATGGGTTCACCACTATCACCTGTTATCGCTAATATCTACATGGAAGCTTTTGAAACCAAGGCTCTCGAACAAGCGCAGCTAAAACCGACTTGCTGGTTGAGATATGTAGATGATACCTTTGTCATCTGGTCACATGGACGCCAGACATTGAATCTGTTTCTAAAACACCTGAATTCTGTACATCCCAACATACAATTCACAATGGAAGTAGAGGAAAATTGCAGTATTCCGTTTCTAGACGTCCTGGTGAAACGTAAATCAGATGGCAGTTTAGGACATGCAGTCTATAGAAAGAAAACACACACGGACAGATATCTAAATGCTGACTCACACCATCATCCAATGCAGAAAGCAACAGTTCTCCAGACTCTGGCGACAAGAGCCGTTCGTATCTCAGACGAAGAAAATCTAGAGAGAGAAAAGCTACATCTGTTTGACTCTTTACAAAGGAACGGATACACAACTACCGCCATACGAAAGGCACTAGACAGGACTATGATAAAGAAGGCTAAAGAAGAATCTCCACCTCTGGAAGGCTTAGCATTTCTACCTTACGTTAAAGGCTCAACTGATAAGATAGGACGTGTCCTGCAACGATGCAACATCAAAACTGTGTTCACGAGCAAGGAAACTTTGGGCAACGGCTTCAGATCAGTAAAAGACAAGATTCCAAGTTTAAAAACCGCTGGCGTATATCGCATTCCTTGTTCCTGCGGCTCGAGTTACATTGGACAGACTGGTCGTTCCGTTGATCTAAGACTCCAAGAACATAAAGGCGATTGCAAACACAAACGCATCACAAAATCAGCCGTAGCTGAGCATACATTTACAAATGGGCACACTTTAGAATTTGAGCATGCCAGAATACTTGCCAGAATACCTCATTACTTCCCGCGAGTGATACGTGAAGCCATAGAAATAGAAAAACATCCAAATAATATCAACAGAGAAGATGGCTTTAAACTTAGTAAAACGTGGACCCCTGTGATACACGATCTAAAGCATTACAACTACTGTGCGTCATATGGCCACGCCCCACGGATTACGTTGCACTCGGATGACCAACCAGCGTTACGGCACTCCGCGCGCCTGGCACAGAGGACTATAAATAGCTCCACACCGACCTTCGGTTCTTAGTGCGACTTTCACTCTGATGATGCAAGCTGCAAGGTCTTGCGAAACGTTAGTGAATATGGATGCACATACAGCAAAACGACCAAATCTGCCTAAGTATCCTCGTTCTCAAGATACTCAAACAACACGAGCCACCAGAGAGCATGGCCATCGCGCGGGTTTTTGCTCGACTTCACAAGGTGCAAGGCACATTAAGCCAGAAAATGCTGGGTGTTCATATACAAATACTACGCGGTCTAAGCCGAAATTGTATGCTAAGGAGAATAATTCGAGTAACCGCGAAAGCCTCAAACAGTACACAACATCCATCAAAACTAGATTTACAAAACGCAAAAGACCAATCCCAAAGTTCAAACGGCAAGATCTGAGAAATGCAGTACGTGAGAAAATCATCAATAAAATAAAGACCACAATAACGTTAAATATAGAACAGGAAAACGTATCCTACTTATTAAAAAGAATGAACGCCATGATTACTACTGCTCAAAACAAAACAAAAAAATCGAAAAAATAAATGGGCAACAATCTACACAAAAAGCTTAAAAAAGTTTGGAATATATAGAAAACAAAACTTCTTCTTAATAACCAGTGATGATAATAAAGTGGTATTTGATGTTCAAGAAGGAAAAATACTTTGAAAAGATTACATTAGAAATCTCGTCTCAGATGAAAGGCCAATCAATGAAATTAAAGTGAATAAAGATCTAATGTGGCCCCCAATTACAAAAGAAGACATTGAAAGAGCCATAAATATCTAGCAAAAGAACAGATAAGTTGTCCCAGACGAAGTACCATCGAAGTTCATCATACTCTTCTACACATTTTTCTATAAAGTCTACGACACTCATTGCTATCCTATCCAATGGCTGATTACTGATAACATATACGATCTTCAACAACTTCTTTGTATAGTACGGAAATGTGGTCCTGAGCATTAATACCAAAAAACGAGGTTCATGAGTCGAGAACCAGGCAAATTTAGAAACGCCAGTATAACACTCACTGGTCTACGAATAGAAATTTTAAGTATCTAGGGATTCTAGGGCTTTACAAAGACGCCCGTGATGTATTAATGACATTGAAAAAAAGTTCTTGCCAATACAGATTTTCATATCAATCTTAAACTACAATTTATTAAGTGCTATATCTGGTGAGTACTTCTCTATGGTGTTGAGGGTTGGACATTGAAAGTGAGTATAATGAATACGATCGAGGCCTTCGAAATCTGGGTTTACTTAAAATACTATGAACAATAAGAATAAACACCGAGGAAGTTTTCAGATGAATTAGCAAAGATCGAGAACTGCCAGTTATAATAAAAAAAGAACAACCGCATAGCTAAGACAATATGTGCAATACGAAATACATAGCATCTACTACAGCTAATGATTGAGGGATCGGTTGAAGGTAAACGAGAAATAGGCACAAAGCTGTTATGACTACGGAGCACAAAATTGTGGACAAGGTTATATATCTTAAAAAACTTGATACTTACGATAGGAAAGAGCTAACAGGAAATGGAAGATGTGGTCGCAAACATCCATTAAAGGATATGAATCAGAAGACCCTTATAGGAAGACTATAAATGGATCATTTTAGCATTAAGGCAAATGATGTTAAATTTACACAAATTGAGATGGATAATACATTGTCAAATTTTGTACGCAGTTTTCAGATACACCCTGTATACATTCGTCTTTATCTAGCAAAATACGTTTTTTTAAATTTAATTCTTTGATTCAAATCTGTATAACTCCATAGGAATTAGTGATCGCTATTCCAGACATGCATTTCAATTTTAGATTTTTCAGTTTACTATTTGTGTTTTGTAAATTGTTAGCTTTTACTTGTTTTTAAAGTAAATTTTCTATTCTTCTGGGTGAGGTATTCTCCCACCATATATATAAAAAGGAGTGAAGCTACGTGCGTCCGTGTGCGTCAGTTAGGCTGGCAATGGCAATAAGAAACATGTTTTGTGCGAAATTCACATTGAACAGTTTATTCATAAACTGTTATTTTAGTACGCTGGTTCCCATGTGGTCGTGAATACTTATATGCGGATCTAAGGCATGCTGTGCCACTTTTCAGCGCCATTTATCAGCAATGGGCAAACTTTACTGCTACACAGCTACAGGATGCTATGCCATTGTAGTACGACTATTTATTCATTTTAATACCCGAAATAGTCGAAATAATTAATACATATACACTGAAACTTTGCCTACAATGGGTGGTGGAGTGGGGAGACTGAAATAAGGCCCGAAAAGTAGTACACCACCAAGCCTCGAAGAAAGGGTTAGAGTGTGATACCAAATGTAAACATGGGCCGATTTGAGGAGCCAGCAAGCTAAACAATGAAAACGGCGTGAGATTCTTTACAAAAGGTTAAATTTATTTATCAATAAAAAAAACTACGCAAATGAATCTTTATGCAACAAATGTGCTCAGATAGAAATGAGAACTCATAAACACAAAGCTTAATTAAAATCACCATAATCTGAAATGCAATAAATATCTCAACCAGGCCATAACTCAGTTTGCAGTAACGAAAACACACATAATTATTGTAAAATTAATAATAGTCAATAATATGGCACTTGGATACAAACGTTAAGTACGCCGGGTGCACCCAATAAATATAAGTGCTAAAAATATAACAGCCAAATGTATAAATACAATAATAATTACGTTAACCCAACTAACTACACAGATTATTAACGTTTAAGAGCGAATGACATTACTAAAACATATTAAACTTCGATGAGGCCTGAGAGGCAACTCACCGGATGTATCTGCACAACGCAAGACGCAACATACAGAAACAAAAGTCAAATAATCACACAATAACAAGGTGAAATCAGAGGAACCTACAGAGGGTCTATTTGTCATTGGCAAATCGGCACAGCAATCGAAGAAATGGCTACGCGCTATACAGAACTTCCTGTACATATTACTACCTGGCGACAGCAGCGAAAAACGGCAGCTTGCGGAAGCAGCCGATTGATCACTGACAGCAGGTGTACGATACGGAATGAGGAGATGGCAGAATCAAACGGCTCAAGCAATTTGTTACGGGAACATGGATGGAACAAAACGAAACAGCTCGGCAATGATGGTCAGAACAAAACATCTCCCTACAGGAATATGGTAGGTAAAAACAGCTAGTAGATACGTCGAAACGTTAAACCCATTCGGCAATATAAGAAAGCAAGCTAAAATGATCACATGAAAGTTACATCACAGTTCGAAATCGAGGTGAACAGAAGCCTCTAAGCTATGAGAGAATTAGGACAACAGTTCACAGAAAATCGCCAGCGAAGACAAGGAAGCGCGCTCGCCGCGACAAACGTGAACAAGATCAGAACGACAGCGCGGCCGATTACAAAAATCCGTCAAAATATTCTAGATTGAAATACGTCGCTTTTTGCTCGTAACAAGTGCTAAACGAAGAAAGACTAAAGGTGATAGAAGGAGAAAACGTAAAAATTTGTGTTACGACGGGCGTGTTAACCTAGTGGCATAAAACGCACCAAATAGCACCAATAAAGTATATGGAATAATAATAATAATCTTTAAAATAAATGCTTCACATACGTAAATATCTAACAGCCGTATTCATAGTCGTTCGCCAGCGGTTCGCCGGCGAGTCGCCGGAGTTTCGTTATGAATAGTATGTTGGCTGCACTGTACGTCTATGTCAAATTCGAGGTTATCAGGTTAGGTTTTCCTTCAGTTTTGACAGAAATTGACACAAAATCTAACCTGCTAACCTCGAATTTGACATAGACGTACAGTGCCGCCAACATACTATTCATAACGAAACTCCGGCGACTCGCCGGCGAATCGCTGGCGAACGACTATGAATACGGCTGTAAGAGTACCTAAAAATATGTTTTGGCATTTTTCTAAAAATTCATATAACAGTTACACTATTTTCCAAAAATGCTACCCCTTGGTACAGATTTTTACAATTTTTGAAGTTGTTTCATATATTAAAGTCACAAACCTTTAAAAATTACCTACAGAAGATAAATAAAGTGTTTTTTGAAAAAAACAGTAACAGAATTGTAATTTCTGGGTTTTCTTATTCGTTGTATTAGATTCCGGCTACGCTTTTCCTAGTGGTATTTTTCGGTATTCCTATTTCGTCTAGGCGTTGTTTCCGTTCTTGCTAAATATAACACGTGATTCAAGAAAATATTTATGAAGGTGACCTTACACAAAAATCATGTATGTCGTCGCTTGCATTTGGAATATCTGAACTACTTATTAATGTTGCATCAACTAGGTCAGGGTAAACTCAATCACAATTACTTTTTTACCATTCCACGTTTCTAAACTTCATTTCTAGCATGCGTCGTATTTGATTATTTGATGCTTGTCCGAAAAGCTTTCTAAATTAATACTATAGTATTTTTTCAACATGACTTAAAGCAGGCTATGACCACAAATTTTTCTAAGAGTGTCGATAGAAATTTAGTTAAATAAACAGGTTTTGACGATGATTACAAATGAAGTTAGCAAGATAACTTAGAACTAAAATTTCCACTTATTTTCAAAAAATTTTCATTGAACTTGCGCAAACAACAAAGACTCGCTTGCTTAGTTTCTTTTGTTATTTTCTTTTTTTTTTTTGGAATTTGAAAGATATCCTTTGCAAAATTTTGTTAAAATATTTGCATTATTCAAACAGCTGTCAAAGTGATATTTTTAAGGTTTGGTTAGTACACTATAAAAAATATTAGAAGTCAACATAGACTATACACATACAGCTCGTCTCTGTTTGTTTCTTCCTTGGCTCTCTCTGGTGAACCTCTTTTTGAATCACCTGTTATCTATATCCACTGATGAGGTATATTTCTATTTCTTCTTTCTTTTATAATCTTTTTTGGTATTTCTCCATCATCTCTACGTGTTGTTTCCATTCCTCCGGTACGTATCTGTTTTTACATTGATGGAGTATGTATCTAGTTCTTCCTCGAGGGTTGCACTTTGCAATTATTTTTAATTCTTAATTCATCCATCTTTGCTACGTGTAGTTTCCATCCCTCTCGCTACGCGGCTATTCTGAACCCTTCATTTGAGCCTTCTCATATGCAGCTCTTTACTCTTCCTAGACACTGAATTTCCGAGGCCTGTATATCTTCTTCTTCTTCTTCTCCTTCTTCTTCTTATTATTATTATAAGCTAGCATTACCCGTAAAAATGAAAAACAGCTCCTTTATTAGAGGTTAAAAACTACCACAGGTGTTAGCGTGGTAGCCGGAGAGCGTACTATAGTTAAAAATTCGATGTAGTCGCCGGGGATCGAACACTGTTCGGCCGCCTGAGATTAAGCCATCCGCTCAATCGGCCTGCATATAAGATCTATATTTCTGGGAAGGGATCAGTCTTTCTATTCCGTTAGTGAGGACTAGACGACTACGTCATCATAGTGTTTCATTAAGCTTCTCTTCTCATTTTGAGTTTCAATGTGATCATTGTGATCATTTCGCCGGTCGCTTAAAACTTATGTATTTTATTTTTATGCAATTCTCGTATTCCTAACTGATCACATCCTACACATTGAAAATGTAACATTTATATGATAATGTCGTCAATCAGACCTTGCATCTGATCGATTTTTTTCCAAGAAATGCCATAGCTGCTTCCTTTTGACATTTTGAAGTCGTATTCTTAACAAATCTTGTGTGTAGTAAATGTTCCCCGTTGTAGCTATTTGGATTATATTTGGTGATCTGCAAATAATATCATGTTAGGAGATGTGCCTTCGTTTTGTATATTTGATGTTATTAGTGATATCTGTTGTCTTATCATATCGTTCGTCGATGTAAATGCTACACTCAAATGCTGAATTTGCTCAATTGCCGAAATGACTTTGGCCAATGCTGCAATTGAGCAAATTAATTCGGCAATTGGGCGAATTTAGAATTTACACAGTTTCCGGACTAAGCATTCTATTTCGGCAATTGACCGAATTCGGTGTACGAGTTTAACATATATATTAAATAGTGTACGAGTCGACATCCCTGTCTTGTATTTTATTTTATTGTTAATTCCTTCGCTGTTCTGGTTTTAATGCCTTTTGTTACTTTATTACTTCTATTAACTAGCGAGGGCAACATTTTTATATTACTGTTTATAATCTGCTTTCATCTACGTGTCCCCAGAGGCGATAAAGGTTATATGAGTTTATAAGTTCTCTATTATCTTTTCTCATAGCACGATCGGCCAATTTGAATCCATTTGATCTGCTGATAGTATCCGATCCGCAATAAGCCAAATTCCAAACCTTTGATTAACGATTTTGGTATATCTTTGTAAGTGGAGTTTAAAAGGTGATACCTCTGTAAGTTCCAAAACTGCTTCTGCTGCTTTTTTGAATAGCGGTTTGACGCATGACGTTCGTCAACTGATTACCACATCTCTATCTGCTTCATAAGCAACAACAGCATGAGAAAGTATTAGTTTCTTAATATTATTGTTCTTGGTTTGCTGGCCCTGTGTCCCATGCACCACGGCCTAGAAGTCCCATTATGCCTCATAGAAAAATCCCTAAATCTTCTAAAATGGTTGGGATTATCTCCATAGGAATGTTGCAGAGTATTTGGGGTGTTTGTTCGTTCTTCTTTGCCAAAATGTTTAATCCTGATAGTTTCTATTCGTATTATCAAAGTAAGTGAATGGGAACTTCCTCCTCATCTTCACACATGGTCTGTCTTTTAGTCCTATATTGAATAGGTGTTTATTCATGCAACAGAGGGCCATGACGATTCTCGTTATCTGCATTATCTTATTTCCTCCGTGTTTGAGTAATTTTTTCGGTTGCACCTTTTGGTGATTTTCCCAAAAACACTTTGTGCAATGTTGGTGTTTCAACCATTTAATTTTGTGTTCTCTTACATACGCTATGTCGCGCAGGTGGGTTCTGGGCCTTTTTAATATAACTCTACCTATTAATTTAATTGTTTACGTTGGTTGTAACACTACGTTTTCCCCTTTCTAGGCATACCATTAGTTTTTTTACTGTGGTGTAATCGCGCAAAAATGATGAATTGCTTTAAAAAGACACAATAATTCTTCAGAGGTTATCTTACTGAAATCTGAAGGAGATAAAATGTTATACAAATTCTGGAAACACATCCGGAAACGTCGTTAATCAGAATCCAATACAAGTATTTGTAAATTAGAATCAGGATGATTGAATAGTACCCAGATGGATGTAAAACAAAAGAATAGGCAATCAATAACAGTAGACTAACATAAGATGCAATTAACGTCAGGCCTAATTCCAAGCAAAACACTTAATTAAACAGCACCTCTTCGAAAGGGAAATGTGTGTCAAGCGCCGTCAGTGAAACACTGATTTCTTAGGGTGTGTCTTGCGCACGAATTATTAGGGGTAGCAACGAGCGCCCCGAAGTGAATATAAATCAAAGAGGCTGCTACTCAAAGAAACCTGCTCATTCCGTCATTAGAAGCAGAGGCGTGCGGAGGGGGCACATCGCCCACGTCCGGCGCGATATTACTATTAATAGAACAACCTAACCTAACTTATGAAAAGGGCGCAACTATGGCGAATGAAGCGCCAGTCAGGACACATAAATTGCCAACCACTTTTGTTTTCCCGCCTAGATTTAGAACGGTCCCGATTTTGCATACGCTGCTGCTCAGATAAAGCGTTAAAGTGCCATTGTTACATAGGCCGTTTCGCTTTATTATGCCTATAATGGCGTTTCCCTAATTATTAGATACAGTTCGCTACGGCTTCGGCTTCCTGAATAAGCTTCTAATTGCGCACCGTCGATAATTTGGTTCTGTGTGATAAGTTTTAGTAGTCTCTAGATCTAGATGCATTAAAAGCACACCCTCCAGTGTACTATATGTGAGACTACCATCTGTTTGTTGCAACAACAAAAAAATCATCGTAATGCAGCAGACATTACAAGGGCATACATCGTAATAGACAGAGCAAAGAAACTGATGACAATATAAGCTTCCCATTTAGCAATGTTCTTGAATATTATTAGACCGCCTGCCAGAAACCATACAAAGAAGCCTTTCAGACATTTAGGACGTGTGGGTATACTGCATAAAAAGACAATTTCAGTTGATTGTCAATGGGAATCTCTGTTTTACTTTACGTAGGCCGCCCTCATAGGTCAATAAAGCCTATTAACAACATTCTGACATGATGCCTGATCACGATTTGCAATAATATGGTGTTGTAGTTTACGACAAGCTGTCACATAGATAACGTTAACGTTATGTATGCAATGTCATGGGTCTAATTTTAACACACTATTTCTAACGTTTACTATGTAATTAAAATTTTTATTGGCATTATGGTTTCGAAAAAATCCCTTGCAGTATGTATATTATAAAGTGTAATAAATTGAAAGTACCTACATAGACCGTACATGGAACAAATGCAATTACCCTGCACATATAAATATGGTAGGGCAAAGAAAACTAGTCGGTGACACTAAAAAAATGTCCAGATTAATAGTTTTAAAATTCAAATGTTTATTTTAAAGCTTGTGATTTATAGTTTCAAAGTCAAGGTTTCTACTCAAAAGGTCGTAATCTAGTCTCCTCTAAACTCCCTTTTTCTTGTTTAGCCAATTTTTGTTCTATTCATTTTGTTTTTTTTTGGACAAAAGCCTCCCCTTTCCACCTCCAGTCCTGTCTGGGTATCGTCTTCCTCATCCATGTCTTTCCGGTAAGCTTAACCATATAATACGAGTAACTCGTTCTTGGACGACCGAACTACTACCCACTCTAGGCCTATATTTGGTTATTTTTCTACTGGATTTCTTGTTGTTGTCGCCTTACAACGTGTCCAGCCCAGTTCCATTTTAGATTTCTGGAACTGTCTTCTACTTTCGTTTCTTTTCTAATACGATCTTCTCTCTCTTCATCCCGGAGTGTAACATTAAGCATCAACACTGACCTCTCAATACTACGTTGGGTAACTTCTAACTGATAGATTAGGTATCTGATGACCGTCCATACCTACACCGTATGTCATTATTGGAAGAATGCAGTGGTTGTAAACCTTACCTTTAAATATTGTGGGATATTAGATTTGGAGATATTCCTCAATTGTCCTCGGGGCAATAGAAATATAAGTCTGTAACTCTTTAGGTCAGAAATATCACCCTTCTTTTATAATTACTACTATAATCACTGATATTTCTGTAGTTTCTGATTCCTGGTTGCTAAGCATACATGAAAAAGAATCTTTGAGTGTTTTATATATTCATCTACGATTATGTCTTTACTAAGGCCTTCCCCTTTCTTCATTTGCTGTACTTAATCTCATAACAACTTATTTCTGTTATATATATTGAATAGTGTTTTCTAAGTTTAGATTTTTGTCTGTTGGTAATCTGTCCACATGAAGTTAGCCATGAAGATGCGCGAAAAATCAACTACCGTAAGACCGAAGTTATGACCGTGGATGTAGAACATTTCAACCACTGAGAAATCCACCATATTGGTAGATGCGATGTAGCATTTGAAATTATTTACCTGGGTTCAAATATATGTAGCACAAGTAGTTGTACACAAGAAATGCACAAAAAAATACAACTAGAAAAAGTCGCAGCATACAAATTAACCAAAATCTGGAGAAATCAACACTTGAATTACTAAGTACATTAATATTCTGCTACGGAACACGCTAGGTTTCCTAATCTTCTTATATGCTGATGTAACTTGCGCTATTCACTAAGATGACGGACGTCGAACTGATGCATTCAAATAATACTGTTGGCATCGAATCCTTTGAATGCCATCACACTGAACCAGTTCACCAAGAAATTCAATCATGTCCGTTTATCGCATATACGTGAATGCTGAATTTCATAAGGCATATCGTCGTTCAACATATATTCTTGAAAAAATATTATCCAGGGCAAACCTACTGAAAAAATAAGAAGAAAAAGGTCCCCACTGCAGTGGTTGAACATAAATAAGAAACTTCTAGGTCAATCATTGCCTAGAACTATTCGCATAGCTGTAAAAAAAAATATATAAACAGAAAAGTCTGAACATCCATAATAAACCACAACAGAATAAATTTATGATGAAAGAGAGAGAATAGAGAATCTGTCTTGTAGGTTGACTTTGGTTGAGCATATATTTTCGTAAAATGTATTAATGCTAGGGGTTTATCATTACCCTCGTTTGTTTCTGATCGAAAAGTGTTTATTTTTCTTATATGATTTCTTATTTTGGGTTTCTTCTCGTTTTTTTCGCTTTATTAAATGTTTTAGAGATCCTATACTTAATTTAGCCTGAACCACAGATAGCGCTGCTAGTGCAAAATTTATTGAAAACTGTAACATCTTCCATGACATGTTTTTTTATTGGAGATTACAAACACGATTTAGTTTTTTATTCTACAATTTAGACTTTTCCATGTATATCGCCGTATAAGTTTCAAACGGGTATTTGTAGGTACTGGATCTAGCAGGCCACACAAATACGCTCCGGGTTTAGGTTTGCAGTTCGGGAGTTCTGGAAGGTTTCTTACGTTTTTGGACGGCTTCTTCGGGCAGGTCTAGATCTCGGACTAGCGACGACTTGTCTTTCAGGACAAGACGAAGGGCGGGTCGGTGCGGCAGGCCTATTTTGTTTACCAGAGCCAAGCGGAGGTGTCGGGACCGACAGATCCTCTGGCTGCAGGCGGCTTCGGCTAAGCCCAGAGGGCCTCGGAGCAGGTGGTTGGACGGGTCACTAGATCGAAGTATTTTGCAGGTTTTATATCTTTTTGAGCCTCTCTATCAGGACTTTTCTATAGGAATTTACGAAGGATTTCCCGAGACTTTGCTGTACGCGTAGCTGCGCATCGCTGGGCCGCGCACACGGGAGATTTCAGCGTCGATTGTGGCTTATTAATGGCGTACAAATTCCAAACATATTATTTATGCATAAATTAAATTTTGTGCAAGAGCTAACGTCACAACTTCACCACCAGGGTTGGTGAATAGATGTAGTTATCACTTAATTGAACTTGGATGGCCGCCGTTGGCTATTATTACTGGTTAACGGCCATCATTTTCCAGGACGTTTTTTCGTTTCTCAAAGGTATTCAATTCATTGTACCCTATCGTACTTAACTGCTTATTGGCTATGTTGCAACCCTCTTCTCATGTCTGCTGCAAAATTCACCACATAAAGATCGAGAGTAGAATTGAGACAGAGAGGCTAAGAGAGTTGCGTATAATGTATACCAAAGTACAAAAATCTTCAGTAGAACAGCCAAAACTTCCTGAAGTGCGGCAATTTATACTTTTTTGTCATTGTCCTTTAAAGCCATCGCCACCCCTCCAGCAGCACACTCTGAAAGCGTGTTTAGATATGCTCTTTCTTTAAGAAAGCAGCAAGTTGGGTTAGAGTATTCACGTTGCGACGAAAAATAAAGATAAGAAGTACCCTTAAACGAAAGGAACGCGTTATTGGAAGTTAATAAATCATTGTTTTCGAATTAAGTTCGTATTTGAAATATTTGCCTACGTTTGCACATAAAAACGTCAAATAAATCACGATAGAAACAAGCTGGAGTACATAAAAGAAGCTCTGCTGATGTAGTTCGAAGGCCAGACATTTTCATATTAAGACAGGCAAGGGTACATTCCGCCGCTTCACTTTCCATAATCTCAGGAATTCCATTTCCTTTGCCATTCCGAAGAAAAATAGCACGTCTGTCCAATTTGTTGCAGCGCCAGAATTGCCAAATATTTGGGCTTGCGCGTCGCTGCTCATTTCCATCATCTCGCAGCATTGAAATGGCCAAATGCCACGTAAATTATATTGTCATGTGTCCGACAGGAACCGTAAAACGGGCGTAATCGAAACGGAGGACACTTTGTTACACGTTATATCCGCAGGTTTATGGGCTACAAAATAAAACAAGGCCAATGTAAGTGCAGAAACCCAAAACTAGACACGGCGAATTTATTGCTATTGGATGCCGGCTGAACGAAAAGCAATAAACGTGGAGGTATATCGCCGATAATTAAAAATTAAGGCAGCCGCTTTAAAGAAACTTCATAATTCCTCGAAGAACGTCAAAGTGGATTACTTCGACAAATCTAATGAAAATTTTAGAGCGGGGCTTGTATTAAAACGAGATTAATCGAATCGCCTTATCCCGGCGAATCCAATTTTTCAGACTTACGCGGATAAGCGAAATATCGGTCTACAGGGCGTCCATATTTCGTGTGCTATTTACCAGTTCCTTTTAGTAGAACATGAAAGATGCACGTATCAGCAGCATTTTGAATATTTTTTTATGTTGAGCTAAGTTTTGAAAATGTGAAATCTTAAATCAAAGATATATCCCTTATTTTCCATCCATTTTAAATAGTAATACATTTCATTTAGTTCTAAATATTAACATGACGTCACTATACAGTAGGACCAAAAGTTTGGGCTCCTCCACCATTTAGCTATTGAATACCTCAAGATGAAAATGAAAATTTAAAGCAACCTAAACCTCTTTTACGTTTTATTTTTGGCCACTTGCGAATTTATCAAATTGCGGTAACTAACAGAAATGGTGTGCGCTAATCTAGGCTTGCAAAAACAAAACATGTTTCCTTCTAGTAGGTACTTAGACTGATATTGACCAATAACCAAATGGGCGAAGCCCAATTTTTCGAAATGGCTTTTTGAGCTTTTAAAAAAATATGCACTTAAACAGTATATACACTCGACCAACTTAGAACTTATAGCATCATATGTGCTACTATAACTCTTATCATTGCAAAAACTGAATTTTTAAAATATTGCTTTCGACCTCGACCATTTTTATAATTTACCATTTTTGTCGTAACCTGTCGATCAATCGCGATCAAGCCAAAGATATATAAAAGGTTTCATGCAACTGCATATCTTTTATGGACAGCAAATATTTTTGTCTCCCGTCAGGATGGCGTAGCGGCACAACCGCCTGACTGCCGTGCTTTAGGTCGCTAGTTCGAATTTCAGTCCTGATAATTTTTTTAAAAGGTATCGATAGATGGGGATGCTAATTTTATCCTTCGTCTCTTTCGAATCTGAAATATCACATTATTGATGCTTTTTGATAACGGTATTGAGGCTATTGTTTACAATAACTGAATTATATACAAAACACAAAACTAATTAAATTGAAATTAAAATTATAAAATTTGAATAAGGTTCGGAGAAGTACATGGGGCGCATTTCATTTAATTTACCGAGGTTTCTATACCCTACCTTTTATAAATCCCCATGCTAAACGCAGTGAAGATATTCTTTCCGTAATAACAAATTACACTTGGTTTGTTAATGATTCTTCAATGCAGTAAAATAGGAGAAGAGCTTTTGAATGCGTACTCTTTAGTTCCATCCATTAGTTTTCTACCTAAAACACGAATTTCGTATTCCATTAAGGACACCCTGTACAACCAAGTTCGAAAGTAGGAGAAGATGCGTATCAGTCACTGTCAAAGGAACGGAAACAAAGTTTACTGCCCCAAAAACGCTTTAATAAATAACGCATTATTCCATATGCACCACGCCATAACTTCGACATTTACGACTCCCCACTGAGATCGCCGATGACTGCCGGAATTCGGAGCTTAGTTAAAACGAGAAAAGTAGATAAAACTGTTTTCCCATTTCGCCAGATAAGCCTGATAAATTTAGCCATAGTCCGCTGCGGAAATATGCAAACAAATAAGGTTTAAAAGTCGCGTTTAGTTGAACACTGCCCGCCGATTTCAATTCGTAGTCCGGCGAATTGTTACAGTTTTAATGTGTTCTGGAACCCCGATCTCCAAGGGTTATGTTCCAAAGCATGACAGGTCCGAATAAAATGTTTACTGGGAGAATGCGTTACCGCGTTTCGTGACGACCAGGTCCCATCACTACCCGCGTTCGTTATGTTGCAATAAAGAACATGTCATCATGTTGTTTCCATATCCTTTACCTCCAGAGTATATGAGATGAATCAGCAGGATTCAGAAAGCTTTATTTGGTTTGCTCCATGAATAATAAATGCATATAAGTCAATAAAAGGTATCTCAAAATATGTATACCTTGTAGAGAAATGCAATAGGATTATCACGTCTTTAACACGTGGGCATTGTTTGAAATTGTCCCTTTTTCCAATCGAATTCACTATATACCACTAAATATTAAAAACATTAGCACACTATTGGATATATCATAAATATGCCAAGCTTTAATAGTAGTGAAATTTGGAAAAATATATTAAGATTGCTCTCCATGATGAAAAGATCAATACAATTCGAAACTAAACAGCTACTAACAGTTCTATGCTACTAACAAAAAAGTAAAAATCACAGTATAAGTAAACATTGTAATCAACTAGCAGTTCAGACTAGATGCGATTTTTGCTATGTGATCGGAGACTGAAAACGGACAAAGCATTAGTTGATCATACTTCGTAATGTTTGATGATCTTCTGTCTATAACTTATAAATAGCGGGAATGTGTAGCGCAGGACAAAGAACGCTGGAGTACAATTAGAAAATGGGAGTTCAATAGTGGACTGTCACACGCTAGTCATGACTAACTTAAATATAATAGCAGTAGATAGCGCTGATAAATAATTTCTGTATTTTCAGCATATTTAGAAAACAGTTGTTCAAGTAAAACGTACAGTCAATAAGAGGTCTCTGTATTCCGGTCGATTGCTTTCCACGGATTTTTATTACTCTGTCATTTAATTGCATTCAGTACGATAACAACGAGTTTGGGACTACTAGAAGTCAATAACACAAAGGATTTATTTACCATGCAAACTTCAGGTATCTATAAAGTATCCATCAACAATAAAAAGTTTCAATAAATCACACAGCCAAGATACATGAGAATCAATGTTAGTAATATTGTTAAATGATTAAATACATGCCACTTTTAGAGAAATAGAGAAAGAACAGCAAGAACCAGAAAAGGAAGACGGTTTTATAAGGCACGTCATCTCCATCCCATATTAACATAGAGGATTTGTCGAAGTCATTGCTGTTTACTAATTCTAAATAACTACGGTTACCTTAACCCACTTTATAACCTTTTTAAGAAGTTCGGAAGGCTCTTTTTATTCTGAAAACTTACTTGAATACCATCAATCAGCAACACAAGTATCATACATGTGCCTATTTATTAATTTTATCAAAATACTACGTAAAAATGCCAAAAATAAAACTTGAAGGAAGAACATCACTCAGAGTGATAGTCCAATAGTTACGAATAAAATATCGAAGTTATTAGATGGAAAAAACTATTGCTACATAATGTACTTACAAATATAGTTGTAAAAATAACTGGCTCATAGTCTATTATATCATAAATTCAAATAGATATTTGTTCTTGGTGATTCAGTAACGCCTCACGATGCGCGTGTTCGCCGAGCAACTACCCACTGCGCATCCTCACTTCAGTTCACCGAAAAGATGATCAAAAAGGAAGAAGTCTCGAACGGCGTCTCGAAGGGTATAAAAGCACAACACCCGGCCCGCCGAAGTGACTTTCGAGTCACGCTTCATTCGGTGAAGCAATTCAGCCCAGGTGGGCACTTGGAGCCACCATTACCTCAGCAAATTTCTACCAGAAAAAAAATGTTTCGCTCTGAGAAGCAGAACTACCTCGAAAACCTCCAATCCCAGATCCTTTAGTGCGTCCAATGCTCTTGCGCACTTGATTTCAGGTGACCGAAATTCCCTGACGCTAGTCTTGAAATTATCCTTGGCTACACGCGCTTGATTCTCAGGCGGCCGGCATTCCCTGAAAACCACCCCTGGCTTATTTTGCCTCTATCGCTGTGCACGCCTGAATTCTCAAAGACGATCCCCGACCCAGCATCCAGATGGCTGCCCATTGAAACGGATCAATTCGTGCCACTTGTATTTATTCAAATTATATCTTGTTATTATATGCTAATTAGCAACAAAGCCTGACAGTAACTGCTCTTGTATTTATACACGTAGTCGGTTAATATAGAGTGAATTTAATGCATACGCTGTCCATAACTATAAGTGTGGTGCGCCGCGAGCTCGTGACGGAATTTGTTAACAGTGCAGTTTTCGCACGGAAATAACCGGCCGATAAGGGGATCAAGGCTGGAATTCGCGCCCCATTGGGTGAAGAGTGTGGATCAGGAAATTCGCACCCAGATTGTCAATAAGTGCGGGTCGTTGCGAGTTAGCTGAAAAACTCGCGAATTATCAGCGACAAGAAGAAACAGCACAGTATATATTGTATTGCGGCCAGTAATAAGTTGCCATCGGCCCATTGTGCCTCTGAAAGAAAAGCCAGCGCCCAAAAGGAGCCAAATCCTGCCGCAGTTGCAGAGTTGTCAGAAGACAGCTATCGTTGCGACTCCATAGGAGGAGCACCTGCCTTAGCAGACGGCTAGAGCATCGGGAAGGCACCCAAAAGCCAGGTTAGTTAATAACCATAATTACCGTGCAAGCGAAATATTATTGCAACGTCTGGAGCCATTACACTCGTGGTTGTTAGCACGGGGAATTACCGCTGTTCGAACTCCAAGGTTACGTCATCTCAACGTTCATGCACTATCTTAAAATGCCGGTATTAGGTTACGGACACGTTTCAAGAAGGGACAGCGTCGCGATAAGTTTATTAGTGCACGCCATTTAACTTTGCACCGATTAATGAACCGCGACGTATCTGTTTGTAGTATTCGCATATATATTGGCGTTGTATTTGGTATGTACTCATATGTATTCCCTTGTGCGTATTTGTTTGCATTATATGTACTATTTGTAAGTTGTCAGGATTTTTATTGTCATTAATGATTGCATTGGTAAGTACATCATTTCAGGTGTCTACGAGTTGGTCCCAAATAATATTAGCTTCCCTTAGCCACTCTGCGAATATTAAAAAGAGTCTCATAAGCATACCGACTGAATCAGCTAGTGAACCCAAGGCAAATTAAAGTAATAATTCAGTAAGTGTAGGTAGGAAAGAACGCCGCGCTACACCATGCACGTCGTACCAGCACTCATTATACAGTAAAAAGCGACTCGTGAATAGGACAGGCCGTCGAAGTCTGTCTCAGTCAAAAGTCCAGCCTCACTAGGTGCTGTTACCACGAATCGCGACGCAGCCGGCGAACTTTTAATTATCTCCCGAGGGCAAGCTAAGAAAGTACATTTTACGTGGCCCACACACATAAAGTCAGGGGCCAGGTTAACATCGGCTCTCATCACATTCGCCGGATTATCATAGAAGACAACCTGCGAATCCCGCCAAGCATATCACATGCCGCTGTGGAAGAACGTTCACAGAGCACAAAAACACCAAAATTCACCACAATTTAAACACCGCAAATAATATGTAAGCCATTATATGTTTGTTTCCAATAATTTGGTTCCAAACTCACACGTCCTGGCGAGATCCGCAGTACGTGCGCTATTACCAACTGCAACCGCATAGTGTCGCAGCATTGTATATGGTGTTATCTGTCAACCAGATCTCTTGGATTCCAGCTTGCTACAATTATCTCAAATGTTAGTTTTACTTTAAAAGGCCCCGGGTGGTGTAGCTTGAACAAGCATCCACGTCCGATCAGTAGAGTTAAGCAACGCTCTTTCTGGTCAGAACTTGGATGGGAGTTCCACGGCTGCTTCTCTCGGCGCGGCGTGGTACGGCTGCCACGGAAATAGTTGGTCCCGGATGTCATAATAACATCATGACAGTCGTTAGTGGGGTTGGAAGTCCCCATTAAAATGTACAGCGACACCTATAATTGGCCTAACGGCTGCTGGCTGAGTACAAAAATAAATAAATAAAATTAAAATTAAATTAACTTAAACTTTAAGTTTAACAATCGGTGGCATGTAATAACTGCTAATTAAAAGTCTAATTAATCAAAATATCGTCGAACTCTGGTTTTTGAGCTAAACAAGGCATTTCATCGCATTACACTACTAGGTATCAATAATAATTATAGCGTATTACCTGCTGATCCAGGTTTGCTTTTGATACCTTTTAAAGGAAGTATATTCGACTTTACTAAATTATGCTTCTTATTTTTCGTTTCTTGTATTTCTGTACCCAACCATATATTATGATTTGGAATTTCTAGTTTCTAAAGTTGTTGCTGGCGATGCGTCTGAACACAGATATTTTATTCAAGTAGAATGCTTAGATTTAAGTTATCAATACATTCTGATACATAACCATATTTATAGTTACACAAATTCCACTACATTAAAATTTATTTATTAGGGAACCACCGTAATGAGCATTCAAAATAAATGGTGCTCACGAGTTTCTAATGGAAGGCTTTTAAGTCCACCTACCCGTCAATTAATAAAAAATAGTAGTAAAAAATAATTAATGGTCCAGTGGCTTTTCTCGTCCATTAATTATTAGCAATCGATTTAAAGGAAGGCGCGTACAAAAAGGAGTTCGGTGCAGCACAGCGGAAAATCAAATCAAGGGAATTAATTAAAAATCAAAACCAACACTTAGCAGCAAACGAAGTCGCAAATGAAACGGAGAGCAAATTGGAGGCGAAAGAATTTAATTTCGACGAGGAAAGAAAGCGTCGACCTTCGCGAGTTACAGAACTCAACTGGAGAATAAATGAACATCATCCTCAAAATCGTTTTACAAGTAACAAATGAAAGTGGAAGTTTCCTCATTCACGGCCTACTGAGACTTTTCAGCAGATTTATACGCTCATTGGAGCGTTTATAAAAATAGAATTAAGCTCGACGAGCGCCGCGACGTAATGCAAGCGAGCAGATAAATAGAAAAGACGCTGGGATTTTGAAAAAGGCTGCGTGCAGTCCACAATGGCGCGCGATTAAAATGTTCGACATAAAACTTCATAGAGTTTCCGAGATGAAAATGTCACTTCGACGAATGACGTTACAGCGACGCAGCCACGCCTACGGTGAAATTTCCGACTGCGATTTTCAACACTTTCCCGTTCTGTGGCTCGGCGTTGATTGTAACTTATAATTAAATATCATGGCATCGTCATCGATTTTCGGCTGGTGCAGTTTTCCTTTCTTTATAAGAAGCAAGTATACTTCATTGAGAAATTGAAATTAATCGTAATGTAAATTGTCCCACAGTTATACTTTACGGAAAGAATATTATACAAATGATCTTCAAATCTTCAATTTCTATATAATGAAAATTATTACCCACTGTAAATGGTCTATCAAGGAATTTATTCTTGCAATCAACGAAATCAATATGTCTTCAGTTACATTTCAAAAATAGTACAAGAGAGCGAAAAATTCTTTGATATGCCACCACATATGCCATATTCAGTGGGAGGGTAATAATTTCAAATCCACTCGTTTGATCTTGGCTTTACTAAGAACAGGAATAATTTTTCGATGCCATTACATCACTATACTACATTAAAAGTTTATGGTAATTTTATTACAAGGTTTCGGACTCTTGCAAAAGCATCCAGTAGCTTACTCGTATTTTGACTTTAATGCGAAACAGAACAACATTTTTCGAGATACGATCTTACGAGGGTTTACAGTAATTCCTTTACAACTCTAAAAAGAGCTGTAACTGAACGTGTAAACCACGCCGGAGGCGAAGCTGTTTTAGAGTGGTATACACGTTGAGTTACCGTGCTCTTCTATACCTTTCGTTGAGTTCTTAGACCTCAATAATGACACAGTCCAATCCCGGAAATCGTTTGTTACGTAAGTTCTATGTAGGCGGTTATGCTAACAGCCAGCTCTCGGTTTTAGTACGAAAAAAAGAGAATTCTTCCACATGTGGAATATTTCACCTCCTACGAATCTGTGGTAATTTCAGAATCATTTCGTTAAAATTGACTGCAAGAGGCAATTATGTACTCTATGTTGTAATAACAACAAATTTCCGACTACCGCATAAGTAAGCAATATCCATGTTTTGGATTTAGTTCGAAAGAGGATATATTATATATCACGCCAGCATACCACATTTTAAACGTTCAGTCAAGTTGTACTCCTACGTGAGTGCATTTATGCGCTCAAATAGACAATTTCAATTTCCAGTGCGTAGTTCCTTGCCATACTGTTGAGAACGGAAAATGAATTCTCAATCGGAACGAATTCATAGTAAAGGCGAAAATTATGAGAATGCATTTCGGGACCGTTGTGAGCCCAAATTGCTAGAATAATATGAAAATTAAAATGCCACTACGATTTCCGCGCCACAGAACGAGGGACAAGTATTTTTCGTTCCGTGCAGTCGCTACGGCGTTTAAAGCGCGAAGGGACAGATCTTCATTAAGGTACTTCTTCAAGAAGATATGTTGCTGGCGCAGTGAGCGTTTTACGCTCGTCTTACGCTCGCTGGCGTGAGATGGGCTAGTTAGTTTCAAAGTTGGCCAGAAACTATTAAGCAATGTTTGCGTCTGTTATGTGAATTGTTCCGTAAATATAGTACTTTGTTGAAGTTTTACACAAGCAACTAATACAATTCCGATTATCGTAGTGATTTCAAGTTGGCTATCCAATCGGATTTAAGGACTTATTGGCGCCTTGTACTCAGCTATCATCTCGTAGCATTCCCTCATCCATCCCGATGCAGCCCTGGAAAGACGTCTTGTGTGCGTGTAAATCGACGCCAACGTTTACAACGGATCTTCAAGCGGTCTATTCTTTGTTGAGGGTCGACCGCTCGCCCGATGTTCATTTTGCGAAGCCCAAGAAATCTCTCGTCCAACTCACCGATCGATGACCATCAAGCTCAAGCTAATTATTTCACTCAACGCCCGGAGTTGGACTATCTGCAACTCTCTCGAATTTCGCATCATTCGTATCATTAAAGTCACTTTTAGTTTGACATTTAATGTTGTTAGCTCTTTACCTTCAATTTTTAAGTATGCTATGATCTGATCGAATCGGATAAATTGTGCATGCGTTATTTATAGTTTTTAACATACAAATTTGCGTATGTAAATTACCGCTCATACTTGAATGCGTTCTGACAAGTATATTGTAGTTGTAAAATAAGTTTTGGGGCGTATCCCTAAAGTAGCGCAGTAGCTCGTTCAGTGCTCTGCAGTAGATATATTAATATTGTTTTCCATTATGGAATGTGTGCGTTTCGCGTGATATCACTGCGACCAGATATAAAACTCTTTAGGAAGGTGAACTCAATATTTGTTGCGGTTTTAGCCCTCATCTGGCCGCGCTTGACTATAATTTGTGTGCTTGTTATCTGAATACCTGGTTGATTTTCATTTGTACAGCGCATTGCAATTTCGCGTATTTTTGAAGTTTAAGCATTTCAGATGTTCATGGGTAGGATAATTTCCAGATCGTAGAGTTTCCCATCGTCAACGAGGTTATTTCTGGTTAAACATCGAGTACATCACTGGTATTCAACCGACAGAGTGGCGCCTAACCAATAATAAACCGCTACATTTTCAGCTTAAGATCCAGCCCATTTACCACTGCAGCAAGCTCTGTGCACTTTTCATGTTTGCTACAGGTAGTTTTTCGCCTGTAACAAGATATCCAAAGTTGTATCGTTTGGTCTACGAGTAACAGGCGAGGGGAATGTTGGGGAGAGCACTTTCTCGAATGTAGAAAAGAGCGGATCTAGAGTTATGCACGTGGTTTGTTCCATTTATTGTTGTTGCAACTAAATTTAGAAATGAATGATACACAATTACATATCAAGTACAATATAAAGAAAATAGTCGAAAACTAAGAAATTACTGACAGAAAAAAACTACTACGATGATAACACAATTAGGACAATATTATAACAGGGAGGTTTTTCATAAATGTACTGCGAGCATCTTTACTAATATCTACAATATATTCGTGTACAGAAAAATAATATCAAAATGAGAATTAATGTGCACTGTACTTGCTTACAGCTACAACTGAGTTTTAAATATAATTGAACAAGAGAAGAATTTTCGGATATACCACATATATCAGCTAGAAAGATAATGTCTATTAGAAATATGAATGTGAAAAAGCTACAGCTTCTCTGTAAACATAACTGTACAAAGTAACTTACACAACCCTACATACTGGCATGTGTCGACGTATCGACTTGGACCTCAGCAAAGTTAAGGGTTTCATTTATTCAATCTAGAACAAAACTTTCAGTGCCAGCGAAATCCCCAAAACAAAGGTAAAGTCCAACGGCATTTCAAATAAAACCCCGACATCATCTCTCCTAAGCGAAGGGCAGAAGTTAATTTCCGCACCAGGGACGGTCACCACGACGTGATCCAAGGATCAGCGATGCGTCCTACCCTTGCAGAAGACCAAGACAAGGTCGTTCACTTCAATCGATTAGTGTCATCTCGAGCGATTACCTAATGGCCGAGAAAACCAAAGATTAGGGCACCATCTAGCTTGAACTAGGCACAAATGCAAAACCGGCTGCTCTGAGCTAATTTCCTTGGGAAGCTTCCCTTGCTCACGTTTGTAGTTGGGGCTAACTTGAGTATTTTGAGAGGGTTGCGCCTTATAGAAAAAAGGGGAAAGTACAGGGATGGATACAATACTGAGATATCTTTATGACGACTGCGATTATAGGGTATCAGCGAAAGCTACAACTTTGATGTATCAATGCATTCAATAAAAATAAAGCGGTAAAGGAAGTTCCCATGCAAAAATTATTAGATAATGATTGGTTCCGATGTGAAGTTGCATTCACTTCTTCTTGGTTATTTTATGGTCTATCGGTGTAATAAAAGGAATATAAGCTGTCGCTGCCAAGAATTGATTGCGGGGGAAAAACATGTCATTCCATATTATCGCTGAAATAAATGCCCAACTAGATTAGATGGCAGCAATTTCTCTAAAGTCGAAAGGGGCAAAAACAAACGCCCCGTATATGATTTTTTCAGCTTTCCATTGAAAGCCGGAGGAGCAGTTAATGAACCGTTCCGAACGGCAGGTTATTTTCCTGTTTTTCCTATTTTTCCCACAAGACTGCGGCTGTCAGGTTAAGAATAATATAAACGCGTTTTATTTTTCCTCTTGGAAACATAAAAACGATAAATTGAAAAATACTAAGCCGAGCGCATGATTTACAATCAAAACTTTATCTGCTTGCGCTGAAGTTATGAAATATACGGAAAACTATTGCAGTAAAAGATAAATAACATGCCCTGATGCCTGCCTCTGGATTTCTGAACGGTAATGACTGCTATCAAGGGCTTTTCATGGCCGTCTTTTCTTTTTACCGCCGACAAGATGTAACTTTCTGTCACTTAACCTTCTCTTAAATGTTTTTCCTCTTACAGTGGGGCTTCTTATTGTGCGCCCGCACAACTTCATTTTTCAATAAAATCATCGCCACATTGTCTGGAACGGGAAGCCATTTTTATACGACGAGGAAAGTATTCAATCACCCTGCTTCGAAAGAATGGTAAAATAAATATCCTAGTAAACGCTTCGCAGGAATCGAGACAGATTTAAATTAATTTGCAAATTATACAGACGCGCGTATGAAAATGAGTTAAGTCCTTAGAGTTAAACTATTATTGTTCTTTAATATCATTGTATCTTGTAATGCAGCATACAGGATGTATGATACATTTAATGTAAATATTTATATCCAGCTATCTAATGGATATAATGTGATATAACAGTTGTATGTTTAACTAGTGAGGTAGTAAGGGTAACCACAAGGTGGTTTGTTTTTTGAGTAACAAAATAACTTGAATTCAGAATCTACGAGAAATGGTCACGTTAAGGGTTAAATTCCCATTAATTGCGAGAAAATAATAATTGCTGATTTGATACGTAGTAGTAATAAAGCATTCTCTACGATCAAATTTGACTTCAAGTCACAAATATTATTCAGGTACATAAGATTATTTGACTTCTTTTAACGTAGTACGACTACGAAGCTAGTAAAACCAGCAAAAGTGAGTGTTGTGGTATGCTGTAGAACTGTCGATTCAAGTAATAGTTTTCAAAGAGCTACAGCGAGCTTTTGATTTGGTCGGGAACAACCAGGAGGGGTTTGCTGACTAGAATCTGTCCAGTTAGGAGCTGAGGTAGAGAATTCAGGTACAAGAAATAAACATTCAGAAGGTCAGTGACAATTTCTTTCAAAATAATAAGAAATTATAAAGTAAGTTTGGTACGGCAAATCTTTAAACTATTGTAATTATATTTAGAAGTTAATTTTAAAATTATTTTTCTAAATTCAATAGTGATCTGAGTAATCAACGTTTTCGACAATTATATTTTGAAATTTGAACATTTTGGAGGTAGAATAACATTTAGAACTTTACATTTAATTCAATCAAGTTTGGAAATATTAACAATTTATTAAATTACTTTTTGACAATCTGTATTTTATTCTGTAATGTCAGATCAAACTTCAAGGTTTTACCAACAAACTGAACGTACGAATTTAAGTTTATGAAATACCTGAAACTTGTATTTGATTCATAAAATCAAATAGTTATATTTTAAAAGGGTTTCAGTCTTTACATATAGAGGAATTTGTTAGTTGAAGGATAATCCATTCAGCTGGGAATCAGGAGTCTCATTGCTTATAAAACTAACTAGTCGTGGCTTAAACAATAATAATTACATGACACAATTTCAAATGTCAAATTGATTTAGGAGTTTTGTCATTTCCTACTTATTTCATTAAGAAGTAGTTGATAAATATTACAATTAACACCATAAGTGGGACTCGAGATATGAGATACATATATCACAATTGGCTTACAACGTGGAGCTTACATATATTTCAATTGGCACCTCAAAAGTGGCTCAAAATGGGGTTATATTTCAATCTGCTACACTAAAACTACTAATTTTCTAGTAATATGTAGATTCATAGCCACTGAAACTGCATATTTCGAAAAGTCATTAAGATAATGATATGGAAGAGATTAATCGGAAGTGGCCGTAATGGGTTAAGCACACTCCTAGTCCTTCTGTTTCCTATCAAATTTGCATGTGATTATAAACTGAAGCAACTGTAGATTCTATGTGCGAATAAAGCTTGCGGGCGTAGCACAGAATCGATAAACTGTAATTGCCAAAAATAAAGAACGCTAATACTAGTGCCAGAGCACACTTACTAATTTATCTTCCCTTATCAACAGTTGTCCCTAAGCCAATATAATGGCGATTAAGAGGATTTTCTTGTACTATCATCTTGGAAATAGACCATTCGTTGGGGAAGTTTGATCAATTCTCATCAAAAATGCTGGCGTGTTGTTTATGGTTCGCTGAATTCGGACATTCTATATTTATGGTTACTGGGAACTAAGCAATTTTATAATAAACTATTCCTCTTCATTACTGCTGGAGACTAAAGAACCTAAAACTATTGTTATCTGCTGTTACGATAGTATCTAAGTATGTAAGACACGCGTGGAAAAGTCACTGGAAAACTTAACGTGAATCTTTCATGTGTTTTCCAGTGGCACCCTGTCCACACTCATATTACAATCAACTATTTTCTACAACCACGTCAAAAGTGACGACTTTTTTCATAGTTACTAGTATCAAAATACTGTTTATACCACTTCATCGTTAGACAATTCATGCCCAGTGCCATAAACACCTACTTTTTGCTCTTGCTACACAAATAGCTAACGTGAATCTTCATAAACCAGCCATTCTTAAGCAACGACCAGAATCGAATAATGTTCATATTACTCTGTGCCTTTCAAGAAATTTGCATAATAAGCACGATGTGTGAATATTATTTAAAAACAAACTTATTTTGCCATACGATTTGAAACGTAGTTTAGGGAATTTTCGTGTGTGTCGCCACTAATCTTTGCAGTAAAAAGATTTTGTCATTTTGTTATGAAAACAATTGTAAGGACGTTCGTTTGACATTTAAGTTTGTAATTAACCGCTTTCACCGATCTTTAAGTGACGTGTAACACAAATGTTGGTGCCTCGAATTCGTTTGTTTGATTGGAATCTTCAACGCCGCCTTTCGGTTTGACCGGTTAGAAAACTCATACAACTGTCTCAGACCGCGTTACATCCCTTGGTATGTAATTAACTGGTTATTTGTAATGAGGTAATTGTTCTTTTATTTTTTTAGGCCTATATTTTTTTTCAGTTATAACGACACCAATTGTGACTTGGCTTGTTTGCTGCTCGTTCCTTGTTGATCATGAATTCGACCTAGTCTAATATCTGGCATTTGTGGACGATATTTTCGAGTTGGAGCTATGAGGAGTTGTGGTTAGTGACACTGCGGACTGCTCGAGTCGTTCGTACTGTGTTTTACGCCTGTACTCATAAAGTCAGGTACATTTCTATATATATACTTCATGCTACAATGCATTCTAACTCCATCGTGCCACCATAGTTTGAATTAGAATTTGGTGCTCGATCCCTTCAGGAACTAATTTGTAAAATTTGAAACTTTGCATTCGTGAAAATCTGTATGTACAGTTCATGCAATTGTCAATTAAACATTTAACTTTAAAATATTGTAATTGTTCATATCATAATTAATTATTACGATAACTTGCTTATTGCATGCATAATTATTAAACTGAACGTAACTCAGTCACTTTTGAAGTGGTGTTCACACTGCTAAAAGTTATATTTTTTAGGTTATTACTCTGAATGTTTTATACGCACACGTTTGGTTCAAGTCCATTATTATTTAGTAGCTTGAATTTGACGAACTTTGTTATACAGATCTGTACTTAGTGCCCTAAAAATCTAATACAGAGCATTGACCTCTGAACAGCTGATTGCGTGGTTACTGGTAACAAGACATTTGAATCCTGTAAAGTTAAACACTTGTTAATTAGTAATATCATTTTATTTATTTAAATTTGTCAATATTTAACATTTCTAAATTATATAATCAATTAATGATTTTGAAATAGTGCTTGCATGATGGGATATCATTGAACCATTCTATATGTTGATAATTTGTTATTGATAAGTGTAGACTATAATTTGTGGAATTTTTTGTGTCTCTGTCATTTGGAACTTATTTATAGTTATTATTGAGAAATTGCCACTTTATTATTAACGAAGATGCTGATTTTTTTATACATTGTTTTGATATGCTAGCGAAGCTCAGCTTTTAGTTGTATTTTTTTTTATTATTTAAATATTTATTAGTTAATATTTAGTTTAATAATATTTCTCTTACCTCATGGGTTGGGTTTTTACATCCTGCCTATTTGATATTTGATTAGTAAATTTATTTGTTAATATACTGGCTTAATTCTATAAATTAGTATAATTTAATTGAATAAGCTCGCTTTTGAGCTGCCTATTTAACCAATGGAGTGGAGTGTCTTTGCACGGAATTTCTGAAGTTTTAGGAAATTTGTTTTTGCCAACACTTACAGTGACCTAACGTCACCATGTATCATGCGGTACATATTTAGTAGACTTAATTTTAACTTATTAATGCGTGGCTTATGTAATTTAGCTTAAGTAAACAAAGCTGCTGTAAACAAAACACTCGCGAAGGACGCCACACAAATTGTTTATCCCTGAATTTTAGGAAAATGCACACCTAATCTTGGAATCCTGGTTCTATAGACCTGTTTCGGCCCACCAGCAATTCCCTCGACACCTGAGCTATTTTTTTATGGTTAGCCTACCTTGCAGGCATCCTAAAAATCTGCTAATGTGATGTTTATAGGATAATCTCTGCACTTCCTCTAATATGGCCCCAATCTCTGTTTTTGAGTTCACAGCTAGGGCTCCGCTGTGATGCACGAATTCACGATGCTTCTTTCACTAGACCTCCAACTAATTGCCAAAAAAGCATCAAGAAGCAGGTGCTCACATCTAGACGCTTTATCATCTGCATAGGGGCCAAAAATAATTGTAAACCCCTGCAGCCTATCCACGACACTGCACTAATATCAAACACTTAATTGACTTGTACATTCGGTATTTTTATGTGAAGCCAACCACCAACATTTTTTATTACTTACTGATCTTACATTGTTTTCTTGTTTTTATGTCTATATGATTACAGCTTCAGATTCAAATTATAACATTCCTATGGGATATTTTAATATAATATTTGAAATGCTTGAATTATTTTACTTATACCCTAAGTGTTTTAGCTTAAATTGCATTCACAGCAATACTCGTATTCAAAGTATTCGTATTTAAAAGTGATTGACCATTTTTTATTTGTTTGCTAAGTATTTTACCTCTCATTAATATCGTAGTTGTAAAAGTCTTCTAAAAGGTAGTAGTTGGTTCGTATTCAGCCCCCTTGGGTTAGTTACTGGTAACAAGACATTTGAATCCTGTAAAGTTAAACACTTGTTTAATTAGTAATATCATTTTATTTATTTAAATTTGTCAATATTTAACATTTCTAAATTATATAATCAATTAATGATTTTGAAATAGTGCTTGCATGATGGGATAACATTGAACCATTCTATATGTTGATAATTTGTTATTGATAAGTGTAGACTATAATTTGTGGAATTTTTTGTGTCTCTGTCATTTGGAACTTATTTATAGTTATTATTGAGAAATTACCACTTTATTATTAACGAAGATGCTGATTTTTTTATACATTGTTCTGATATGCTAGCGAAGCTCAGCTTTTAGTTGTATTTTTTTTATTATTTAAATATTTATTAGTTAATATTTAGTTTAATAATATTTCTCTTATCTCATGGGTTGGGTTTTTACATCCTGCCTATTTGATATTTGATTAGTAAATTTATTTGTTAATATACTGGCTTAATTCTATAAATTAGTATAATTTAATTGAATAAGCTCGCTTTTGAGCTGCCTATTTAACCAATGGAGTGGAGTGTCTTTGCACGGAATTTCTGAAGTTTTAGGAAATTTGTTTTTGCCAACACTTACAGTGACCTAACGTCACCATGTATCATGCGGTACATATTTAGTAGACTTAATTTTAACTTATTAATGCGTGGCTTACGTAATTTAGCTTAAGTAAACAAAGCTGCTGTAAACAAAACACTCGCGAAGGACGCCACACAAATTGTTTATCCCTGAATTTTAGGAAAATGCACACCTAATCTTGGAATCCTGGTTCTATAGACCTGTTTCGGCCCACCAGCAATTCCCTCGACACCTGGGCTATTTTCTTATGGTTAGCCTACCTTGCAGGCATCATAAAAATCTGCTAATGTGATGTTTATAGGATAATCTCTGCACTTCCTCTAATATGGCCCCAATCTCTGTTTTTGAGTTCACAGCTAGGGCTCCGCTGTGATGCACGAATTCACGATGCTTCTTTCACTAGACCTCCAACTAATTGCCAAAAAAGCATCAAGAAGCAGGTGCTCACATCTAGACGCTTTATCATCTGCATAGGGGCCAAAAATAATTGTAAACCCCTGCAGCCTATCCACGACACTGCACTAATATCAAACACTTAATTGACTTGTACATTCGGTATTTTTATGTGAAGCCAACCACCAACATTTTTTATTACTTACTGATCTTACATTGTTTTCTTGTTTTTATGTCTATATGATTACAGCTTCAGATTCAAATTATAACATTCCTATGGGATATTTTAATATAATATTTGAAATGCTTGAATTATTTTACTTATACCCTAAGTGTTTTAGCTTAAATTGCATTCACAGCAATACTCGTATTCAAAGTATTCGTATTTAAAAGTGATTGACCATTTTTTATTTGTTTGCTAAGTATTTTACCTCTCATTAATATCGTAGTTGTAAAAGTCTTCTAAAAGGTAGTAGTTGGTTCGTATTCAGCCCCCTTGGGTTAGTTGAGCACCTTCTTTGTAACCTCAACACATTTGAAACGAGCAATCTAACTCTTACTTATTTCATAGCTGAGGCTAACTGTTCAAGCGGTGGCAATAATGTGTATTTATCATGTCAATATTGCTTTTCCAATGCATAATATATTAAAAGTGATATTGGTTCAGAAATCCTGCAAATTAAAAGAAGTGTTACAAAGTTTCCTCAATCACTTTTTATAACTTTCCAAACTTGCTTGACGTAACTGATTTGATATATGGACCAGACACCATCAAGATGTAGCTTTGTCTACAGTGCAAACAAAGACCTTTTGCAAAAACCATTGTCAATGCGCATTTCTAAGTAGCACTAAATCACTGGCCGAGGAGTGTGTGTCAACTCGAAAGAGTTTTCAATCCAAACATTTCAAACAGTAAAGAAATGGAAGTAAATTCGGTGTCTCAACGATTTAAATGGTTTTACTCGTAGATATTCATCATCCACAAAAATAATATTTCCTCAGTTTCAGTACAACCAGAAAAGAATGAAACTAGCTGCGAATGTCTCAGAAATGTTGAATGGGAAATTGACTTGTAACGAGTTGAAGAAATGCATATTTGCATATTCTTTGATGTTTATGCTGTATATGAATGGTTTACTGCGTTTGCAGTTTCTTAGCGTCTAAATTTATGAACTATCAATTTCCTTTGGGATGTAGTCACAGTGCTGCTGCTTGCTACTTTATGTTTTTAGCGCATTCATAGTTTCGATCTTTTAAAAAACTTTTTTATTATAGCAGATTTATTATCCCAAATTTCTCTAATTTTATAAAAACCTGTAGTGCAATCAACAAACTGCATTTTTACATTCGGTTTTAGAATGATATAATTTTCGTATAAGCATTCAAATGTTATTTCAAATATTTTATGGGTTAGGATAATAATCGTTTGTAGTAATTCATGCCTAAATGGAAAGTAATGGTCAGATACCCCTAATCTTTACTGTGATAGACATGAATTCCAACGGATTATTTTTAAAGAGTTTATTTATACAACATCTGCAGAATATTCGAATTCTCTAGTTACAAATTAAAACGTCTTAAGTAAATAGATTTACAAATTAATTGTATAATTAAAAAAATTTCTAAATCGTGTGTTTTAAATATAATAAAGGCGGTATGATTGGAGTTTGCAGGAATCCACGCATGGTTATTCAGCCTAATCTCTGGCGTACAGCGACGCCATACGTAGATAGAGTGGTAAAACAAAAAACCTGTCCTTGTCTTATCTAAGAGCTTAATTGGGTCTCGAAGCAGGCAGTTTGTTGCAGATGTGGAGCACTTATGAGTTTGCAAACCCATTAATATGAAGTCAAAAGACAAATGATTGTAATTCATACCTGCAGGTGGAAAACGGCTGTAGAAAAATGCGAGCAACCTTGGGAAATCTGCACGCCAAACATAAAGGAAGACTCACTATTAGATTAACGTAAATAAGCCATAACAGTTACTCCCAAAGAAATAGGAACGACGGCTCAAGGTGTAAACCCTACTCAGTCCCTGTCGGTAGCGAACTGCTTTCTATGAAAGCAGGAAGATAATTTTCCAATTTTCGAAAAACTGGAAGAAACCTGCGCCTTTAAGACGTACATGGTCCCACCATTCTAAGAGGTACCAAATAAAGATTTGAAAAATTTATCAAAATTCAACCCAAACTAAAATATGTAAGCTGCTCCATGCGCCGTACTTGCAGAAATCTACGTCCAAGGAGGCAATTCAGCTGTATTTGGAAGAGAATCTACCAAATCTACAATAGAACGTCTTATTTAAATACGCGAATTTCCTAATTATTACTACATTTTAAGATGCTGGTTTTAGCAAGATGCATTTATTCTTTTGTGATTATACTGGTGCATAACACCAATCAGTTAATGCGCATTTTGTGCATATATTGGAAGTTTTGGACGCATAATGTAAAAAGTATAAATATAAAGTATAATTAATGTACCGTACAGGCAACGGTTTCCTATTTTTGTTCGCTGGATAGTTTTTTTCACATTAACCTTGCTTACAACTAATTTGCACATCTATTACCATCAAAAACATGTATATAATAGTACTGGAACGGTTATATTTCTAAAGAAAAACAGAATTGTAAATTCACATTCACAAATTATTGTAGTGTATACAACTCGAAGATGGAATACTAACTATTAAACTATGCTAACTATGGCTCGTCACTAAATAAAAGCTTAACTGCCCCAATAAGTAACATCATTTAATTAAAATAATCGCGAAGTCCCTCAAAGGCTACAACTACACACTACCACCGACAAGTTGCTATTGTGTAGAAGAATAAAGATATGGCGACATGTACAGTCTTCACCTTCCGTTAAGTGGACCCTTCTAAATACCAGTAACGGTTCAAAGCAGTTCCTCAAAATGTTAAGGTAGGTACTAATTTTTTCTTCTGCTCATAATAGCATATGCCTCTGTTTCCCAAACAACCTCTTAAAAAAGTGACACACTGCAGAAGAACAAAGAGCATTTTATACACTATAAAGAGTAATTATTGTAACTACCACCGATGTCAATTACCATCGACTTGGATTACCGCCGATATAAATTTATATCCAACTGGAACTACCACTAACTTGGTTTACTATCGATTTTAAAAATAATGTGACAAATATATGAAATGCCATCGAGCTGAAATACTACCAACTGGGTTTGCAACCGATGTGGATTTACATCCGACTAGAACTACCATCGATGTAAACTACCACCGGCTAGGTTTACAACCTATTGGAGACACCTAAAACCGCATCCGACAGCAACACACCTTACATGCACAATAACAAACTTGCACTTATTCCGTTACTTATAATATGGCAGCAACTACAGTAACTCTGTGAAGTAATTGATACTAGCCTTTGATATATTTCATTTCTCCTTACAAAATCATTGATACTGCAATACAATGCCAGTGGTATGTTTAACTCGTAGATATATTTGAATTCTTTCAAAATAATAACTTATGCAATCTTGTCTGTTTAGAACATGGCGTAAATATTTTAGCCGAGAAACGACGGTCTGCGCTTCGAGAGCAATTGAAATAGTATTTTTACAAGCAGTAACTACGAATAATTTGATCTTATTCTTTAATTCGGTGGAAGCATTACAGTCATTGGAGCGCATTGAACCGACAGTTAGTGTTAAAAACCAGTCGACATTTCCAGCGCAGTATATCGACGTATGTTTAGTCATCGTTAAATCACCAACGCCTTTCTCGTTCATACTGATTGCTCGCTAGTGACAATGCTCAACCTTGCCGCAGTTTGTAGGGCTGTCGTCCGCCAATCTACGGTGCGCCGACTGTAGTTTAAGCAAGTGGAAGTAACGCCTTACGCTTAGGCAGCTTGTTATGTTGCAGCAGATCGGTGATATTTCAATTCGGTAGTATTTCAGCTCGATGGAAAATTTTACAAATTCGTTTCAGTCAGCGGTAAATCAATGTGGTGATAATTCGTATCGGTTTTAAGAGTCGGAAGTAAACCAGTCGGTGGTAATACACATTCTGAGCAACATTAAAATAACACAAAATCGGAATTAGAATTGGTAGTATTTTATGCAGTGGTGTTTCACACAGTTATTAGAAAGTCGATAGTAGTTCAGCGGTGGTACTGACTACAACTCCGCAAAAGCATGTGAAGTATAATAGAAGAGAGCAATGAGACCCTGCTGTAGGACTATGACAAGTTACTGGATAACGCGTCACTTCACAACAGCCTCCTCGTTTGGTCGACTATCACGTTTGTGTTTCTGATTTTTGTACTGGACTTCTGTCATTTGCCAGATTTAACTTGAAACTTCGATCTATATAGGTATATTCTGTAATGCTTAAAATAAGAGCTACTAAGTGAACCGAACCATTATTTGGCTATGACTTAATGGGATTGGTAATAGTTTTGGAATAAATTCCATTCCATTTCGTTACACATGCACTATGCAAATAGCCAAATACGTATTACCGTGCAATAGATTTGCTTAACCCTCACATAACTAAACTGTGATAAAATAAAGCCTCCCCGTGTATCTAATAACTCAAGTGTTCAATTACTAATTGAAGAGGGGGGGGGGGGTTAACTCACAGCAGTAGGCTACTCTAGTAGTGACGATGAATTAGTAGGATAAGTAAGTAGATCCATGGAAGAGTGTACCAACTTCACTTAATGATAAACCTCTTACCCCTAATGAAAATAAAATTGTAAGTTAACACACAAGAGCCACTGTAATATATCCAAGATCCGCATCCGATCAAATTATGGCAGTAGCTGCTCATGGCACTTATAAATAACAGCTTAACTGTGCCCCGTAAGTAACATCCTTTATCTAAAAGCATCGCGAAGTCCTTCGACCGACCATGACTATACGTTACAACCGATAAGCTGCTGTTGTGATCAAAAATAAAAATAGGGCGACATTTACAGTCTTCACCTTCCGTTAAGAGCACCGTTCCGAACCCCCATAACGGTCGAGAGCAGTTTCCCAAAATGTTGAGGTAGGTACTAATTTTTTATTACGGCCATAACGGCCCGTGCCTCTGTTTCCCAAACAAACGCCGCCACTGCCCCACGAGAGGGGGCGAAACGCTTAAAAAGGTGACACACTGCAGACGAACAAAGGGGATTCTGTACGCTTATGCTTAGGCTCGGTCGCGGGTAGGCAAAGACAGATATTGCCGGTTAGTGTGAGGGTAGAGGGCGCCAGCTTTGAGTCATAGGGTGGCACGGGGGCGGGGGTGCGGCGGCGGGACCCGCACTGGGACACTCACCCTGATAATCGATAGCGCCACTCACAGCTTCGCGGCCCCGTGCGTATTTCTCTATTCTGCATAGTAGGGTTAGAGCCCTTCGCACACACAAACACCTGCACCCCGTGTTAACCTCCCTCGGCACCGCGCTTCTAGCAAGATGCGGATTATGTGTCTGCCTTTGACCGTTTGCGCGTAAACTGCGTTATTGTGGGATAAAAGGATACTTCGTTAAGGGATTTGAGTTATGAAGTCTGCGTGCACCAGTTTTCCTTTTTCCTTCCCTTAAACCGAGCGCTCCGCCATCCCTGCTTGAAACTAGGTTAACAAAGAAGAGGAAAATAATGTACTCGCCCAATGACTACTAATTTCGAACAGGTGTAACTGGATTTATTAAAGTGCAATGTTAAACTATAGATATATCGCCGTCAGATCCACAAATTAACTGAAACCCACTAATAAAGTTTTTTCACAGCAATTAAACAAAAGTAAATCTCTGATCCCTTTTATTCACAAGCAGCTCTTCCAATAGTTCATCGACATACGTACCGTTTTTTATGAAACGCTTCACTTACAGAGGGTATCTATTCCTTTTCAGGTTAGTAGTTTTCACTGAGTGCAATGCTAGGTACTAATATATTATGAGGTTATGCATTTGCAAGGTTGAAGAGCAATCACTGGCTTATTTATGTTTACCCTGATGGGTTTACATATTTACCAGAAACTTCTCTCACCTTACAAACATAAGGATGATATTAGCTAGGTGAATATGTTAACTACGTGAAACCAAATACGTTTTTGTCAAGACATTAAAGTTTATTATTAAAAATCACAAAGTTAGCTTCTTCAGACAAACATTTTTTCATAAATTAGGACATGTCAAATAACATGATCAAAGTTCTGATAAAAGAAAAAAAATAGATTAATTACAAGTTAGTTTTAGATTGGTGAAAGGATACACTTCCTCAGATATTCTGAATTACCTGTTATTAAAATCTTCTTAAATTTATTTGTTAGTTTTTAAAACGTTTTGTAGTAACGTCAACATAAACTTCTCTTGTAAAATAAGTTATATATTTTTTCTAGAAAACAGAAACGTTTAATTTTCTTTAATACTTCTTTAATTACTTACATATGTATTTTCCTTAGTTTTGGGTTATATTTGTTTAAATCCTTGTTGCTTGAAATACTTGTTTTGAGAATTCCTTTTGTCCAAAATGTTGTTCTCCTTGTTGATATTTTTTATTTTGTTATTTAATTTGATAGTATCAACTTTGGTTTGAGATGGTATTTCATTAATAAGTATTTGCACGTCTTTGACCTTTTTTATTATATGTGTCGGCAAGATACTTGTGGTTTTATGATTTTTTTTTAATTTTTGTAATAACTGTGATGCAACTTATATCGGACAAACAAAACAATATTTAAAGCGACGAATGGCCCAACACCAACAATCAATAAAAAACTACTTAATCCCAAGAAGCCGAATACAGCTTTCTCAGACCATGCAGTTGACCACTTACATAGTTTTGATTTAAACAATCCTAAACTATTACACAATGAAACGCATTTAAAAAAACCTCTATTACTAGAATGCATTGCAATAAAAAATCACCAAAAGCAATAAATTATAATACAGACACAGAAACTTTAAACAAAACTTATGATAATATTATTAAAAACAAATAAATTATTACTAACTTATTTTAATTAAATTTCAGAAATTAGAATTATTAAAAAAAACAAATAAAAATTAAACATACTCATCTTAACAATTAGCTCGAACGAAAAATTTTACGAATAACTAGTAAAACTTCCATTTTCAACCACAAACGAAAATTAAAATGTGCTCCCACATAAAAATTAATGAAAATCAGTTTAATTAACGTAAGTAAAGAATAATTAATGGCACAACAGAAACTAATAAAATCGTTTTACAGCATAAAGAACCTTAGTCAATAACACTACTATTTCTAAAACCAATTAAAAACCATAACCTAACTTTGACGGAAATTTTAAGTGGGAAACCTAACAATTTTATAACACAAGCACAATAAACTTATATGAAAAGAAAAAAGTAAAATAATAACCTAAACAAAGCACAAACCAAGAAGCACTTTGTATTTTACTCCAAACAAATGAAAAATAACCAATAAACTCCTATCGAGGTCATTGGACTACACGCAATATGAATTGAATCCTAATACAACTTAAAACCAAAACTAAACTTTTCAGCCAAATGTAAAGTATAACACAAAACAAAATTCGTCCATTTTAAACATAGTTTTCCAGATTCTCTAAAATCCAAGTCGATCAAAAAATGTTCGCCATTTATTTAGGATACAACAATTAACTAAAACCTTGATTCCTATCGTTTTAGAGATAAATAATTCGTTTCAAATACAGACAACTAACACTGCTTAAAAGATTTCACCGTATCAAATCAATATTTCAAAACAAATAGTTAAACTTTAGACGAACACAGGCCTTCCTCGAGTTTCGAAAAGGTGGGTACATGATTGTTAGTTTTTAATAATATATTTTGACTCTCTGCTTTCTATTACAGATCATAATTGTTAATACATAAGAAGGTGATACGTCAACTTTTCAAATTACGTTTAAATAAAAAAAAGAAATCGTGAAATACAATTAATATGTAACAACGCTACGCATTTAATCGTATAATAATAATAAAAATAAAACATCTCCATCTAATAGTTAGTTTGTGGGTTTTATTACAAAAATTAAAAAAAAAACATAAAACCATAAGTATCTTGCGAACAAAAATAATAAAAAAGGTCAAAAAACTGCAAAGTTAGTACCATCTCAAACCAAAGGTGATACTATCAAATTAAATAACAAAATATAAAATAAATGAAGCTGCGTGGCGCAGATGGGTAAGCGCCAGGCTTGCATTAAGCAAGTCCTCGGTTCGAATCCCGCTGGGGTCGGAATTTTTCCGTATCCTTGGCGATTAGAATCGGGCTCAGCGAGACCATTCACAGTTGGGCACCAAATTAACTGTGCTCTACTCAGAACCACAGACCTAAGAGATAGAGTAACAAGGTCAACACATCACCAAGACACACAACTCACACAATGCTCCAACTCTGGATCCCGAATCCGGGGCACGTTGAGCATTGTACCGCCAGATGCCAGCGCATAAAGCACCAGCCTCTACACCGCAAGGTAAATGAGGTTACAGATTATACATACATACATACATACAAATAAAAAATATCAACAAGGAGAACAACATTTTAGACAAAACGAATTCTTAAAACAAGTATTTCAAGCAACAAGGATTCAATCAAACATAACCCAAAACTAAGGAAAATACATATGTAAGTAGAAATGCTACAATATTACTAAGGATTAAAGAAAATTAAACGTTTCTGTTTTCTAGAAACAATATATAACTGATTTTTCAAGAGACGTTTATGTTGGCGTTACTACAAAACGTTTTAAAAACTTCCAAATAATTTAAGAAGATTTTAATAACAGGTAATTCAAAATATCTGAGGAAGTGTATCCTTCCACCTATCTAAAACTGACTTGTAATTAATCTATTTTTTTTCTCAGAACTTTAATCATGTTATTTGACATGTCCTAATTTATGAAAAAATATTTGTCTGAAGAAGCTAATTTTGTGATTTAGCGAAACGTTACGTCTTTTTATAAATTTTTAATAATAGACTTTAATGTGTCTTGACGAAAACGTATTTGGATTCACGTAGTTAAACATATTAACCTAGCTGGTATCATCTCTATGTTTGTAAGGTAAGATAAGTTTCTGGTAAATATGTAAACCCATCACGGTAAACATAAACAAGCCAGTAATTGCTTTCAACCTTGCAAATGCATAATTTGCACTAACAGCTGTAAAACAAACTTTAATATTATTAGGTGTTTAAACGAACTTTCTCCACTACCTTTCGTGTTTTACACCAACTTCAGGAATTTTTCGTCTACTGCCATCCTTAGCTGATGGATGATCAGTTGATCTGGACCTTTCACAGTACAGTGTTACGTATAATATCCGACAGTTGTAACAAAATAATTTACTTATAACACAAAATCTTACATTATGCAGCTAATCAAATACTCGTCAGCTCCTGAATAATAAACCCGCAGAGTGGTCGTAGTTCAAGTACAAAACAAAGCACCAATCGTTATAATTACAATATTAATGAATGGTTTATATAGTATGTGAGAATTCTCAAATAGCCATTTCGAACGCAATCATCATTAAACGTCTGCTATAAGACCAAATTTTAGTACATTATTACAAACCTGTTATAAATAGTTGTCACTACAAGTAAATGTTCATGTATTTAAGTTATTCTATGTGTCAATGTGGACATTAACAGAATTAAAGACGTTAAGCAATGACTTTAGTTCAAGTAAAACATAACCTTCAGTATGTCGTCTCCAAAACACAACGCGTCAACCTGGATGTAGTGAAGACAAATAGCTGGAAACTTCACCAACCGCGAGAACTTACAGCTGGTTCGGCGCTCATAATGAATCCACAAATACAACGAAAATCACACGAAGCATACAAAAAAGTATGACGTAGAGGACATAGAAACGCGTAAAAAAGCTTGAGAAATGTAGAAAAAGCTGTAGGGAAATATTATTAAGTACTTTAAAGTTATGACATGAAACTGACTCACCCCTTGGTTGATGTCCGGGCTTATGAGCGATAAGTTGTAAACTTCAAATCCCTATTCTAGGATGTACAGAAACCAAATGGGCCCCTTGCCTGTAGCAAATTTGCTAAGAACATTTTCTGTATTTTTATAAACTGTTAATCAACAACCCCTAGCTTAGCACCAACAAGTAACCAGGGGAACAGCAGACTTCAAAAATTAGCCAACAGCGTCAAAATTCCCTAACAATTTGTGATTATTACAAAAATAACCCTAGATAAAAATTCCTTGCTTTTTTAATACAGAAAGGTTGTTACAACAGTAAGTCGCTTCAAATACTTCATGAGATCTAAAATGCGTACTTCTAAAAATTGAAATATCCGACAAAAGGAGTGGGATAAAATTACATTACACATACGACTGTCGAATATTAGTGATATTTTTCAGTCTCGCCATTTTTGTCACATTTACCTTTCGCACTGTTAATGAAAATGGAACGCCAATACACACTAAGACGAAAAAATGTTCATATCGATGAGGTTTCGAATTGGCGTCCAACCTTTAGTTAACAAATGTGCGCATAATGTAAAATGTGAATAAAAACAATTGCTGCAATATAAAAAACAAAAAAAAAATGTTTCGTGTGTGCCGGTTGTGGTTGTCGAAGAAGAAATATTCCAAGTGAAAGAAAAGTGATGAATAGATGGGCGAATACTATAAAATACACCAGCTCAACCCCCGAATAAACAGCATGATAAACTTGCACGATTTGAAAAATATTTAGGAGTCAAACATTATACCTAAGAAACCCTCTTTATGTTAAATAGCAATTAGCCCAGATGTTACCACGAGACTATTTAATTACAAATTGTCCAGCATAGGTTACAATAAGAAAATAATAATACATTCCATGCATTTCTACCGAAAGTGAGAAGTGAAATCGTAAAAGTGTATCATCTAACCCTGCCTTTTACACCATATCCCAATATACTGAACTGAAAAAATCAGGAATTCCCATTCTGAAACTCTTTCCTACAAATTATAATATACCAAAGACATAACAAAATCTCAATAGTGGCGGCCATCTTAAGAAAAAACAATAACTTTACAACGAATTACAGGACAGCAAGCTTATCATCGACAGAATGAAAAACTATGGAATTATTTCAGAAACCAGCATGGATTTATATACCAAGCTGATAAGTGTTCTCGAATCTTGACACTTAGACTCTACAGTTATATATGAATAAGCCTGTAGACATGATCTATCTGGACTGCGGCATTTGACCGTGTTCCGCATCAAAGACTAATTCTAAACTTAAAACGCTTGGGAATACAGGGAGATTTGCTCAAGTGGATCGATCGGTTCCTAACTGGCAGGACATTTCAAGTACGTGTTGAATGTGTTCTTTCAAAATCTCCTCCAGTGATTAGTGGTTCGGCACTGGGTCCAACATGTGATCTTGCCAGTTATATTTGTTCTTCAGTAGCTTTTCGGTGGCAAATTAGAATTTTTCAATAAACCTATTATAGATGCGCACATCCAAAGGCATAGCTTCAAACACTTAATATAGTGTTGTAACATATGCTGATAACGTGGTTTACTTATTTAATGTTAAATTACAATTCACTTTGTAATGACTTATATTTTTGATTTTTACTCGGCCCACGTTGGGTCGCCATTTATGTTATAATTGACTATGTTACAATGATCTTTATGTATGTAAATGGTTTTATGTTATAACAATATTTATTATGCTTTAGCTATTACGTCTGAATTTTATTATACTTTAGTTTATTTTTAATCAATTCTCTTTTAAAATGAATTTAAGTAACTCATTTACCCGTTTATAAATTATGAATTAGCAATATTATTAAATATCCCTAGCTCTGGTAGAAAACATCTACTCTTACGAAACACAGGTTGGATTCACGCATAATCAAGACTGCATTCTTTTCTCACATTGTTCAATTGTATGTGTATTTTAATTTTATTATTTTCCAAATACATATTTAATAAGTCGAATTTCTTTTGAAAGACATAAATTCCCTTTCAACAATTTTAATGAAATATTTTTAATAATTTTCAATTACCTGATATTAAACCCTCATAGTAAAATCATTACTATAAATAATACAATGATAATCCAGAACTGATATGTACAATAAATTAGAATAATCAATTTTTGTGCCTCCAGCCCACATTACTGAGTTTTTAAAGAATGATCAAAAATTATTTTCATCTAGTATGGCTATAGAATTCCTAGTTTTTGAATGCAGCTACTTTTACACTTAAATGGCACACTTTACATTTAATTTATAAATTAGTGATAGTTGCATTAATAAATTAGGAACTATTCCATAGTCATACTAAATAAACATAATTTTTGATCATACTATACATCTCTATATCGTCTTGAAACACCTTTTTTCAACATAGTCCGGCGAAACTACGGATGTTTGGTTGTCGCTTGGCATATTCGTCTATCGTTCTGTCAATGTCAATTTTATACATCACCCATAGGCAATATTTCCATATTTTCAATAAACTAGCTAAATTTTACCCATATTTGAGTTAAAATGGCAGTTTTAGCATAACTGTAGCTTATTTTATAGCGTTTTCCACTGGCCGTGTTTCGCACTAAAGCTGAGTTGGTGCACATAACCTCAAATCTATTGTTCAAATCGGCACGTAAATTTGTTGCCACTACGTGTTTTTGCGAGAAAACGTGTAGCAATAAATTAGTTGAGAATGAAATAGTTTACTTTAATAAATGATTGCCAATTTACTTTTAACGAAGAAAGGAAGAAACAGAGCCCGATCTGCGATACAGATTAAAGCGTAAGTACTATATTCTTACCACTGTTGTAAAGGATATATTAAAAACAAGTAATTTTTCAGATGAAGATGAGCTTCATCTTCGTTATGTAAGACAGTTAATTACTTCGAACATTATTTCATTGAAGAACGACTTACAAACTACGACTCGTGTAGAAGAAAATGGGTGAACTGCATTTTTTTCTTTTGACCAGATTCTAAAGATAAATAATTGTACTGATCTTTACAGCTGCACAATTCGATTTGAAAACAATGCAGATGCACCACGGTATTAAATGCTAGTGTAATTCAATGTCTATAAAAAATATTAAATGCACTTTGATTTTCTGGTTATAGCAACGGCACAATGTGACAATTGAAATAAATATTAAATACAGTAAATTACAATACACACAACTAATACTACAAAGAACTGAAGTAACTTTATTAAAAAAGTAAAGTGATGTAATTAATCAACATAACAGTCAATTACTTATTCAAATTAAAATTTAAGGTGCAGTTTTCACAATTTGAGATATTTACACTGGGCAAATTGGAATCATTTAATTTTATCTGATGAATACTAGAAGAAATTTTATATTCTGAACATATGCAGAGCTCGAATATACCTGAGGACTCTCCGCAAAACTTGTCAATGTTTGTGATACAGTTGATTGAAGTATTGGAAGTGGTACTGAATTACTTTGGCCGACTAGTTGAATGGCTATAGCAATTTTGAGTTTAAAAGACTCTTCTATGTAGCTTTCAGAAACTGCAGGGCTTTTCCACCTACCGTGGTGTTTCAATGTTGTTATATCCGCTCCATGGCCTGCCAATACTGTGCACTATTTCGATGGAAACAATGGATACCCTCAGGTTGCCTTGTACACTTATTTTTTTAATGAAAAAAATCGTGGAAGTTCAATGCCCGATGGTCTTAAAAATATGTACTTTTTAATAATATATATCCATTTAGGTTCTGTTATACAAGAAGTACTGGGCTTTTTGGTTTTGGTGTCTGCAATTGTAATAGTTATTACATCACCACGATCTTGAATGTCTTGCAGTTTCATATTTGCCAATTCATGTCTGTGACATACCGCACAAAGCCTATTTTATTAAAGCTGTCTAAAACGAGGGCTTGAAAATTAGGTCAATTGAGTTCAATGAACATACTTTCATCATGAGGTAGAACTCATCTGGAGCCTCATTTATTGATTTATCAATTTCCTCAATCTCTAAAGTTTTAGATTTGTTTGAAACATATAGTGATGTGAAATTTCCGGAAATTTAATAATTAGTAATATTACCGGTAATATAAGGGTAATATTAACCATATCCATACAAAACAGAGACTATAAAACTAATTTATTAAGACTTAAAACTTCAATTGCTATTAACTCTTGATCAGCGCTTAAATTTTTACCTCGATTAATATGTTCTAAAACGCTGCAAGCAGTGACTTATTTTTATTAAATTACAACAGCATGTGAGATGGAAGGCTATGACACATAATAAGGGGAAGTACCGGATACTCAACGCCTCTTCACGCGTTTAATAATGTAACAAGCTGCTAACTTTAAGTGTTATTAATGATATTACCAGTAATAATCCTGTGGTAATATTACCGAAAAATATCTTGGGTAACTTTACGTAATATTACTTAAATTACCAGTAATATTACCTTCGTAATATTACCACTTACATGCAATTAATATTGATATTATGTTTAATATTGAGTGTCGACTTTAGCATCGTAAGTTGACCATAACGTGGAAGATTCTTTTTTTACTTCCTTTTACTATAAAGGAAGTATTGGATTCACCCCAAAAATTCGAAATTGAGTTTTCAACAGATCTTCACGTTTTAGAGTCCCCTGATCCCAAAAAACATATTTTTTTTCATTGATCTGTCTGTCTGTGTGTCTGTCTGTGTGTCTGTCTGTCTGTGAACAGAATATCTCAAAAACGAAAAGAGGTATGGCGTTGAAACTTCATATATAAGTTTTGTGTACTATGTAGATGAGACAGCAAGCTTTTGAAGAAAATCGCATAACCGGAAGTAGGTGTTTACTCTTGTGATTTTTCAGTTTTTTTCGATTTTTTCAAAAACGGCTCTAACGATTTTTTTTAAACTTTACATTTTTACTACATTTTTAATGTGTATTGATGTGAAATAGGTGATTTTCCAGTTGAATACTTCTAAAGTGGGTTTCTTTTGTTTTTTTTTCTATTTTTTTTATTAACTCCTATTTTAAATAAAACACCCGGTATATTATTACATTTTTGAATTCACCTTAAAATTCTAGAGAAAATTTGTCTCTTCAACTAACGCTCTATTTTGTACCGTTTTTGTAGTATTTGTAATTTTTGAAAATTTTTGACAAATGGCTAAAAATTAAAAATTAAATTTTTGACTAATTATAAGAACACTGTAAAAGGAAGTTGTGTGAGTGTATCACACCAGATTTTTAAATTTAAATTCAAAGTATGCAAGCAAAACATACCTACTCATTAAAAGTGCTTACATGATTTTCGCCAGATCACTTAATAAACTTCATATTCTTCCCAATATGGAGGTACGGATTTTTGTGGCAATAAATTATTTCTAACGTTTTCAGCAACTTCTTTAATATGCGCCAGTGTTTCCATTATCACTAAACGAATTAAATTTAACAAGTGTTAAGAAACAAGATATCTTGATTTTAAAATTTTAAATGTTGGTGTTACCAACATAAAAAATCCCTAATACCAAATAAATGTTTCAAAAGGTCACCTCGGTGGTTGAGTGGACTTGTTGTCTGCTTAGCAACAGGTGGACATGGGAACAAATCTGGCCGTAGCCGAGAATTTTCTCGGAGCGGCAGTGGATTTGGACTCATTAGTTAAGTTAGATGTAAGTTGTTGTGTGTGTAGGATGTTTGCATGCGGGGGAGCGTAGTGTAAGACGCGTGCGGCGCATTACCTCCGTTGCACTTCCCGCGAGGCATGAATGGTCCTCGACACCGAGAGGTAAAAGAGGCTATAGATTATGAAAAAATGAATGTTTCAAAATATTTTATTTAAAAAAATCGGCACAAAAAATTGTGTGTATTACAGGTCTAGAAGCATGCAGTTTCTGGACTAGTGATACAGCTTGTCAAACGAGAACTTTCACTTGAGTGGAGGCTGCGCAGTAACAAATTTCTGTTATCATTTACTTCCTAAACGTCAAGAACTGCAGGTCGACTACACTCAGAGAAAGTCCTAACTAAAATAAGCTTTGTGCTAGCTCGTATCGTAAATAGGTTAATAACTTGATTTACCGAGTGTACTTCGGCGACGTGGAGAACCGGGAGTAAGTGCATCTCATTTGTTCCGAATGATGTCTTGCTTCCTGTTCTGCACATCTGAAGTGAAACTTCTCGTTTGACCAGCTGTACAACTAACTAGTGATGGGCATAACCGGACAATTTTCATAACCGAATTATTTGCATTCGAATGATATTAATAACCGAAAGATTATTTGAATAATCATTCGAATAAATTTTGGCTCTCGATTCGTTTCGATTTCGCCGGTTTGCCGGTTGGCGGTTTGCCGGTTGGCGGTTCACTGTCATCTGCATCGGCATCGTAACTTGCAGATAGCAGAGGAACACAGTTAATCGTTAATTATAATAATTGTATAAATGATTTTTATTTGATTTCTAAGGAGTTTAAACCATTAAGAATAGCTATATCAATACTAACCATAAAGAAATTATAAATATGCGAATACAAAGTATCTCTTGAATCTATTTTTAGTTCCTAAAATTCTCTAGTAGCCACCCTTCCCTTTTCGCTTGCACATCATACCGGTATATTTTAGAATCCATAATTTATCTACGTTCAGCCTTCCTCGGTTCTAAGGACGCACACTTAAAATTTTAAACATCGAAATCCACTTCTTGTCCCACGTTCATATCATATGACGACGGATGGGCATCGACTGCTCCGTTATTAAAAATTAAATATAAATCTGTTACGATATTGGAAAATCTTATTTCGCTTTCTGTTTATCCTTTATTAGGCATAATCAACCGCGTTTCGAAGCAAAAATTTAGGCTGTTATAAATTAATACCAACACAGCTTCGGCAAATCTCATACTCGGCAGAGCGTTATCTTTAATAGGAACGGCCCCATAAATTTAACTGGTCGACTGGGAGTCTCAAATGTGTTAATAACATCAACAAGCAGCCGCTAGCCTCACTTGGGTCAATCAGTACAATCTGCCTTGCTTATGGTTATGAATGACGTATTATTTACAGAATTTCGATCACTCGCAGGTCGCTGAGATACGGCACGTAGTACGTATCAGGATGAGGTTATTTTTCATTCGAATACTTGGAACGAAAACCGAGTTACAGAGGTTATTTCAATAACCGGATAACCGGTTATTTTTCATTCGAATAAGCCCATCACTACAAATAACTACAACAACCACTATATCTACTACAGGGTGCCCAACTTAAATGTACGCAGCTTTAAGCAGGTGAGTATGCAACACACATTACATTTACAGTGTAACCTGATTAAAGCTGCGTACATTTAAGTTGGGCACCCTGTATATCTATGCAATTACACGCATATATCATTATGGAGACAATCAGAATTTCTCTCTGTTACAATAACTAATTATTGGAAGGGATTTTCAGCTCCTATTGCTGTCCGTTTTGGTAACTTTAAAATTCTTTCTGCGAGCATACGAAAACTCTAAATTATGGGAAAAGATGGGTTGATGGACACAACGCCGACTGGACACTAGGCCGACCGGTGACACAACGCCAGCCATCTGTAGTTGATCAAAGATGTTGTGTCTTGTTCTAGCTTGTTTAGGTTAGTTCCAGCTTTTGCTCGTTTGTCTTACTTCAGACGGTCGGTGTTGTGTCCAGTCGGCGTGGTGTCCTTCTACAAATCACTGCGAACGTCGTTCAAGGTGAGAACGAAGAGAATCCAGAATAAAGTCGTGTCGAACTAAACAACACAAGTTTATTCCTCCCATTTCCGGAACTGAAACACTAGAAGAAGCTTCAATATGGCGGACAACTGTGTACACTGCACAAATTCAAAATATTTAGGAGTCAAGCTACACTGCCTAAAGCTGCCATGATATTCAAAGGTAAGACGATGATGTTACTTTGAATAAAAAAGTAGTGATGCATTATAAAATGAAGAAAAATATTATATTATAAAGAGGGAGCTATCCAATCGATGATTGAATAAGCGACTGCGACCAAATCCAGAATTCAGAACATCTAATCACTTGCACAGGCATGGCATTCACCAAGGGGCCAACGACAATATGATCAATCTGCACAATTGCGAAATAGTTATTTACGTTATAAGGCCGGAAAATGACTGATTAAAGTAAGAGTTTAGATGTTTACGGACGAGGCGAGAAACGAGCCGAGTCTGGAATTTCTAAACGAGTAATTTAATAATATTTTGCGGCCGTGTATCGTACAATGTTTTATTTCATACTGTTTTATACAACATGTTCATTGAAAAAGTCCATAACCGGCGGCTGTGGAAATTCAAACGTGTGAATATGTTGGTGGCACTGTAAGTCTGTCAAATTCGAGGTTAGCAGGTTAGGTTTTGCTTCAGTCTGTGTCAAAACTGACGGAAAACCTAACCTGATAACCTCGAATTTGACATCGACTTACAGTGTCACCAGCATATCATTCAGCAGTTGCCTAGCAACACTTTCCGGCCTTTCCGGACTAAAATTAATGACGTAAAGGTGCATTTTCCGGACAGTATGAAATAATAGTATATTACATACCGAGGAGAAAATGATTCCATTCCTGTCGAGAGAACTATAGTTTACCGAGAGGTGATAGCCTCGAGGTGAACTAGTTCTCGAGACACAGGAATGGAATTTTTGCCAAGGTTTGTGTACTATTTTATTCGCAATCATCTAATTTTAAAAATAACTACAATTGAATTCTGAATAATAAATATCCTGATGTAGCAAATGTTTTTGTTACCCCGAAAACAAAACCAATTATAACTTTCAACCAACTCTTCAGGTATGTAATATTTTTCGGGGTATGTAATAATTTACCGGCTAGTTTCAGTAATCATCTAGTTCTCAGCTGTTGTCATGTCATGAAATTGATACATTACAATATCATTGCGAAAAAAACTGTGTAACTGTGTCGACGGAAGAGGACTTTTTCAGAACTGTCTGGCTAGAGGGGTCGCGAGTTTACGTATATGATAGCTCCACTAATTCATAATCACGGCTGTGTTCCAGAAAGTTAAAATACAAACCATAAATGTAATAAAGTACACAATAAGAACTAGATTTATATAGAAATCAAGAAATTTGACATTTCAGTTTAAGTTACCAAGCATATGTAATGAAAATTGAAGGAGATACATTTTATCACAGTGTAAAATGACGAACAAATAAACTAAAAACATTTCGAGTGACTAGTAGAAGCCAATTTCAACCACGTTCGGAACGATCAAAGAACGTTCGTCTCTTTTTAATCAAAATGCAAAACAAATGTGAAATAAAGCTTCCAAAAGCATTTTATGTGCATCTGATTAGAGAGATTGTTGCATATATTTGGAATAACAATTTCATAAACAATGGTAGAAGTTAATTGAAAATACATCACTATAGGTATAAAACTATCGACAAACAACATGAAAACATAATTACAGAATATTATAGCCTTAAGTATGAATACTACATACACCGGAGATTTTTGCTTTACGTACAAGTAACTAACTTTCCTCAACTGTAGTAATACCAAAACTAATCTTTTGTGGTATTACAGCAGCAGTGGAAAGCAGCGCGAATTACATTATTTAACCATAGCTTCATTTAAGCAAAGTTGACTTCAGTTTGAAGTTCCAATAAAGCTCATTGTGGAGCAACCAGTAATACAAACTGCGACTACGAGACTGGTGGTTAATTTCGTGTTATTTATGAACGCAAAGTTGTTGAATAGATACAGAAACATGGCATACAAAGGGGATATCAAATAAACCGAGGCCACTCAGCTAAATAAAGATTGCTTCCAGCAGTTATGCTGATAATAGTTCCAATTTTGCGTAAATGTTGTATGGGTTTAAGGGGTGATAGTCAGAGGACTATAAATAAATATTTAAGATCATTTCTGAATATCTTGGGACAGTTCTAACCTGGTGTTGCTCTGGCAATAACATAAAACACGTTAAAGATATTTCTTATAATTTTTATAAGCTCCTGTAACGACTGGTTCTTTGGCATAACTGCTACTTCGTTTCCTAATGAATTTCTAAACGCTGCAATCTGAATTTGCCCCATGGGAAAATTTTAACCAACAAAAGACACCTGCCGCCGACGCTTTCAATAAAGGAAACAGTCGGTACTTCTAAAGGTACATTTCTTTCTACGAAGGGGCCAGCAGGCAAATTTTTATGACACTGAGGAAATTACTTTAAGCAATTTTCAAGTAGTCGCGTTTGGAATGAAACAGCTTCTTGGCGTGTTTAGTCGAAACATGTACAGCTCTACTAAATTTAGAAGTATACTTGGGCAGAGGTATATTGCAATACCTTCTTTTGCCACTGAGCCATCCATAAAAAAATCAATTTAAATAATTATCTATCTAGCCATGATTACAACAATGACAAACGTCAAATAGTGACATGAATTGGAGTAGGTAATTTACCAAAAGGAAAATCAAGTATACTATCCAAACCTAGCCTTGTCATAATATTGCACGATAAATTGGGGATAAGTAAAGTTTCAGCAAGATGGTTCCCAGATAGTACTCTTCTGATAAAAACTGCATACACAGCAAATTTGTCAAACCAATTTTAGATCTCTAACAGGTGAGTCGGGTTTTTATTTCTGATAATGACTGGCGATGAGACCTGGGCACATCGTGATGAAACGAATTAGTACAGGTCATAGAAACTAGATTGACTCTTAAGGTAGGTCATGAAGGGCGCTGTGATCATATTTGATGAATTGGCAATATGTGGAAAGTTGTCAAACATACAAAGTTTGGTTACATTTTAAATGACAAGTAATCAGTAACGGTGGGTAGAGCGATTTCGTTTGCGCAGTGACTAACGTCATATGACATATTCTTTGTGTTTTAAAGTGTGAAAATTGCTGTTGCTGGGATAGAAGGTTTAGCAGAGCCTGGTTGTTTAACTTAACACCATTATTTCCGCAATCCTTTTAACATTCAAGAACTGATAATACACCATACCGCAATGTTGCGTACGCCTCTGATTTATTGTGTCATTTCGCTTAAATAAGGTTAACAATTTAATGTCAATATGATAGATGTAAAAATGTTACCAATACGAAACTTGGAAATTACTAGATTCTAACATTAGTTCCGATGTTCACCGCGTCTCAATCTAGATTCTTTAACCTGTATATGCAATTGCAACATAAGCGACCCCCCTCCCAAGTTAAACTTGAACTAAATTTGCATTCAGAAAACTGATAGCAACTGACTTTTGGCACCTGAAAGGTATACTTAATTACAGCAGAACTTTACAGTAATATTATTGAAAAACTGCAGTTAGCTATTTCGAAAAAACATCCAAATTTTTCAGAAGTTGAAGTGTCAATTTTGCACGAATGTCACTTTACTGCGCTAAACTATTCCCCTTATATATATCGGATCTCCCACCGCCGACTTCTACGTCTCTATAATTAAAAAGAGTCACTACTTTGACTTTTTCTTTGAATTCTTCCTCTTCTTTGATTTTTTCTTTTTCTTAAAGTATTAAGTATTTGCAAAGCAAATAGCAGTTGGGGACCCCAATGGGTATGGTAATATTGATAGAGTAATATATGTTATTAGAAAATCGTATGTCTTTTGTTTTACAGTTGGGTAGATAATTATCCTAGTTCCCCTCGCATTTTAGGAATTAATAATTACTGTAATGAGAACTGCTTTCAGTGGCCCGATGGTAAAACGAGCTTTTCCAATCCCCCACTCATTACTTAGAATAGAGAAAAATGCCAAAAGAAGTTTTCGTACTTGTCTGAAGACGTTTACTCATTCAATATTGTAACGATCTTGGGGCCGGTCCGTTGGAGACATATGACTCAGCGTCGCGATCATTCGAGAATGACAGGCGGGGGCAGTGTCACGACCTTGTGCCGGTTCACGTGCGGACGGATGACTTACAGCTTCCCAGGCTTCGAGAAACGACCTTGGTGACTCATGCGCGCGAACACGTCAGCGTTGCGGGAAGGATCGAGCAAGGTCTCGACGCTTCCGGAATGACTCACCCGGCGCATATATAAATACGCGAAAAGGAAATAAGAGGACAGTCGAAGTCGAAGTGGAAGTCCGAGTGCCGACTCCAGCTTGGAAGAAGCTGCCATATAAATAAACCCGTCTGTACATAAATCTGGCGAGATAAATAACGCGTGTATAACAAATAAATATAGCCATATAAATCATTAATGTTGATATCGCGTGTACATAAATAAAGTATATCTGTTAGAAATAGTCCTGTTAGTTTATAAATAATGTGTGTTCCGCCTTAATAGTTCTTGTGTTGTGTAAAGAGACTACGACAAATCGTTGTAAATAAATGCTTAAAACAGAAGCGGCGTATAATTTTTTAATAGCCGAAAACGTAAAACGTAACAATATTTTGTGACATTGGAGTTTCCTCATTAAGGAAGTGCCTTAAGATGGTAGGTATAAGACGAACTTATTAAAAAAATATCCAGACTGCAAAGTGATAACTAGTGCCAAACGTAAACGTATGGTGGTTTCTAAAAATAAGAAGAGCATAAACTATAAAATAGGTGGCATAGTGTTCTAACATACAATGAAATATCTACAGCCGATGGAAATCTAAGAGTAGAACTTGAGCACAGGATAAATGCTTCATTACGATTAAATAGTAGGGAGGCCAAGTGAATTAATAATTATTTTCGTGGGACTGAGTAGGTTTATACCGACAAGTGATACCATCGTAATTAGCGGTGTTTCCTCAGTAGAAAAACTCCTGTTGTCGCTTTCTTAGCCTGTGGAGTGACGAGCTATGGCGTCACAAAGGTGGTAAAATGGTAGGTTTCAACAGTTTTTTGCAAATATCTCGTTACCTGTCAAGTTTACTGTAAACATTACCTTGCACAAAATTAATCTACATTTAATTTACAATAAAAATGGTCTTATGCATTTTTGCAGTCCAGTAAAGGATTACGAAGATATGGAGGGGGTAAAAATGTAACTTTTTCTGTTTGGCAAAAATTCAAAAATTGCGCCTATGAATTCGTAATATTCGCTCCAAGTGTATTATATAAAGGGTTCAAGGAAGTGGGGAAGCGAGATGGTTATGGTGAAGCACCCAGCACCAAAGACGACATAGGTACTCGTACATTTGCGCAGATCATCCACTACTACACATGTTGAAGTGAAGGTGGAAGATAGAATTAATGTCACTCTTAGGTAAGCAAAATTTCTAACTAATAATAAAAACAAAATGCAACTGATTGCTCTAATCACTGTACACAACAGGAAGCTGGCTGCAAAGTGATTCAGGCAGAAGGTGGTGCTGGTCAAGATCGTTTTTACAGCAATTGACGAATCAAAGAAGGAAACAGAGGCTATCGTAATTGGTAATGACACCGATTTATTGGTATTGTTGGTTATTTATGCTCCAGCCAACAAACAGTTGAAGATGATTGTACCGAAGAAAAAGTTTACTGCACTGGTGCATACAGCGTGGTATCGGGGAAATGAAGGATGTTCTCTTGACAGCTTACACTTTCGCCGGATGTGATACCGTTTCTTCAATTTATAGAAAGGGAAAAATAACGCCTTCTGAAAAAGCGAAAAGTGACAAGGAGCTTTACACAAAGCTGTTGACTTTTAACAACCCAAATGCAGATCCAGATGCGCTAGCTGATGCTGGAACCATTTCTTCCTTTCGATATTTGCATTAAAAAATGCATATAATTTGGATACTCTGCGCCTTCAATGTTACTTGCAGATCATCGCAAAGGTGTACAGGCACACAAATTTGAGGTTCGCTGTACTTGCCCCCACTTTAGCAGCTGGACAACAACACTCTTATAGAGTTTACAATCTAGTGCAGCAATGGCTCAATGTCAATAAAGATTCGCTAAAGTGGGGTTGGAAAAGGATTGGCGGTTATTTGCGTCCAGTTGCAACCATAAAGGCAGCTGCTCCTGAAAAATTGCTTTCCCTCATTGTTTGCACGGGGTGTGTCAGAAACTGTGAGCGTCGTCAGAGTGGCTAGAAATGCTCAAATATGTGCAAGAATTGCCCCGGACATAGGTGCACCAACAGAGATGCACTAATTATTGACGACGGCATCTATGAAGATAATCTTCAACATGAAAAAGAGCTTAACGATTTTTAGGTTACTGATTGCTGTAATTTATTATTATATAACTACCATGTACGTTGTACATACCACTTTCCATTTAAGAACATTGAATTTACTGAAAAGCATGTATTGTGAAGAAAAAAACCCATTATTTTTTGTATTAAAGCTTATTAGATAGAGTTTGTAGTCAACCTTGTTTCAATGCTACCCACATGATTTTATATTTTTAGGAAAATATGACAAAAGATGGAAGTAATTTAAGTAGCTGTAATTATAAAAGCTCAAATGGGAAAGAGAAAAACGATATGATGAATTATCTAAAAGGAAAAATAAAGATAAAAACGATAAAGAAGGGAAGCAATGTAGATATATTGTCAGATTCATATACATAGGCGTACATACATACATACACACATACAAATGTTCCTATCTTAATGATGCGTTACTAAGTACTTTTTATAACGAAACATACTCTTTATAACGAAACATACTCATTTTCAAGTGATTACGATGAATCCCAAGCTAACTAGAAAATAATGACATCATTGTCCCCTCAATATCTCCGTAACTCTTGTCTAGAAGTCAAAAATGCATAAGACCATTTTTATTGTAAATTAAATATAGATTAATTTTGTATAAGATAAAGTTTGCGCTAAACCTCATAGTTAACGAGATATTCGCGAAAAACTGTTGAAACCTACCATTTTACCATCTTTCTAGCTTTCCACCCCTCTTCCGCCTAAACCCGACGCGCAATGTTGTGCAACTTTTTATCACTTACTAAGAGGAGGGTACTAAACAGTTTGCTGCTGGGTAGAACTTTCTTTTTGGATGTTTGGGTTAAACCCCGGTTTCTGTACTAAAACCTGGAACCAAAAATGGCCATCTTTGTGACGTCATAGCTCCTCACTCCACAGGCTGAGAAAGCGACAACATGATTTTTCATACTCAGGAAACACCACCGAATAAGAAGATACCACTTGTCGGTATAAACCTACTCAGTCCCACGAAAATCGTTATTTGACGAGTTAATTTAGTTTGGCCTCTCTACTATAAACTAGAGAACTAGAGAAATAAGGGCACAGAGGAAGATAATTAGAAAATACGTAAGCTACTACCTCTTAATGGTGGCTAGAAGGTGAAAGAGATTTAAAAAAAGAAAGAAGTGTAATTATTCTTTTAACGCAACACAAAGTTTGATATTTTGTATCGTGTCGGTTGAAGTAAATTTTAGTTAATATATGTATATTACTATTGTTATATTATTATAGCCAATTCAGGTTTTAATACTGGCAAGGTTTAGAATATGATAATAAAAAATAAGTAAAGGGCTTTACTAGGAATTTTCTCGCAAGCAAAACTTTGCAATTAAAAATTTTAAAAATATTAAAGGAAAAAAGAATGTAATTTTTTAAGGGGTTCACCTTATATATGATGGGTTAAAAATATGTCAATTTTCGCTAAAATAAAAACCTAAGCTATGTGCCAAATATTACTTGTATTTAACTAACAATTCTCGAGTCGAAGCAAAGATAAGCAGATTATAATTTTTTAAGGTGCTCACCCTGTATATATTTGACCGAAAGTATATTCGGGTTCGAGCCAGGTACACATATAATCAGCATGGAAAATATGGTCCTTACATAACAAATAGCTGTTGAGCAATACCGTCGGATAGACGGACAGACCGACAGACGAAGTTCTACTTAAAAAGTGTCATATTCAATAAATAGATGGCGATATATCGTTTTACAGAATAGAGTAACTGTATATAAAGTTACTTTATTTTTTAAGGTGCACACCTTGTATATTATCAACCAAAAGTATATTCGGTTTCGAGCCAGGTAGACATATAATCAGCACGGAAAATATGGACTTCATACAACACATCGTTTTTGAGCTATATCGCCAACGGACGAATAAACGGAGAGACAGATGGACAGACAGACAGACGGAATTCTACTTAAAAAGTGTCGTATTCAACAAATAGATGGCGATATAGAGTTTTGCAGAATAAAGTAACTGTATATAAAGTTACTCTATTACAGAACATTCGTTTTTAATAAATTTTTGTCATTTTATGTCATTGTGTGTCTGTGTCTATAAATATAGTGTACTGAAAGTGTACTTCCATACAGCATAGGCGACTCTGTGGGCACGCGGTTTGAATTAAGTATTATATTTATATGTATAAATCGTTTCCCACCATTTTTATGGTGTTATTGTGTGTGAAATGTTTTAGATACTTCTTTTTATATTGTTGGACACTATGAAGTTACTTATATGTAACGCTAGCATCTTCCAATACTTGATTGTATAGTATGAGCAACTGGTTGTAAGAGAGGATTCACCTTGGAAGAGACCTTAAAATGCGCATATTCTGATGATCTACACGTTGATGCGATTTATACAGAACCTTCCGAGTCAAATGGCGATGATGAAAAACGAACAACCTTAGTGGACGTTTACTGCTAGCCAATGAAGCCACTTTGTACCGCAAGGGTACATCAACCATGACGAGCAGTTTATTAACGAAAAACCTATCCGTTTCCGATTCAAAATGTGGTGCCTGAATACCAAGAATGACTATCCGATCAACTTTGATATGTATCAGGAAAAAAACCCCTACAAAAAATGAAAACTATGAAATATTGTACGGAAAGTCGTCTTCCTCATTGGTAATAATGATGGACGAATTGGCCGACAGAAATGATAATTTGAGAAACGGGCCTCGGCCATCTCTCGCCTGTAATGTTTGTGTTCACATTTAAAAACCTGAACCAACTTGTAATTTTTATATGCTTTAATATTTTAATTGTAGCGCCAGCGTGGCTCGTTGGTTAGAGCATTGGACTACGGCGCGGAAGTCTGGAGTTCAAATCCCAGATCGATGCCTGGCGGGCGGCCTACCCAGTCGCTTTAAATAATTGGGAACCTGCGTTCGAATGAATAAGGGGTGATAATGCGGTTGTCTAATGCGTGATGTTCACCACATCACTACGTGTCATGAATTTGACACGCGACAGCCGGGTGTGAGAGCGAGGACACGGAAGCTCTGACCTTCCGCCTTGCAGGACAAGCTCCTTCATGGGGTGTTAGTGCCTCACCATTATTATTGTTAATATTTTAATTAGATTGAAGACTGCATTTTATCTAAGTAAATGTTCGCAAAGCCGGTCCTGTATAATAAACGTATTGTATAGTGGAATTCGCGAGTGCAGCAAGAAACGCACAACCAAGCCTGTCTACAGGCCGTGGAGAGTTTCAACCAAGCAAATTACAAGAAAAACCGAAGAGTGGCTAGCGACCCTGGGCCCAATCTAGATGTGCGTTTCTGAGTGCTTCATGCAACGATCACCTGCGGCGAGTTAAATAGAAACGGCCTAAAAAGGCCTTGCAGCAAATAATCGCTGCGCACAAAGTTAAAATGCGACAAAAAAGCGTTTGTAAATACACCAACGCATTTTCCGGTTATACCGGTGAACACACAATTTTGTACTATATTCAAAGGCACATTCGAAGCGTCATTTTGGAAAACGCAAAATCAGCAGTTCTTAAGTATGGACCCTAAATCGGGAATTCAAAAGCGTTGTGCCTTTCAGGGTCAATGACACAATCAATTCAAGGGCATCTAGCAAGTCTAAAAACCAATTCCGGGTAAAATGTTTGCAGTTAACGCCACTACGAATTGCGTTCAGCTGCTAAATGCTTTTGTGAGTGTGCAGGAATGTGCTTAGTTGAGTATTTCGCGCCCGAATCGAATATATGTAAGCGCGATCAGGGTCGGCATTAAGCCAGGACTGTATTAAGTCATTTTAACATTTGCGTTATTTCTTTCATATTATTATGATATGTTTTTATTGATGTTTCATATATGTGTTTAAATGTACATGCGCGTAGACCCGACTACCTCGCACGTAGGTTACTTGATAATTAAAACTTTTTTTTAATTTGATTTGTATTTATGTTTTCCTTCTATTTTTATATATTTATATATCCATGGGCGGAACTAACTTTATGAACGAAAATGTTGGGCGATACGGGATAGAAATACGCTCTAAAAAACGGTGGTAAAGATGTGCCGATAAAAAATGCATCTGTATAAAAAGGCAGGAAATTCTTTAACCCAACTCCAATTACGAAACAAAAATGTTAACGGCTATTTAACCCGATTCGATGTGCCATCAAACGTGTCAGGTAGGCCAGCATCATCTTTATCCAGCAATTCCGATAATAGAGTAGGAGGTAGTGATGTGGGTCGGGTAAATACCCAGTGGGTAGGGTATTTATAAATGGGCATTTACCCGGGTATTTACCCTTGCCTCAGGTAAATACCTAAAAACTGGGTATTTATCACATTTCTAATATTTAGAAAGCTAAGCTAACTTTTACTCACATAAATATCCAAATCAACATTTTCATTTTATAGTGCATAATGAAAGATGGAATCCCTTTTACTACAATACCACTATCATTATAATTGATTAATATATATTTACAGTATGTCTTTAAGGAGATAGATAAGGGAACAGCAACCACCTAGTTTAATTTGAAAAACTATTATTTACTAGATTACTGTAATTGTAATTTGGAGCTGCTACAACATCAAAAATTAGATAATTATCAATTTGTTTATCGAAAGAAACAACAGAAACCACTTTGTGAGCTTCAAGAAACACTATCGGGGCTAGCAAAGTAAACAGGCATCACTACGCTATCATGTGAGATAGCTTTAAAGTTTAACCTACATTGTAAAGTAGATAAGTGTACCTCTACAAATGCAGCGCATAAGAAGCTTGGTGCACGAAATAAAGAATAAAATGAGATAAAGCTGCAATCGCAAATAGAAGAACGTGCATCGGGAGAGACGAGTACACTGTTTCCGACTTATGGCTTCCTCCGAAGATGTAAAATATGGGTAGGCGTGATCCGTTTACAGAAACGGGGAATTCGACCCAGTCATTAAACCGAAATCAATTCTAGGCGAAAATATGTTATACGTAATGGCCACCGACCTACTCGAAATTCGCTGACGAGGTTTCCATTTACAATGGCTGCTAGCCGAACTGCTCCTCTATTTCCTAAATGTTTCATAAAAGCGTCACGGTTGTCAAAGAAAGCATGATTTATTGAAATAACTGCACTCCTCGGATAATGCGTTTATCTTGTTTTATTTATCGGACGGCGGAATCACTTCATGAAAGCAAATCTGCCTAACCTACGGTCTTGGGAGATATTGACAATCGCGCTGTCATCTGCAAATGTTAAGATAAATTGCTTTGTGTTACCCTGCTGCAGTCGGACGAATTTCATACCTACATCATCTACAGGCCGTGACGTTGAATAAAATGGGAAATTTAAAAATTAATTGGTTTCTTATTCATACCCAGCATCGAAACGAACAATTACCCTTATCTCGAGCTGTTTTCAAAGCCACACATTAACTTTCAAGTGTTTCGTCTCCTAGTAGAAAATTTCGTGACATTCTACATCAAACAAAGGTTTCAGGTACAGATCATGTGGCTATATGTCATATATTATAAAATATATATTCGTCGATTTGTTTATATATATAGGTTAATTTTGTACTATCCTGGCTTCTTAGCATGTGCATTTTTGGCTTACGTGATCGTATTAAAGCTGCCCCGGTACGTTTGGTAGCCCCTCCACCGGGATAGTAAATTTAACTGAGACGTCTCTTACGTACGCAGCTAGCTCAGTATCCATGACACGTTTAAATACCCAGTCCTTGTTACGAACGGTCACTATTTGCCAAAAACTGGAATCTGGTTCGCGGGATGAAACTTACATCAAACAACTTACACAATAAAACCCAGTTCGCTTACTCAAATAAACAAATCGATTAGGTAACCTTTAAAACACACACAGAAATCAATAAAGAAATCCAGGATTAAAGACTAGAATGAATAGCCATTCTTAAACACATATATAAAATAAGACTCGATAAACCACCCGCGATGGCTCAGGGCTACTCGCAGTTATGTTTAAATAATATTAAAAACAAAAGGTCAGTATACTGTCTTAAAAAGCGCGAACATTAAACTGTACGCATTTAATTTGTCTATGAAACACAATCAGTTGCACTTGTGAAAACTTCACAACACAGCTGAAAGCGAATGCTTATCGCTGAAGCTGCAAACATTTCCGGTATCAAGTTACCTTGGAATCCTCGAGACAGGCGTTGAAATTTCCAACTAATGATGCGAGGGATGAGGGAATACCCTTGCTACCAGTTCTGGTGCCTGTATGGCGGCTAACGACACGTAACCCAAATGGACGGAACGAAACTACGTGGCGGCTTCGCAATTTGTGTACTTACAAAGTCTCCATTCAAACAGCGTTTGCTTGAAACGCAAATAATGCTTGCTGTACGCACACTTGTGCAGTAAACTTTAAAAGACTGTAAGGCTAAGACATGACATTGAACGTAGGGCAGCATAGCATAGTTCATCCGAAGTTTTTGCTGCCTTACGTTCAATGTGCGCCGGGCTTATTAAGCCGCTTATACTTATTTCACCGCAGTGACTAAAATTCGCTCACCAACGTGCGCCCTTGGCCCAAGCCCGCAAGCGAATGGATTTTAATCTCCCCGCGACCCGGCCTGGAAGTTGTGTTAGTTGCTGCTCCCAATAAATCAAGATTCACTGACGCGGACTGTATCTGCCCACAGTCAACTATGCTAGTTGCAATGTTTAGGGCTAATTTACAATCAAAAAGCATGCAACTCCAGGCAAAAGCGACCAGATGCCCGTTTCAAATTAGGATTAATAATGTCATTATTCGAATCAATTTTGCTTCCATGATTCGGTTAATTTAAATTTTTTTAAATAAATCAGTTCCGTATAAAATTTTTATCTAGCGCTGTTGAAAGACAGTACACTATAAGATAATCAGCAGCAGATGCTGGATATTGGTTTTGTGGGCGATTTATTTACAGTTAGTTTATAAGTTCATCACATGAAACTAGTTAAAAGGCTTTCAAGGAAACAATGCATAGATTTTTGCACAAAATGAGAGATGTGCAAGAACTATTGTCGGCAAACTTTGAAAAAGGTTAACATTAAATGATGAGATCTTAGATGAAGTACGGTTTCAGAGCACTCGGACTCGCCCACCGCATTTATCTACGAATATAATTACTTTCTCTTGCACGAAACAATTTCCTAAAAAATAAGTTCAGCTTAAACACCCTAACGATGTGGAAAAGTAGAATTTGGATTTATTAAAATCTGCCATAGGCAAAATTGTTCAGAAACATATTTTATCTATCTCATGAAACTGAATTCAACATATACAACGGCAACGAGCATGGAAATGTATAAGCCTCGAAGATCAGAAAATAATACTTGAAATAAATGTAGCCTGAGTATACGAAAACCTGGAAAGATAAGACAAAAATAACTCCGTAAGAAGCGAAGACCAACAAATTGTATAAAATATAAGGTCTCTGAAAACACTTAGATGAGGTCGTAATACATTCTCTACGTCAACCTAACATGAGCATTAGCTATTTAACGGTACTTTAAATTGATTACTTACTGCTGCTTCGGACTAGGAACAAAGAAAAAGTAACCTAAAAAACAGGACCAAGGAGAGATGAAGAACGAGAAATTTTCTCAAGCTTAACAACGCCCTAACGTTGTTTCACCGCCGAGATCACACCCGACTTCCCCCTTAATGAAGAGATACATATTTTAACTCCCCTTGATGCGAAAAAGCGTTAAAAAGTGATAACCAAACTAGGCTAAACGCTCGTTTGAGCGTTTTGACCGATCTAAAAAGTTAATGAAACAGCTGAGTTTTATAGATTTCTGATGTATCATGTATATTCAACGCTAAATTTCTTTTTGAAAAATTACTACGTGTATATCTTAGTGTTTTTCAGCTACGTTAGGACATACAGATTTATTATTCTGTTAGATGCGAGGCTATAAAACCTGTCGGCGCAACGCTCTTGATGTTCAATTTCCACCATCTTCTTTCTTACCTTAAGTATATGATATGAAAAAGTATGAAGCGGGTACTCACCTGTAACAAAATATAAAAATATTAGTATGAGCAAAATTGAAATAAATTGCAAAACAACATTAAGGAAAGACATACACATTCCTGAGATATTACATTCTCATTACCAATCTTAGTTACTGATAGCTGTTTCCATTAGATATTTAAAATGAAAACAAAAACTTGTAGAAGCTTTATATATTCAATTCTAATGAATTTGACGTTCATAAAGAAAAGCAACAGCTGCACAGACTACAAAATAAGTAGTATTTTAACCAGTGGCGGCTCGTGGAGAATTTTAATGGTAACGTCAAACGAATGTGAAATGCATTTTTCACCCTCTCATAGAGAAAGACAGATTCCGACATCCCGAGATGTGAATATTTCGTATATGGACTGGTAAAAGTTAGCATCAGTGGAAACAATTACCAAACTTTATAAACTAATCAATTCTGATGAACTGAATCGAATATTTCTGTTTCATGTTTCGTTTAAATGTATAATTCGGTCAAAAATTACATCTCCACTAGTGATGGGCCTATCCGGAAAGAATAATCGGAAAGATTCCGATTGTTCAAGAAATCGGAAGGTTCCGATTATTTCGGAACGTTTCGGAACTTTTCGGAATTCGATTATTCTACTGTTCGGTGCACAAAATTCGGAACTTTCGGAATTCGATTATTTTACTATTCCGTATACAAAATGAGAAAACGAAATGCCAATTTGAACTGAACGGAATACGGAATGTTGTGTTGACTCACTTGACTGCTACATGCTGGCACTAATGGCAGTGGTATTTCAGAGATTAATTATTAGATAGTACACCTTACAGACTTCAAATTCATGTATTGTTTTATACTATCTATTATGTACTTTATGTGCCATTAAACTTTAAAATATCACTACCATTTTCCGAAAGTCTATTAAACTACTGTAATAATTTTAAAAAAATATTTTATTTCCTCACATCCCACTGTGCCACTCAAACTCATAAATTGTTTTACAAACCTAAACAATAGATGCCAACGCAGATAAGGGCTTACGGCGCAACGGCGAGTGCTCGCATCGCAAATTTGGACGCACTTCATCTTCCTTCCGCTTGTTGTTGTTTCGCTCGTTTTCCCTTGCTTGCATTTACGGAATCTAAAATAATCGGATGATATTCCGATTTTATAAACATTCCGAAATGGAACATTCCGATTATTGAAATCATCCGATTATGCCCATCACTAATCTCCACTGTTTGGAAATCCAGTATGTCCTTACATGAAATGAGTAAATAATACGTATAATAGGAATTTATTGATAGGTCTAACTAACCGCTTTATTTCAAAATGTTCTTCGGGCGAATACGACGACGAAGGGTTATTTAAAAGGTTGTTAATTTTATTAATGTTGGTGTAACGCACTCCAACCTTCAGCCTAACTCTGATTTAACGGTACTTCGAACTAGCTTCTACAAGCGATATTAACAATTATTGTTTTCCACTCAGATTGTAAATCGTTGCGCATTCTGGAAAATATGAAGTCGCAGTATTGTTTTCTTTAGAATTTATACTAGTTCAACAAAATAATTGTTATACACGATAATGTTGAGTGAATAAAACAATATAACTACAATTACAGAGTATCAGAAAACTGTCAATTATTATTTAAGTACATCACGAATTTTTGATACGGCCATAGCGTTGGCATCTAAGGCACTGTGGTGTATTTCCAAACGTTCTTCTTGGTTCAATCTTAACTAATGTGTGACAGATACTAATGGTTTTAAAGATTTCGTTCTCTTTCTCATTTGCTGTAATGCGCAATGCGCAAACTGTATTAGGTTTTTAGTGTTATTAAGAAGTCTAGTGATACTAACTATGGCAAGATTGTATGTTCTTGTTGAACATCTTTTTCGGTTATAGAGAGGCACATTTCTAATAACAACTGAGAGCGGCACCTCGTTTGGGTTTAGGTAGGTGTCGTGGGTTATTTGATTTGTTAGGTAATATTTGGCTAAAGCGCTAAAGTCATTCTCACAGTTACGGCTGATTACTGGTCCATGCAGGAATATTGGAGGGATGTTAACCTTAATTTCTTTTTTATTAGATTCTTGGGTTGTTGAATCGTGTGTTCCAAACAAAACTCATTTAGAGCAGGCCTTGGAAAGAAAGATAAAAAATCTTTTTTAAACACTCGATATTACGATTGGTTGAGCCAGAGGGATCGAGATGATCAGGTAGATGATATATACTTTGCTTCAATATCGCTGTGTTGTAAATTGCTGATAGGTGGAGAGTGATGATCACTATTTCTCCTGTTGGTTGCCATTGAACCACTCCTGACGAAGAGAGGATTAGAAGTTAGATCGGGATTTATTCTTCAGTATGGAATTGAACAAATTTGCAGTGTAATAGCCGTTGACCGATACAACGCAGGGGGTTGTGATATCACTTCAGTCACTTATCGCTCGTACCGAACTCCCCCAGTATTGTATTTATGTCCATTTATTGGAGCGTCTGGCCGTGACATTTAATCTAATTACACACATTAAAATGTTACTCAAGATCTATAGAGACGTTTAATAAAATGTTGATTACACAGTTGAACTGAAATACAATATGGCTGCCCTCAGTTGGAAACGAATTTGGAGAAAAAATAATTTTGATACCAACAAGAAAACGTCGAACTTGTTAGAAAACGTAAAAAGATATATAGCAGCGACGCCCGATCGCTTGGATATTTTTATAGTGGAAAGTGTGTTATGTTAATTTTTATTCCATACAGTTATCTGTTATAATCCAGTTATTTGTCAATTTTTCGGGCCAAGCCCGAC
>OW679200.1:108555616-108679926 GCA_940337035.1 Agriotes lineatus | reverse complement strand
GTGAGACAATTCATCCGTTTCCTTACCAAAACCCTCTTCGACCTTTTCCCCCTGCAGAAGCAGAAGATCCAAACCACCCTTGAGCAATCCGCCCATGCCTGCCTAGCCCGTTTCCTCCGTATATCACATTCCGGTAACAAAGTCGTTTTTACCTTTAACTAAGTCACCCCCCCCCCCCATTTTTCCTTTACCCTGACCTCACTGGATCCTCATTGACACTCCCCTGTCAATGAGGAGAACCATTGTTCCTAAACAGCCAATACTACACAATTTTTTTTTTTTTTTTTTTTTATGACTACAGATGCCGCCCGCCGATGGAAGAAAAAACAACCCCAACATCAGGACCAGAAGAAGAACCACCAACCCACAAGAAGGAAGGAAGACCCCAGGGCTGAAGAGGCCAAAAGCCTAGAACGGCCCAACCCCACGGACTTATATTAATAATATTAAAATGTTTTGTAAATAATCACCTGTACATATTCTGTTTAATATACGTATTTTATCGTTATTATCGTTAGTCCAGACTCACTGACGCATCAACGCCCAGCCCAAACTCTGGGTCCTAGAAAACTGAAATTTTGCACAGAGGTTCCCTTTATGATGTATACAAGGAATAAGGAAGGATATTTCGAAATTAAACCCCTAAAGAGGTAAAATGGGGTTTCCAATTTTGTATGGAAAAATAATATTAAGTAGACATTTCGACTTGAAACTTGGTAGGAGTACTCCTAAAAACAAATAAGCAAACACGTATTTCGTGATTTTCCGAAAACCAACCCCTTAGGGGGTGAAATGGAGGAAATTAAACCCCTAAAGAGGTAAAATGGGGTTTCCAATTTTGTATGGAAAAATAATATTAAATAGACATTTCGACTTGAAACTTCGTAGGAGTATTCCTAAAAACAAATAAGCAAACACGTATTTCGTGATTTTCCGAAAATCAACCCGTTAGGGGGTGAAATGAGGGAAATACCCCTAAAAATCAACATGGGTGTCGTTATTGAGGTTTTTTGGGACGTTGATTGTGAAAATGGCATGTTTGTAAGTCCAAGAGGGTGGACATGACATAAAATTAAAACCCTATAGTGGTGAAACGGGGTTTCAGAGAGAAATTATTTTTGGGCAGAACAACGTTTGCCGGGTCAGCTAGTAGAATATAAATATACTTGAGGTTGGTGTTGCAATGCATGAATATCATGCTAACATACTTATTCGATTAGATAAATTTGTTCTTCACCTTGAAGATTATTGATTGTAATTTTTGGTATTATCGATCTAACCAACTACACAGATGTTGTATCTCATGTTGCTTACAGCTCATTGTTAAATACTATGTCAGTTTGTTTTGCTATAAAAGCTTTCATATATACTAAACAAAGGCAACACTAAACACCGTCGCATCACTTTAATGTTTACTTCAATATCTTATTCCAACATAACAACGAACCTCTCGGTTCAATATTTATTTTAGGTAATTCTCATTTCGTCTTCGCCAATGGACCTCTCTTAAATGGATAGGTAGACATCGCTCATGACGAACTCTGTTGAAAGCCTTTTCATAATCTACGAGACATGCAAAGACGTCTACATACATAAAACCCGTTACTTTTCATAAAAGAACAAATCCTAAATCGTATGCTATCACACCGCTGCGCCGTTCCTTGTTCACAAATTTATCTCACTTTTTCCAGACGACCTCTATTTTATTTTGCGGGAAATTTCTCGGAGGAATCTGAGCAGATCGTAAGTTTCCAGCAATTTCATCAATAAATGTATTAGCACACTCTTGTGTTACGACGCCCTTCCGTTACACTGCAAAGTTTGGTTTCACTGGTAGACGACGTAGCTCTTATGTACGTTAAAACCACGTAATAACCCTTCCTGTTCGGAGCAAAGTTTCGAGAAATTTAACTTAACCGACTCGCGGCTCCGTATCCGCAAGTAGCGTGTTTGTCTTTTGCCTTGGCTAGTGTTCCAGGGCCCGAGTCCTCGAGAGCGTGAGGCTTCTTCCCTCCATGGTTGCAGGAAATGAACTGACAATATTCGTAATTACTGTCGGAGCTGGTGATATGAGATGCAAATTTGATTCCACGTGAAGCCTGTACGCACCCTGTTTCCCGGCTCGAGATTGTTCCGCCTGATTTCCCTGTCATGTTTTTCTTACTCGGGGATGTTAGCGTTGCCATTTTTAATGGTTAAGCAAATGTTGTTGGTTCCCGGCCCAACTGCTTCCAGGAGTCCCAAAATACAATGGCTGGTTAGTGCCGTTTCAATAATTATCATTGATATATGGGAAAAGCAGATGGGTTGTGGGTTTCATTTTTATTAGAAGGAATCCACAGGCTGTTCAGCGCTGCTCCACACAATCAAAACCACGGTTTAGAAAACGCCGATAATTTGTTCCTAATTAATTTGCATATTTCACGAGCATGCAATAATCCTAGCACGGTAGTGCCATTAGCGATGGATAGTATTATTTCAGCTGCGCTGCATACACGAACCATTAATATCTGCTGTAATATCTGTAATGAAGAGGCAATAGTAGGATTAACCGATAGCTACTGAACAATCCCCGCCACGGCACACATCAATAAAATAATAATGCAACTGCAAAGTGGATTCCGCTCTGCTGCATTGCCATGGAAATTAAATACCCGAACTGATACACTTACAACCGCCGCAGCGGCACTGATAATTATGCGATTAAAAGGTCCCACGGTGGCTGTTTTGGCACTGTCAGGTTGATCCGATGTCGTAGCGAAAACGTTTTGCACGCCGACAGCGATTCAGGAATCTAGCTTTGGCATTAGCACACCATTAAAACAGTTCCGAGGAGGAAATTGACGAGACCAGTATGACATAAAGATGTCTGAGAAAAGGGAGTTATTTAACCACATTTCTGGATTTTGAAGATTATTTTTATAATTGTGCATGAAATTTTGACTCTCTCTCTCTCAGACCTACTATTGTGCTGTTTCTTTCGGGTCATTTTCTGCCCATCGGCAGCGAGATCTTCCTCTGATTATTGTGCTTTCCAGTTGTGCTTTATCGATCTTTTTTGGAATTCTTCCAACTGGCGTTCTAACTACATATCCGGCCCATTTGTAATGGGTTAGTTCGTGTCACCTTGGTATTTAACGATTATCTTCTACATTGTAATAATTAGTTTAAGAGAAATTAGGTATTCAAAACATGCAATAAGTGTTTCTCGCGTAAGATTGTGCGCGTAAACCAGCTGATACAGTCGCTGCGGCTATTAATAGAATCAAAGCAAGTGGCGCGCGAACGGAAGCACGGGGAGTCAGTCGCTTGCTAATAAGCGACGGATGCGTTCGTCCAAACAAAAGGAACGCCACGCGAAGTACTATAAAGTGCGATTAGGATTTTAAGTGTTGGCCTACGTTAAGAGCAGTCGACGCCTCGTTATTCTTGAGCCGAGATACAGGAGTTCATAGCAAGAAGCTATTCCAGCTTCGAGGAAGCCAGTCGACTTTGCCAACGCACGAAGTCTGTGTGGGTAGCTACCGAAGCAACGGAGCTGACCTCTTCGTTATCTAACGAGGTAAAGGCAAGTTTAGTTATTATAAATAAAAACCACGCTTGAATGCCCGGACCAAGAGACTGGAAAAACTAGAAACGGAATTAGAAAAATTAGGCCACGTTTCATCATCCTTGGTGCGCGTCAGTACATAACGCTTGCATCATCCTGTTGACACATAGCGTCAGTTGATTTTAAGCGGCCGAAGGCAGAGCCGCACTAAGTGAATTTGTGAGCTAGAGTATGCTGTGATGCACCATTTGTTTTTTGACTTAGTGTTGCGCATTGACAATCACACTTCCACTTACTGAGTGTATTCAAGCATGTAGATTCAGCATTAATCTCATGGACAGTTCTTAGCTAATGTTGATAGCGTATATAACATTTCTATATTACCATATTGTATTATTTTTATCTATTTTCATGCGTGTATGTTCTTTTCAGAGTATATATATATATTCATGTAAACTGTTTGGTTTTTATCTCTAACAGGATTTGCATGTATGATTACAGAATTATAGGTGATAACAAGCAGGCCGGAACGAGCTATATTGATATTTTCCTTGACCGCACTCAGGTAAGAGCAGGTCTTGTGCTTCAACAACTGAGTGAACTAGCAAACAAGGGCCAATCTAAATTCATAGTAAAGTAAAGTATAGGGCTAAATAAAAGTACCATTACACACTTCAATCTAAGGATTTTTATGTAATTATATCCCATTCTCCATCCATCTTGTTCTTGTATTGAACCAAATAGTCTTCTAAGTAATCTTCGTTCAAATCTTAGGAGCACTTTTGTCTTCTTTGTCAAGGTCCAGGCTTGGCATCCATAGATTACAATCGGTCGAATCATTGTTTAATATATTTTAATGTTGTTAGATTTAAACATACTTTGAAGGAAGTCGTTTTATTTGTATTTAGTTGTGATCCCAAGCACTTGAATTGATCCACCACTCCAAAGTTGCGATCTTCAATGGTTAAATTTTGTTCTACTTTTATGATAGATTTCACCAGGCCAGGCATTTAGTTTTCTCATTAACCTCCAGCTCTATTTCATGTGCTTTAGTTTCTATCTTGTTGTAGGCTTCTTTTAGAGTTGGTATTGATCTTGTGATAATATGTAGGTCATCACTCATCAGTACAGCCAACATTTTGTTGAGATATATTTACTATTTTGCCGTTTGTTTGAATTCTTGTTTCTCTAGTAGCCTTTTCATGTAGTAGGTTAAATAATATAGGAGTTAGACTGTCGGAGCCTTTTATCTGTATTTTGCGGTTAGTTTGTTTTCAATTCGTACTTGGGAATTTGTGTTACTCATCGTTATTCGAGTTAGTTTGGTAACCGTTAAACGCTCTACCAATTAATAGGGCCAAACTAAACTAATGACCATCATAATACTCTCCACGGCAAGCCAGATAGCGAGTTGAGAATACCCAAAAATGGTCACATTCCGTTCAACGGAGCCCGCTAAGTAAACTCCCGGCAGAAGGGAGTGGTTTAACACTAAACTGAATATAACTAATTTAAATAACCAACGATTCGCAAAATTTAAATTGGAAAATTCTCCGTTATTATTGAGTTTCAAAACTTGCAAGGAAGACTAAATTTCAAAAGCGAGATCTCAAAAATTTACCTTTATTATACGCAGAATTCTTGATAAGCCATCTATCACAGTAATAACAAGCCATAAATTCGATGCAATTACAGTGACGCTTATTTTATAATGCATATACATATATGCAGGTAAGTAAATAAAACACGTAGATATATAAAGACAATTCCCCGTACCGAAGTAATATATGTTAAAGTTTATGATATTTGCATGAAAATAATATGAACTACGCAACGTGATCACATAGCGTTTACAAATCTAAGTTTAGCGTTTTCTTAATTAAATTACAGGGCACAAGTATATAACGTACGACTGCGTTGATACATGAAAGACAAAACCGACATAAGCAGACATATTTCAAGAATGTACATTATCAAACCAATGCACGCCACTATATTTTTCAATTACAAAATGTTCATTTGAATATAATAATATAAATAACTGGCTTATCTTAGAATCCAGAAGTACTGCGATAAGGAAGTCAAGAAGACCAAAGTTGCACGTGAAAACTCCTATCTAGCAACCAGACTCAAATCTATCAGGCCGAGTACACAGCTAACACCCAAATCTAGACGACTATGATACAAGAAGAAGTCAAATAGACCAAATACCATAAGTAGAAAAGCCATAAATAAAAAGCCCTGATAAATATCTCATTACCTCTAACATGTATCTTTAATTTAAAAAATTTACTCGATATGAAAAACTGACTTAAAGTGCTTTCTCTGGTCCTCCGAGAATAAGCCGGAGATGCTGACTCAATAAATACCTAAAGAATAGAATGAAATTGCATCACAAAATTACCAAATTTCACTGGATTCATTTAACTCCACCGTATAGGCGCTATCCCGAAACCGCCCATAAACAAGAATCGGGAATGACAATAAATACTCAGCTATTCATCGAAACACCAAACCCCATAATTTGGGTTAGTAGCGAAGTTCCACAAAAATCTCGACAAATTTGTTGCTACTTTTTTCATCAAGTTGTTTTTTTATTCCTAAGCGATTAAAATAAAATAGGCTACTATCATCACAATGTGACGCATTGACACTGGAATCCTGATCACAACTGAAAGTTGGTAGGAGTATTGTCCTCGTCCATTCTGTTAGCCTGCGTAAAGGCATGGTAATATTATGACAATGAATTAATGATTAATTACTGCTCATTGGGTTCGGTTTTGTGCAGTTTGATTGGCTTTATGCAGTCCTTGTCCCGTAATTTGATTCATCTGGTCAACACATGTGGACGGAGATATTGCTCTTCAACGACAAGCCTTTCAGTTGCGAGTGTTCTTCTCACTGTATGTCCAAAGTATCGTAGCATAAAATGGTTGATTCTCGTAGACAATCTCGTTTGTTTTTTTAATTCCTCAAAGATAGATGTCTTTGTTCGGTGTGCTGTCCATGACGTTCTAAAAAGCGACGCCTATAATTGGCCTAACGGCTGTTCCCTGAGTACGAAATAAATAAATAAATCCTTCTATAAGCCCATACTTCAAAAGCATCTATTTTTTGCATATCCATGTCTCGGCGGCATATGTTGCAATAGGGAATATGAGTGTCAACACTAACCTAAGCTTCGTTTTTTTCGTATTTTATTATATTTCCAAATTCTTATTATTATTACTCTTGTTGTTGCATTTCTTGCTATAGCTTGCCGTCGTTTTATTTCATGAGCACTACCATCCGTGTTTGTTATTGTTGATCCTAGATATATAAATGTTTCTAGAATCTCGCGATTAACTATACTGCGAAAGTGAGAGACATTTTTTAATCGATCGACATTCATAACTTTTTTCTATTTAGTTCTAGTCCAAATTCGTTACTTATAGTGGTTAATCGGTTCAATGTGTCCTCCATTTCTTCTATGCTTGATGCTAATATTAATGTGTTATCAGCTTATCTTAGGTTTCTCTTTCCTGGTAATCCACTGGGATAGCTCGTCGAATAGGTGTGAGATGGGCGGAAATACAACAGTCACCATACATTTTAAGCATGGATACTGCTGGTGACAACATATGGGCTAGAAGCGGCGACGCTAACTCAGAAAAGCGCAAGTATTTCACAACGAGGAATGAAACGGGCAATGCTAGGGGTAATCGTTTGAGATAGATTCCGAAACGAAAAAATCAGACGAAGAACGGAAGTTACTGATATAGTTCAAAGAGTTGTCACATTAAAATGGCACTAGGTGAAGCACGTAGCTAGGCGAAGCGTTAACAGGTCAAAATCAAAGATCATTCAATGGAGACACAAAAAACCAAGAGAAGCATAAGGAAACCCCAAAAGAGATGACTCGACTATATTAAACAGACGGCTGGAAAAGTATGGTTGCAACCATGGAGTAAGAGGGAAGGATACCGATCGCCATGCTACAGAATCTGCGATGACATTTACGGATCTTTAATAGTACAGTATCTACCACTGGCAGCGCTGGTGTTCCCACCGGGTCCTCGATCCGTCATATGATCGTGCCCTACGACCGCTGCGACAAATCACAACGCAAAGCAGACATAAACAAACCCCCACCCTGCTTCCAACTGATCAGTCGTGGAACATTTGCACTGCGGGTGGCAGAATACGGTACTACTAAAGAGCCGCAAATATCAACGCAGGTTTTGGCGAGCGGTCTGTATGGGGATCGGTCTCCTTACCTCTTACTCCATAGTTGCAACTAACACACAATAGAAAAATATGAAAAAAAATAGAAAAGGTCTACATCCAGAAGTGCGGAGATAAAGGCTGAAAAAAAAGAGAAGGAAGTGTCGTCGACCACCATTATTTTTTTCACAGCTTGTAGCGTCCACCCTTGAATTATATTTTTATTCTTCTTCAGCCTATTTAGATATCCACCCCTGCTTGTAGGTATCCTCCAATCTTTTCCACGTGTTCCACCATAAAGCTATTTGTATCCAGCTATTCCCAGCTACTTTTTGGAGATTATCTCGCCAATGCATCTGGTTTCTTCCCACACTTTTATTTAATAGTTCTTGGGCACCGCACCACTGCATTACTTAGAGTGTCCAATTTGCTCTTTCAATTACATACATGACTCTTGTTTTGTTTCTGATGATTCGTTCTTAAACTAATTCACAACATTACCGCTCCATCGATCTCTGGGTAGTTCTGAGTCACTCCACGTTTCTATTTGTAAGAGTTATGGACTCGGGACCGTTGCTACAGGTAGAATTTTAGATTTATAGGTATACTTTGCAATTTTAGGATGTATCCAAGATTACCAAACGCCGCCAGCTCATTCCTATTATTCTTGTTATTTCTTTCCTTAGCTTGATGTTATGCTCCAGGTCCAGCTAATCATTAACAATATCTATAACATGATTTTCGATGGTAATTTGGGTATGTTGTTCTGATAGCATTTTTGATTTTGAAAAGTTTTGAGGCCAATTTGTTGTGAAGCAGTGTGGTAGCTTTAACATGGTACTTAATTCATTAATATCTCCGTCTATATTGATGCCTTTGTTTTACCAGGTTAGGTTTTTGAATGTATCTTTCATTGATAAGGTAAAAAGCCTTGGGGATATACCGTATTCTTGGAGAACTTCCTCATCTATTTTCTTTTCCATAATCATAACTTCGTCAAATTTTACCTGCTTAGTAGCGGTCTCATGTAAGGTTTTAGTAGATTCGAATACCTTGTGTCAATTCTTGCTCTATCCAATGCTTTCAAGGTTGCCCCTATTTCGATCAAATCAATTGCTTTTTTGTAATCTACGAAAACAATGCAGGCGATCCATTGTACTGAAGCCTTTTCGAAATCCCGCCTGTTCCATTGATGGATAGAAATCAAGTTTATTAGCCAGGCAGTTCGTCAGAATTGTAGACAGTAGTTTATATAAGTGGGATAATATACTCATCGATCTACTTTATTTTTGAAAATCAGGACCACTTCTGCGTTTTTCCACGTTTTGGGAGTCTGTTCTTCACTTAAGCAATTCTCCAGCGAAACAATAAGATATTTTTCTGCGCTTCTCATCCCATTTTTAATATTTCTCCAGTGACTTTGTTCGTTTAAGAGCCTCTTGTAGGTCATCCCTATTTAATTCGGGGAGTTCTTCTGAACCCACATTCTGAATGATTTTTTTTGCGCAGAAGCCATAAATCTAAACAATTTCTTGTAGAAAGTTCGTATTGTTTTGAGAACTTCGCCTTTTTCTGTCATTATTTCGGCATGTCCATTCCTGATTTTGAAGAGTTTAGTTCTTCCTTAGCACCCTCACATCGTCATTATTTTCGATAGGGTTTTTGATTAAGACGTTGTTGTAGGCTCTAAGGTCTTTGGGGGTTCCTTTGCTTATTATTTTGCACAGTTCCTTATATTGGTTGTAATTTATGTTTCGTATTCTTCTTTTCTCTATTAGTTCGATAGTGTTAGTACTTTTTGTTTTTCAGTGTTATTTTTTAGCAAGTTTTCTATGCAGTTACTTGTGTAGTTTTGGCGATTCTTGATGCCAGTTTGTTTAGCTCCATATCTCTCATAGCATTAGTTGCCTGTAATTTGGATTCTAAAATCTCTTGAAATCTATTTTAATTATTCGTCAAGGTATCGATGGTCGGATTATTTTGTTTTTGCCTAAGCTTTGTCCTTTCGGCTTTACTGTTTATTACAATTTTTGCACGCACTAGTCTATGATCACTTCCAGTGGTGAATCTATTTAGCACTGACACGTTTTGACATACTATTTGCGACAACATAATCAGTTTCGTTTTTGACCCCTCCATCTTCTTTGTGAAGAATTTACACAGCAGATATCTTGTTGTCTAAGGTAATCTAATAACATTTCACCTTCAGCGTTCCTGTTTCCAAGCTCAAAATTTCCTAAATTTTGTGACTCTTCTTCAGTTAGCAGAGATTCAGAGCTATATGTTATTTTTGCCTGGAGTATTGTTGTTTTCGGATTCGATGTCGCCATGGTTTTGTTTGGAGGGTTTTAGCATTAAAAGATCGCGCTTGGCGAATGTGTTGGCCAATTTTGAGGTCAATCGCCTACTGTATTTGGCGAGCATTGTCCCATCCGCCACCTGGAGAGGCCCCCGATGGGCGACTAAATACCCCAAATGTCAAAATCTCGATCGTATCTTTCTATAGCCATTGATTTTTTTTAGTTTTTCAAAAATATCTTCTTTTCCAGATTTGATTATTACACACAAAAAGCAATAGTCAAATGCCACGATTCTATATATTTTATCACGGCAGAATGTCTGATAAATAGCAGAATATGTCCGAAAGGAAGGATTTAAAAACACAAGCTATGACACAACATATACTTATATAATTACTAAGCGAATTGATTTGAGATAGAGGTTCAATCGATATGTTTATTTAGAATTACAAAGAAGGTTGAGATTCTGGCATTAGCTGCACGATGCTTCAAAATGTGTATCAAACAAAGGCTGCCAGAAAGGAGATAAGTACGAACCAAATGTGGTTATACTAACGATCCGATTATGTCGTTTGTGACTTTAAACCTCCTATTTGATGCGCTTGCTCTCTTTTTTATTGCTAGCTCAATAAAATGTTGGGTAGTGAAGCTAACTTTACTCTAGTTTTATTTTCCTCTAAGATGCAGACCGTGCAATTCCAATTTTCACTGCACGTGACGGTGGGCTGTTATCAACCTTAAGGTAGGCGTTTCTTTCCTTTTGGTTTAGTGTGGAAATTTTGTGCGATTCGTGTCTACGCCCGTTAAAAAACGCCAGGAACTGTTGAGTCCGTTTTATCCATTTTATCTGTCACATGAAAACTGTTTCGCTGGAGCCAAAGAAGTAGTTGTATCTGAGAGCATCCGGCATCCAGAGTTCATGCGAGCTTTTTGTTCCTTTCTCAGCGACTCCGCTACTGCCCCAAAAAACCCCGATGGCTGTGGCTGCCATAGGGCATTGGCTTTATGTCATAATTTTATATTTAATTCTTATGTTTTTCGAAGACCTCTCGACAGACTTGCGTTATATTTTTCAAATTAAAGATTAACGTAGATAAGTTTTCGCTGATTGATAAATACGCAGTTCTAGTAACTGTATTATGATTATGAACCCTGATACTATTAAACGTGCAATTTACTTTTGAGTCAAATTTCAATTATTTTCGTTCAACATTTAATGTTGCTCATTTTATTTCGCTTTTGTGCCTAATATAGCTCTTACATAATTTATTAGCATGTAACCTCCTACGTCGTTTTGCATTCAGCGACCCAGCTTAACATTTATGTTCCAATTGAAACTGTATTGTAAATTTAACTTCAGGTTCTTTTTTGATGAACTTGATTTACTGTTTAAGCGTTTTTGACGTTATTTATTTATCTTAATCTAATTGACTGTATCGTCAGCATTTTTTATATGATTTAATTTAATATGTAGTTTGGTGGTAATTTTTGATAACTCACTTAACTGGCACTTGTGCTTATTTTATTCCCGCTTATATGTTGTTCAATTAAAACTTTGGTGCTTGACTTTTATTTCTTAGTTTTTTTCGTTAGGATCTGCCGCAATCTCATCATATATAGTAGTAGGTTCTTCTAAATAGAGGACGTACACGGTAAGTGAGTTTTATTTAGACTGTGAGTTCGACTGTATTTTTGTTGTTGTCGTGGTTGACGACTGGCGCCCTTTTGCATTTTGCTTAATTTTACTTCATTTAATATCCTTACGAATCATTGCCTGGTCCTTACTCATGACAACAAATCGCCGAGTTTTGAGCTAGTCAGGGCGGTACAGTATTCCCAGCAATATCGCATAAACCGATTAGGACTTGCATCAAGATTGCTAGAGAAAAATACGAACACATGCTCGATAAATTACTAAAGGGTACTAGAAGCCAAGGATTTTTGGGAGATCAGTAATCAGTAATAGAGTGGAACAACATAGATACTTATGTTTACTCTGCTTTGCATTTTCCATATTTTAAACAACCATTAACTTTTTCACTGATTTTATACAACCTGCAGTTAATGCTTCGTTCTTTCATTTCAACATACATTTCATATTGAAAGGATACGTTTAGTGCCTGATAGATATTACCAGAGGTTAACTTTAACAAAAACTGTGTACCGATAGGAAGAGCCTGGAATAATACAAACTGAAAGCTATTACTTCTTACTTCTCACAGTGACAGGAGTTCCCAAAATAATTAAATTCCTGGGCATTATAATTTTAAAGCGTCGTAAGCCAACTCTACTGTCTCAAATACCTGATTTAAAGCAGTAATCTTTAACAACATCAGCTATGGTTAATATCTACTGATGTAATTTGCTGTTCTATTACTCCTACTCTTATTACAGCAAAGCCGAGTCCAAGCCGCAATCCGAGTCGTCACCTTGCAGTGAAAGTTCTTCAATTAACTGACGCCTAGCAACTACTCGTAACCAAGGTCTGGAGATGGTTTTGGGGGTAGCTAAATAAGTTACCTAATGCGACGCCATTTCAATGCAATCGATTTTATCCCTGACACTGGCTGGTTATGCAATTTCTTTAACATGATTAATCTGATTTTGCTACTTTTGCCGTCTTAAGAACCCAATTAGGACTACATAATCAAGCTAAATGTTCGGTACTTCCTCTCTATTTTTAATTATATCCCACTATCCTACTAAATAGGGCATATTCCGCAGTCAGCATTTAAACTTAAACTACAAAATTAATTTCAAGATATGCCAAGATATCCACACTTCTGAAAACCGCCGAATCAGCGTCTGAAAGCTACCTCTGTCACAGATTCGTCCTCCCATGATAGTTCGTGACATGTAATATGTAAGCTGAACGACTGAAGGCATGTGAATTAGCTCTACTTCAACCCTGCATTAGTTCTACATCGCTCTTCCAATGTGCCTTGCTTATTTGGAGCAAGTGTTTCCTCTTCGCTTAATAGTTTACAAATCACTTAATTTCCATAGAAACGACTACTTCCGCCAAGTTTCCATCACTTGGTGAAAATCAGCAAACGATGTAAATACTGTTATTAAAAGCCAGTAAATTCAAGAAAACGTCGACAAAACATTAGTCTTGATCAGCCAACCTTTGTAAATAAGTCTCACTATTCTAGTAGGAAATTGATTCTTACATGGAAATTTTCTAAAATCGAAGATTCGGAAGATTCGTCTGCTTATTTATATTGAAACTCGAAAATTTAACATATTAATAAACTACTTATGAAGATATATGAGTTTATTTTAGTCCTTACAATCCGCTGACATTTTAGTACTGGCTTGCATCACCAGAAGCGAAATTTTAACTGTGCTACCAGGCTGTAAGTTTTCTCAAGAAGTCGATAAAAGGTTACGAAAGCCCTAATTTAAACATTCGACCCTGACAATCCCACGAACTGGGAACCAAATGTTCCTAATCACACGAGTATTTGGAGTTAAAGCCCAAGGCCCTGGAAACCTCGCTGAATGTTCAAATGAAATGTCATTCGCAGGCCGAGTTTCTCTTCTTGACGTTCTAAAAAAAGGCCGCAATTACCAGTGGAAAATCATGGAAACACCTACATTGTTTTGCGGTGAAATTTCGCCGCTGTTAATCGATCGAAAATTAAGTGTCATTAAGAAGCACCACTTGAGGCCACGTGGAAAGGAAAGAAAGCCATACATCATTATTTGTCAAGCACATGCAAATGTGGTTAGTGATTCTGCACATGATGAATCTGCGCTTGATAAATTAAAGCGCAACACCTACACTGTCGCTGTGGACTATTTGTTAATATTATTAATGATGTACAAGAAAAAGCAATCAATCCAGGTTAATAAACGGTGCAACGTGCTGTTTCAATGGACACAGTTAAAATTTGTGTCATACTTTAGTTTCGCCTGCCTTTAATCAATTGAATTTTATAATTTGCGAGTTCCATTAATTAGCGTGTTGCCCAAAATAGGAAAAACTATACCTATAAAAATATATAAAATTAATTTAAATTTTGCTGCGAAAAACAAGACGTTCAGAATTTTCGATAGAGATCTGAGCCAACAAACATCGAATGTAACAGAATAGATGCCAATGCCTGCAGTGTATATAAATATTATAAGCTTCCAATGCGAATGATCACCCTTTCCCAACAAGGAGAAAAGTCTCAGCTCGCTGCTGTTCATGATGGTACTGGACGAAATACGGAATAAATTCAATGGAACAATACAAAAAGCAAAAACAGGTAGTAGACAAATGCAATCTATTACATAACGATTACTTTATGTGGATGACATAGTGTTCTTACAAAACACCGATAATAAATTTCAAGAGTCATTAAGATTCTGGCAAGAAGAATTAGAAAAAGCAGGGTTAAATATAAGCAGTAAGAAGAGAAAGCAATGAAAATAAGTAAGGATGAAACATTCATGAAGGAAATCAGAACAGGAACTGTATTGGAAGAGTTCCACTTCGTACATACTGCTATTCCATTCTTTACAGCTTCAACAATTTTTTTTAAGTATAATAAGATTCTTATCCCATTTTTAATTTCTATTACATAGTATTTGAACGATTTCAAGATAAGTATTTCATTAACGTTATGGTATTTCATATTAGTTTCACATAATTTCATGACATGTTCAACTATTTTATGATATGTTCATATTATTTCATACCAAAAAACAATAATACCATAACATTTCGTTTGAATTTGTAAATTGTTCAGATAGCTTCATATTATTTCATAATAATCTCAGGAAATTCAAAATCATTCCTAACATTTTCAGCCATCAGATGGAAAGTTCACAATATTTACCAAGAATGTCACAAAACCTTCAATACATTCCACAACATTTTTTGCATTTGTTATTATTATTTTATGATAATTTTATATTTCAAAATAGTTACCAATAGCTTCATAGTACATCCGAATAGTTACATGTAATTTCATAACATTTTACTACCTTTATATGGTACTGTTACAATACTTGAAAATAATGATCAATAGACTCATGCTTAGCTTGATACTATTCCATAAAAATCTGAACCATCCCTTCTTAATTAATTAGTATTTCCTAATAGTTTTATAGCATTTCGTAATAATTTCTATAGTTTCTTAGTGTCTCCTAAGAATTAAACAGATTCACATCATTTCATAAAATATTCGCTTCATACTATTTTGCAAGAATTCCTACCATTTCCTAACCTTTCCAACCGTCGTATGATACTTTCACAGCGTTTTATAATAGGTGAATAGTATTTCTTTTGAAAGAAGCTACCCAATCAAAGATTATATTCCTGGAAATCGCCAAGAGATAGCGCAAAACCAATAAGTAGTAAGAAATCAGATTGACTACGTTCTTACGAATACCAAATCGATATAAAAATGAATGCGCATGAACGTAGGCATTTCCTGAAACAAGCTTGAGCCTTGAAAAACTGCAAAATAAAGAATACTGCAATAGGGCGCAACACAACCATAACAGGAAACACTAAACAAGACTCTGTGGACGATACCTACGAAGAACTCAGAGAAACTATAAATAGATTCGCAAAAAGCAATTAAAAACAAAACTGTGTATAAATTGGCGAAGGAACTACATGTGACGATGTTGGTCATAAAATTCGAAAATCGTAATACTAAAATGTCGGATTGGTCTCCGTGAGCCCTTACGAGCGGTAGATACAAAACATGTTTTTTTTTCAGGTAAAGTGCATTTCCTGTTTCAAATACGTAAAAGAATCGCCAAGGAAAAGTTGTTCAAAATATAAAATTATGGCCTCATGCAAAATTTCAAAATATCAGCTGACTTTTATGAAATCAAAAGTACTTCATCTAGTACACGCGGTGTCATAAAAGTAAGTCGATTGTTATGATTCAATTGCGCATCTATTTGATTTCGATGTTTGCAGTACTTATTCCATATTATTACGATTCATTTGCGCATCTAGTCGATTTCGATGTCTATGGTACTTCGTTCATATTTCGCGCGCTTGTGCCACGCCTACTTTTGACTTACAGCTCGGGAAGTAAAGGTCGGGATTGTTTCCTCGGCGTTCTTTTCCGCTTTGTCTGTGTTAGCGGCATGAAGCTAGTTTAAGCGTCTGCAAAGTGTTCAGTGAATGTATGGACATGCAGATTTGTGTGTAATAGTTGCCCGCGCCTTTTCGGCGGAGTAGCATTCCTGAACCGTAAATTAAGGTCGTTTCAATTTCACACCATTATCGGCGCATTCTACGCTTGCTGATTTACTTCATTCGCACGTGGCCCAGAACACCTCGGGGTAAGTGAAGGAAGCCTTCTTCGGGCTGTATTTAAATTCACCCATGTTCTATCGTGAACTATTTTCTCCTTATAGAAGTCAGTGAGGAGCCGTAGGGCAGAAATTGCAGAGGGGTTAGTTTCCATTGCATTTCGATGCGGACGTCACACAGAGCATGACCTTGTCCCGTGCATATCTACCAGTCGGAGCCGGTCCACACCTGTTACGTGAATCTCATAGAGCGCAGGAAGGGACACGACTCCGGAACGTACCTGCAAGTTAAAGTTCACTGGCGACCAGCGCTCTGTCGTTTGGAGCTCCGTTCAGCCATTTTCGACGTTTTGAATCTTAACGTGAACTTGGGAATATACAGTTCGCTCCGCGAGCTTTGTACCTGGAAGCACACAATACGTTTCTTCCCAATCCATAGAGTAGGCACCGCTGTATTATCGCCTTACAAACTATTGCCTTATTTTAATGTGTGCGATAATATTGTATCGCTATATTGTGAATTTGTAAGTATTAAACTGCATGCGCTTTTTTTGAGGTGCCGCGTAACTTGTCAGCCTATATTTATGTTTGTTAACCTGCGTCAATCTGCGGGTAACCACCTGTATTTTATATATGAATTAATGACTATTATACTGTGATCCCAGCTGTGTGGTTTTGATTTTGTTACTTGAGTTGAGCTTCTCTTTCATATTTTGTGCTACTTGAGTTTACGAATTCTCTTTGAATGCCTGGATACACTTGTCGTTACTTGGTAAAAATCCGTTGGCGCCCTTTTAGCTCTTAATTAATTCGAGTACTTAAAGAACTGCACACGCCGTCTCCATTTGAGCTAGTTCCGGCCGGCAATTGTATCCAAGTAGTCACAAGTTTGTTTATTTTCTTGAGAGAATAGCCAACTGATAGCTTTGACATGATAATACGATATTTCTTAAATTGGCATGAAACCATAATTTTACATTTTGAACAACTTTCCTTGACGATAATTTGACGTATTTGAAACAGAAAATGTACTTTACCTGAAAAAACATGTTTTTATCTACTTTCGTGACGGCTCCCGAAGACCAATCCAACATTTTAGTATTACGATTGTCGACTCAGACTTTTATGACCAACATCGCCACGTGTAGTTCTTTCCCCAATTTATCACACTCTGCATAGATGAATAACTAAAGCAATATCAGAATTGATAAAAGAAAGGAGAACAAATAAGAACAAAAATAAAAGTAATTATAAGACCTCCAAAAGTTAATTAGAAACAAAAAATTACTGAAAGCAACAGAAGTGCACAGAAATGGAAGATCTTTAAACAAGTCACGACCGTTTTAATATACATAAAAACGTTGAAACAGTTCGCTGGCTTACATAACAGCATCTGCCATTAACAAAATTGGACGAACACAATCAACTGGTTTTGACCAAATAGACGATCAACTAATAAAGCTTTTCGATGACAATAACATAGGCAACTTAGTACAACTTCTTAATGAAATATTCAAACAGGCCAAATGCCAAGGTAATGGTTAACATCAACAGTTTTTCCAATATTAGAGAAAACAAACACCACTGCATGCGAAGATTTTAGTATCATCAGCCTAATGAGCCACTACTGCAAATATTCCTTTCAATAATTCAGAAACGAATCAACAAGAAATGTGAAGATTAGTTAGGAATCACGCAATTCGGATTTCCAGATAGATGGTTTCGGTACTTGAACGTTTGGTCAACTTACATCATCATCATCATCAGCCTTTCTCTATCCAACTGAATGTAAATCTTCCCTAACGTTTTCCACTCTTTTGTATCTGATGCCCTAGTTGTTCAGTTTATCCCAGCTACTTTAGTGATGTCATCACGTCATCTTGCTGTCGGTCTTCCTTTTCCTCTATTGTACATTCTTGGTCTCCAACCAATAACTTCTCTTCGTCCATCTCTCGTCCTGTCTTCTCGCCATGTTGCCAGCCCTTCAGTTCCATTTAAGTTTAATTGCTATTGCAATAGCATCCTCCACTTTTGTACGTTGTCTGATCCTTTCATTTGAAATTTTGTCTCCCAAAGTTATGCCTAAGATTCTTCGTTCCATCGCCCTTTGTGCCATTCGAAGCTGATGTGCGTCATTTGACGTTAAATTCCACGTTTCCGCTCCGTATGTTAGGATGGGTAATACACACTGATTAAAGACTTTTGCTTTTAAGGGAATTGGGATGTTAAACTTCAACACGTAGTTCATTTTCCCGATTTTTTGTTCTCATAGATTCTTCCCCCATCGTTATGGTTTGTTCCAAGTATTTATATTCATCCACTACTGGAATAGTTTCGTTGTTTATTTTTGCAGTTATTAGCCCTTTGTCAGCGTTTAAAGTGTTTGTTATTATTTTTGTTTTAGAGGTGTTGATTTTTAGACCTTTTTCAGATTTGCTGTTTAGCTCTCTCATCATGTCTTGCAGATCTTGACTAATTATAACGATGTAATCCGTGAATATTAATTGATTGAGCATTTCTCCATTGAATTTATTGCTTTTGCGCCACAGTCAAGCTCTTTGAATATATCTTCCAACGTTAATATAAACGATTTTGAGAACATCGTATCCCGTTGTCTGACTACTTGATTGATGTTTATTGGTTTAATGTTTTTGTACAGTTTGACGTACATAACTGCATTTTCGTAGATATACTGAATCAATTTAGAATATCTGTTCTATTATTTTCCAGAAATTTCAATATCGCCCAAGTCTCGAAGAATCGAAGGCTTTTTCGTAGTCTGTAAAAGCCAGACACAAAGGGAATTTATATTCATATGATTTCTCAATTATATTTTTCACTACTTGGAGGTGGTCACAAGTACTAAATCCCGAGCGAAATCCTGCCTGCTCTCTCGGCTGGTAAAGGGCAATTTTTCTGCTTAATCTATTGGAAATAATTTTTGTGAAGAGCTCCTATAACTGCAATAACAGACTTATAGGACGGTAATTGTCCAATTTGTGTTTATCACCCTTTTTATACAGTAAAACTACTTCAGCTTTATACCACTCTTCGGGAATTTTTCCATTTTCACAGCAATTTTATATACATTTTAGTTTTTCCAGAACTATATGTTCTCCCTGTTTAATCGTTTCACGTATTATGTTATTTTTTAAACTTTGTAATGTGTTTTCTATTTCTTCTTTACTTATTTCTGGTATGTCCTCGGACCCTATGTTGAGTAATTTCGTTTTTGATTGTTGGTAGTTTTGTGACGGTGGTGCTTCTTTTAACTGTAGAGTTTTGTGTAATAATCTTCGATCATTGACAATATTTCCAGTCGATCTGTTTTGGTACCATCATTGTTTTTGAGCTTTAGAAACTGTTATGTTCTTGCCGCGTTCACCACTTTAAAATTAAATTGATTGAATAAGAATAACCGATTGTGGAAAACAATAACAATCCTTTTGTTTCCATTAGAACATACAAATTACAACCATATACAAAAACGGTTATATGTAAAAAATACAAATACGAACAGCGAATCAAGTAAAAACGTTTACCGGAATCTAATTTGGCAATCAAAGGCTAAGGAATCTGACCCGTGCCCGCGTCTCGGCCAGAGTGACACAAGACGGATGGAGATGCAATGCCGAAATCTCAGAATGTCTACGTTTATATAGGTCACTTGTGCAAGGCAAGGGACTCCCTATTCTTTGAGTACAATAGAATTGTCCAGCCCGAGCACGAACTATACTTTCGCCTCAAGAGGAATTCCATTTTCTTGGCTCAGTTTTTATGATCAATTGTTCGCCGGTACGGTCTGTCTAAAGAAGGGTTTGCTCTTCACTTTCGCCTGGCCCATTGTTCCTGCAATTGCCTCTGTGTCATGACGCAAAGGGTAGATGGAAATCATGCTGTGTTGATATGGAATGCCTGCTGTTTAGAGAACTGCCGCCCGACGTTGCATGAAGGTTTGTTTTTAGAAAACTCGCTTAGCGCGACGTACATTAATCGACTTTGACGTTACCGAGATTTGTTAACGGCCCGCACACAATTGATTTAGAAGATCCACTGGTTTAACTCGAAGCACTCCCAATTTATTGTATTTCGTAAAGCAATACGCACAATTGACTTTGACTCTAGCTGGTTTATAGGTTCCGCTATACTGTCTGCAATCTTGTCTCATTTTCTTCCTACGAATTTTGTATAAGTCATGCCAGTGAGTTGCATTTCTTTTATTTTCGATTGCAAGTTGTCATCTTGCTTTCAGAAGTTTCTTCACTGATGTGAGATTGCTTCTTAGCTTTTTAAAAGTTTTAAAGTTTTTCCACTTTTGATTGTTTCCTGTTTGTAATATTCTTCACTTCCACTTGAAATTGTTCCTTTTTGATCCATTACACAAACTTTAAAATAATCCCACTACTTTCCTCCTCAGAACTCATTGTTTCAGAAATTACTAATTACGCCCTGGCGCTAAGGAATTATTTGTACTAGGAATTCCCGCATCTTACGCTGGCAATAGGCAATTTTTCCAGAGCTTGCAGCAATGCAACATGCTACCCGGCCCGGTAGCCGGTACACGGTGATTGCAATGAACCTGATACCGGTTACCCGTTATTTAAAAAAAATTGTGCTCGGTGCATCCATACTTTAAATGCTAAATCTTAATTTAAGATTAAATTACATTAAGTTAAATATGATTACGTAGTTTCATAATTAAAACTAAGAAAAAAATCTGCATCTCTTTACCATTTAAGTTATAAACACTTTTAATATCAAATTTTATTTTTAACACAAACACAGATGTGAATAAATTTTTAGATAGTAGATAAATAAAGGTATTATATTAATTTACTAATAATAAACGTTGTAGTGATAACAATAAGTAAAATTATATTTGAAAATTTAAAAAATCCAGAAAACAGTTTGTTATATTGCAGTTTGGCGAGCTTGCCACTCTAGTAAGTAAAGCTACCACATTGGAAAAATTACAACAGCTCAGTTCACTATCGATACACGAGGTTCTTCAATTTGTTAAGGGTTTCTGAGTCATTTTAGACCTTAAGCCATTTGCAATTCTAGATAAAACACTAAATTAATGATCTTTCGGCTTGTGCTACTGCTTTTGGCAAAATGCAAAATATTCTAAAGACAATTATTATATTTGGGTATAGTAACTGAAATTTAATATTTTTGATTTTATTTAACAACCGATTGATGGATTAGTTTTTACTAATGTTATCATAATATATGGCTTTCAGATGCAAGATTTTATCAATTATTACCTCGCTGATATCTTTCAGTAGAGTCAAGGTTATTTGTTCCAAATGAGCAGATTCTGATTATTGCAAAGTATTTCGCAGTTTCTCTTTACACTAAAATTTATATGTTCTGAACAACATGATATAAATTCATTTTGTATATCTCGTGATAAACAATGAATTTGCAGTGTATATATATATTTTCAATTACTTGGTCATAATGAGTTCGAATTACAAAGATACCCAAAAACACCTATTGCCTCTAAAATTACGTTATATTAATCTCTAAAACAGTTTTAATAAGTTTTCCGGGTTTAGCCTTCATTTTATTTTTTTTAATAGGGCACAATAAATTGCAGCTTTATTTATTAATAATATTAGGTCTGAAGGAGGACCCAGGTAATTTGTACCGGCTCTACACCCTCTCTCCAGGCCTCGTTAAAAAGCTGCAGGACGAATAACTAATACAAATGCCAACACAAACGGAGAGTACTAACGGTAGGTATTAGCAAAGGTACAAGCGTAGGGTACAAGTAAAGCTAAAATCTTTTAATCGATCAAAGATATGTCACATATGTGGTTTTAAAATCGCAAAATATTCAAATCTAGTTTCTCACAAACTAAACTAATTTTGTGAGTTTAATAAACTAAACACAATTTTACAGTATCCAGCGGAATTATGAACGATTAACAAAAATCCGTAATTCATGACCAACCAGATCAGCACAACATCAAAGACAGACGAAGAATATTCCCCAAATGGGAAGTATATGATAAGAGCATTATTTTTAGGAAAAGTTATGCAAAATGTAACAGTGAGAAAGATAACACGTTTCCAATGTAGTAGTACACTGAACGATTTAGAAATTTTATTGTAGGTAAGTCCTGCACTTTCGCCACTTTCACTGAAACAACCCAATGCCTTGAACAAAATAAAGGTAAAGGTTCAAGATAATTTCAATTCCCCCAACTGGAAGAGGGCTGCTATAAGGACCTTGCGTCCATCTTCAGCCAAGAACGAGAATTATAGGATGAGCGAGAGAAAGGAGAGGTGGAGAATTGAAGAAAAGCCAGGAAAGGTGGAGAAGTACTGCCCCGGCATTCGCCTCAGAGAAGGTACTCTGTTGACTCTGGAAAACTACCTTGTGACGTTTCAACTCCTTTCTAAGGACGCCAAAAGTCGGAGAACGTTCACTCAAATATATGATAGATTAGTAAAACCACGGGATAATTATCAAAATAAATATAATGTTTATAGATATGTACATTAATAAACAAAGAATGAATTACACATTGTTTAATTAATAAATACTCCTGGGGCTGTGTTTGCTTTACTGGCTCGTGCCGCAACCCACGATGCCGGAGCGTACGGCGGGCTCGTCGTAGAGGGTTTGCTAGGACGCACGCCGAATCTTCCGGAAATGGGCCGAGTAGGTAGTTTGACTCGACCGCTGACACGCACGTTGCTTCTTGGGAAAATGGTTCTTGTAGCTCGCTTGTCCCGCCAAAGTCGACGTTCCGCGCTCAATTGTTGACAGCGGTTCTCGGCTGCAATTTTCCTTTGTAATTAACAACATTTAAAGGTTACCTGGAGCCGGCTTTAGTTTTTGAATCCTGCAACGAGGTCTGCTACTATCTTAGGCGGTCGGAGCTGTATTCCTAAAACAGCCTCGGCTTTAAATCCAGCAGGTCGAAAACCTTCGCCGATAAGCGAAGTTTGTGCAGTCGAATAGAGGTGAGCTTTCTGTGGGCAGACACGAACGTCAACTTTCTGGACGGCGTTTTCAAGCGTTTGGAGCAGAATCTCCAGGTGAGCTTCTCGTAGCGTGGTCCCTAAGTTGTAGCCTCTCGCTTGTCTTTCTGGATGCGCTTAGATTTGCGCTCGGGAATTATACTGGTGCAGGTAATTACAGGCGGTCTGGTTGGATAAACTATGGAGAAGGCTACATCGGGCTGACAGTAAGCGCTGTCATCTCCCTAAGTGCCTATTGTATCAGGGTTGAAGGTTTATTCCGAGAGACAGTAAGCGCTGTCAGGACGGAATGGGCAGGTAGGCAAGGAGAGGCATTGGGAACTGGGCAGGCCAGGTAATCTCAAGATGGTATATTCTCAAAAAGCCGACTGGAACTGGTATTGAAATTTCCTTTTATACTTATTCTGCTGCATTATCTGGACGTTTTGCCCCCTCTTCAAATGGAAACGGAACGACGCGATCGGTTCTTCAGCGCCACTTTGCGCAGAGCGGATGGGATTCCCTTGTCGCCTTTTCGCCCGTCGAATTGATGTAGCGCGTGATTGCGCGATGTATTGAATTCCAATACATCTTATGTATCATAAAAAATAATACAGGAGGAAGCGTTAAAACCTGAAAACCTGAATCAGAGCAGACAGTCGCGGGAATCGAACCCACGACCTCCCGAATGCTAAGTAATCGTGCTAACCACTAACCTACAGAGCTCGGTCCTTCAACACTACCACCTCTCGTCCTATATGTGTTACGATTCCACGAAAAGTGCGAAAGTGGGAAAGGTCTAACAATTAGCCACGTAGCTGTATATATACTCACCTTGCTTTAATTAATTCACAAGCAGGCTATGTTAGGGTGACATTTTTGTTGGTACGCCTGCGAAATAACTAGACGTGACAAAATTCAGTTATATTGTTTCCAATTTGTGGTTATCATTTTTTAACGCTTGCACTGTTTCCAATTAAATTATTGTCTCCTTCCCTAAAATGTTCAGCATCTTGCCATTAAAATTGCAACAATTTCAATAAATCAGGTGTAAAAAGTGTCACAGTTCTTTCATGTCACAGTTTTACTTCTATCACAATTCAAGCATACAACCTAATAAAAAATATAAGAGACTACTGTGAGGAGGACACGTTGTGAATTGATTATAGTTAAATCATTGAGAACATTTAGATTATAAACACAAAATAGTACTGTATATGTAATTAATCTATATATTGAAGAGGCGACTCATATGCAGTGTTTTTGGAAAATTTCACGTCGTTTCTCTATGTTAATTATAACGGTAAAATTAACTTTCAGACTGTTGTGTAGTACTTATGCCTTATTCCAAATAAACAGGTCTCTACTAGCAGAAGAATTGCCTTTGTTTAATTTTCTCACACATATTCATATTCTTTGCGAAGATGCATCATTTATAATCTCTCATATGACATGTTTATGATTACATAATTTTATAGGGTTGATTACAATGTAAATTATTCTCAAAACTTTGGTATCGGTTAGAACTAAAATGACAATAAAGCGTATCCATAAAACCTGTACTGCATAATAAAATTGAACGGGTGGTATTAAACACACCAATTATATCGTATTTCCAGAACTGGCTGAAACATTGTGTTTAAAAATTAAAATAACGACCTACTTCATTCTACTTATACGGAACTTCTATAGCTTTTTACTGCAAGCTATAAAGTTTATCGGGAAATTACCATTAAGTAAAATGCACGTTTAATGCCCCCAATCAATCGATTAAAACTGCCAAAGCTACCATCCTGCACCAGAAAGGAGAACGAAAACTGCAAAGCCAAAATAAGCACCACAGCTCAGGCAATTTAAGAAAAACGCAATTTCTTGTTTTCATTTAGGGCGACATTAACATCGGCCCATTAATATACTAAGGTTTTCCTCCCGAGGTCATCTGGCATTGTGCGAGTTCCTTATTACCACTTACTTAAAAGAATTCCTTATTAAGCCTCGGAAACTTCATGAAGTAAGATTTATTCTCCGTCTACGCAGAAAGGACTCTTATAAATTGCGCCCAAGTTAGGCGATAAAAGAAACTGAATTAGCGATTACTTAAGGAGGGGTTGAGTAATTAGGAACTGTTTTTATATCCAGAATCCTGAGGACTTTTAAAATTCTCGTCTCGCTAATTGGTTCAGATTTGCAGTTACAAAAGTCCCCGGTTTCTTTGCGCTTTTCTACTCCTCGGCCCGTTTCAGCGCGACTCCGCTAAACTGCATAAGATGTCGCAAGATGTGCATAAACTCATCTGCAATAATATCGCCGTGCATAAATGAACCCGCTACGTGCCTGCATTATGCACAGAGACAACTTTTAAGATCGTGTTCTGTACGTGTTGGGGGGAACAGTTCCGGGAAAACAACGAGGAAATTCTTTTATCTTATCTATCGACCATTAGCATTCCTGTTCGTACGGAGCGCTCGAACATGGATTTTATATTTTCTTTTTAGTACATGCTTTGCAGAAATGCTCACATTCTCCGCATATAACGTTATCTTGAGTTTTATTTCCCGAAATCACGAACGGAGCAGCAATTAATAAGACGCTGCACGATTTCTACCGAGGGAGATGCTGGAACAACGTCTGCCGTCTTTGTTTTTATTTAATTACTTTTGATGAATACTTGGCGGAATTGTAACATGCAGCAGAGAAGCAGACATTTTAGAAAGTTATTCTAGTCCTGATACTGAAGTTTTATTATTATATAATATTAACCCTCATAATACCAATTTATTAATAGGCGGGTACATAATTCAGTTTTATCCGAAAAGCTTCACCCAACTTTCTGGACGTCCTGTATTCATTGTTACTATTAAACATGTTTTTGGGTGTGATACTTTTTAAAATTATAACATGTAATATCTCTGGTGTCATATATGACCACAAGAACTTTTTTGTATTTTGTGATTATATCACTATCATTTAATGGATACTAATTGCATCCCTCGAGCACCGACAGGAAGGTTAGGTTCAGGGTAATTTCTATTCTCCCAACTGTGGGCGGGCTGTTATAGAGGCCTTGCGTCCCTCTTCAGCCAAGAACGGGAATTTCAGAATGGGTGAGAAAAAGGAGAGGTGGATAGTGAAAGAGAGGCCAAGAAGGGTGGAAAAGTCTGCCCCGGTATTCGCCTCAGAGAAGGTACTCTGTTGACTCAGAAAAAAAACCTAAAAACCTGAATCAGAGCAGACGGCAACGGGAATCGAACTCACGACCTCCCGAATGCTAAGCAGATGTGGTAACCACTAGCCCACGGAGCTCGGTAGAGTGAAAAAAGATAAGTTTCTTGTTCGTTTTAATTGTTATTCGTTGATAACGAGGGCAGATTGTCCCTCGAAACGTTCGTTGTTAATATTTTCGTTATTTAATATTTTAATTTGCAGAGTGGCGAAATACCCATATAAGAATATGAATTATGAATTCACGCCACAAAGAAGTTTCAGAGATTATCTTAATTTGTAATATGTTGTTATTATTGTTTGCGTACAAAATCTACCCTACTGTTTTTGGTACTTATTGATACAATCTTCAGAAACGAAGATGTTCATGCTACTGAACTGACTCCAATATCTTATATGCATAAGGTACTCCCCGAAATATAAATATATGTGTCACTTCATCGATAATAAAGCAATTTTCCAGAATAAATCTGTTATTTAGCGACATAAGACGGACTTGAAGTCTTTCGTTTTATACGGGGGCGTCTAAGCGAGGGTACACGGCACCCGGGCGGTAGCAAAACCTTGGTTTCATAACTAATTTTTTCAAATTGGAAATATTTTTCCTATAATCCTATTGGTGGAGATAAAGCGTTATAACCAATGGGATAACGTGACCGTGAAGACACGCACAGAGATATGAATGGGTAGATTTTGAAATTAATATTTAGACATAAATGAAGTCGACTGTATATTTTTCAACCTATCTAAAATTTACCACATCTTCAATCGAGATTTTGACATATTTGTTTAAAAATTACTTAATTTGCATATTTCAAAATTTATAGACTTCTTTACGCATTTACTTAACATTGCATGTCTCTGTTCCTAAGAGTGAAAGGTCCTTTTCCAAGTTAAACATTATAACAAATTATTAAAGATTAAGTATGACGCAAGAAAGGCTATCAAACCTCGTTATAATAAGTAGTAAAACAACATTGACATAAATGATACAAGCTAACTTTTGTAAATAAAAAAGTTACAGAAGAAAATGTTTCTAACGTCATTAATACAGAAACCGCACCGCAAGAAAAACAACCTTTGCTAAGTTGAATAACCGTTGAACAGAGTTCAAAATTATATACAAAATATTTTAATGTTTCTGTTAATACTGAAACAGTAATAAAGAACACTTAGTAATGCAAATTACATTCAAACATTGTAGTCGGTGGGATTCGAATCTGTGCTCCATAATGGAATTCGATCGCTAGTCAGACGTTTTAGGGTACACAATGAGTGGAGCAGAAAGCAAAGAGCAGCGCAACGAGTAAAGCAGAGAGTTCAGCAGCTTCATGTATTCATAGTCGAGACGTTTCAATTCGATGTCAGAAGAAATGTATTCTAGACATCTTAATAACTAATATACCTTATGTGATAGTTATCTGTTAAAATATTGGTACATATAACAGTGTGCCACTGAAGAAACATGTAACGCACATGAAATATATAAAAAAGTGGCAGAAATTAGGTGAATGTCATCACTTATATGGGGAACTCCAAAATCATACACAGAATCTACGCGCTGGGCTAAATTCCACTGTATAATGTACTTGCTACATAGCATTTGTCGACTTTCAGAAGGCGTTCGATACTCTGGAACACTGGGTTATAATGAAATCACTGGCGAATGCAAGAATAGATAGCCGGTATATTCAAATTATTGAACATATATACAAAAACGCCAATCCTACTATACAACTCAACAGTAACACAAAACCTATCAAAATCGATCGAGGCATAAGACAAGGTGATACTCTGTTACCAAAGTTGTTTACTCTGGCCCTTGAAGACATATTCAAACAATTAGACTGGCAAGATAAAGGAATACTAATCAATGGCAAACGACTAAATCATCTACGATACGCAGATGATGTCATCCTTATAGCAGAAAATAGAGAAGAGTTGAAACAAATGCTAACAGAATTAGAAGAGGAAGCAACCAAAATTGGACTCCATATAAATATCACAAAAACAAAAGTCATGTGCAATGAAGACCCTAATATCACCATCAGAAATCAACATAGAGAAAATGTATCAAACTATGTCTACCTAGGTCACACAATATCACTAGGGAGAGAAAATCAGACATCGGAAATAAACCGTCGAAAAAGGTTAGCATGGGCAGCTTTTAGCAAACTAAACAGTACCCTAACGAACAAGAACATCCCAATGTATCTCCGAATTCGTCTATTTGAACAATGTGTCATGTCGGTCCTGACGTATGGCGCTCAAACCTGGACAATTACCAAAAAATCAATGGAAATGCTCCAAACAACGCATAGAGCTATGGAAAGACGAATGATTGGCATTTCTCCAATACAACGAAAGAGGAACCAATATATAAGAGGCATAACCAAAATAAAAGATGTGAGTGAAACAATAGCTGAACTTAAGTGGAACTTTGCGGGCCATGTGGTCAGATGTCAGGATGAAAGGTGGACAAAAATAATACTGCAATGGAGACCATATCAGGGAAAAAGATTCAGAGGACGACCACCAAAGCGCTGGACAGACGACATAAAACTTACAGCGGGTTTATCATGGATGAGGGAGGCACAGAACAGAGATAATTGAAGGCAAATGAGAGAGGCCTATGTCCAAAAATGGACCGAATGAGGGCTATTAAAAAAATGTACTTGCTTATTTTTGCATTATAAAGGACACGGTAACGACAGATCCTGTGCGCGACTAACGGCGCCCGATCCTTGACAATCGGTCACAGAGACAGACACACAGACACAATACCTGTTTATATATACGGATATTTGAAGCATGTTATTATTTTGTTTATAAAAAGTACACCGTTTTGATATATTTACTAAAAATATGAAATTTTAAATGTTTTTATATGGGCTTATTTTAAAGATTTTGCTAAATATGTAAAACTTCTCTCCCTCAAAGAGTATTGAAATTGAAAGTTAACATATTTTGCATTTCCATTAGTACTACGTTCAGAAATCCTTACCTACAAAGGGTAATAACAAATGAAGGTGCTTATCCCCCCACAGGTATCTGTTGTGGTGTTTTTCAACTTTCTGGTCCCACAAGGCTGTTCTAATGAACACTTCACTTATCAAATTTTCGATATGCAGTTTTGAATTTTGTCTCTTCAAAATATACAAAAGCAAAGCAGAAAAAATCAAACTTGACTGAATTAGGTTAGGTGATGTCAGTTTGTTTCAAAACTGACGGAAAACCTAGCCGGCTAACCTCGAATTTGACACAGACTAGACTAGCCTCTCATCAATCTCAATAAGATTTGCAAATCAATCTCAATAAGATACGGGCATGGTTAAAGAAAGAGAGAATACAGGAATTGTACACGTAAAAACAGCTCTGAATTCAATGGAGAAAAAGCAGACCCTTTTTCTGATTGTTTCACTCCCTCTGCAGGAGCTCAGAATTTGCTGTAAAGCATGACTCCTGCCTTGGCTGGCGCGGATTGGGAGATCTTGTTGCTACTCTTACAACGAACGTTCTGCCCGTGAAATAGATGTTGAGGATTTTGGGCAGACCCTGTTTGTTTTCTAAATTGTATATCTCTATGACCTTGTTCGTTCTTAATACTACAGTTTCCTGCTCGAAGTTTCGGTTCCTACCAAAAAAATTATGAAATGGATTGTTCCATGTATAACCATCTTGATGGTCTCTGATTTTATGGTATATCTTGTTTTTAAGTATCGAAATAGTATATTATTATACCAGTTTAATAAGAGAGCCTATTTTGTAGCACTAGTGAATTTAGGGCACGACTAGCCTAGCGAGGAGTGCTCCAATGGAGGGAGTGCTACACTGCCTCCTATTAAACGGGTATAATGTACTATTTTGCACTACTAGTCTCAGAACGCATCGTTATTGGTCTATCTTTAGGTCGTGAAGTTGATTTTCTCCACCAAGGGAGAGAAAGTAAAATAAACAATTTTCACCGTGGTAACTAATAAATTGCTAAGTTACCAAATACGACTATTTTAATTTTGACGTTTTAAAGAGCTGTATTGTCAGGTTGACAGTTAAAATATTTTCGAAATTTGTTGGGAATTTAGGCATTAAGCCGTTTGGTAGTGCAAAAAATAGTATATACACCACGGTAGCGAATCCTCTTATAACCTTCGCGCTTTAGATACTTCGCGCTGCGCGCTCAGTATCTAATCTGCGCTCAGGTTATAATACTGCGCTTCGCTACCTTGATGTATAATATACTATTTTATCTACTTTTCAAAAAAATAATCAAAAACTTTGAATTTTGACATTTCATAAATATGACAATCTGTCAGTTGTCTGAAACAAGGTAGGCTGTTTCAATGTTTTTCAATAAAAATAACAATGCAAAAACAGTGTCATAATGGAATCTATTGTAGCACTGTTTCGATGTTATAATAACCATATTGTGACATCAAAATAGATAAAATACAAAACTACTGCTTTTGTTTCTTGATTTAGGGTGGATCTGTCTGTAGCCTGGTACTTTAGGAAAATATGCTTCAATATGTCAAATTAGTCATTGACGCCAGCCTTGTTGTTACATCCCCACTGCGAGGCATTCGCCTCTCCATATTGGGGAGGTTTAAAGCATTAACATCATGGTTGAATGGTTGAGGTGGCCGTTAGAGTGCGTGAGAATGGAATCCACATTTTCTGACCTAGAATCAGAGGTTCTACCTATGAGTCACCTCCACGGTCTTATTATATATCTACACTAATATAAAAGATAAAAAGAGATGTGTTCCATAAATGACATACAACCATGAGAAACAAATGTTGGGCCTGCCAAGTTTGTGACATTTGCATTTTAACTGCATCCTTCGCCACATCACGTTGTAACTGCAGTTATGATGGGGAAATGTCTATATTGCTTAGCGAGACGTTTCAAATAGCTAAAGTACTATTTTAAACAGATAAAAAAACTTCTGCATTGTAATTTAGGTACAGCACATTTCCTTGTTGCGTTCTTTACACGAAACTTCCATCGCAAGTATGGCATGTATTGCTGCCTACGATGCTGCAGTGTGCGGTGAAGTCTTTCCGTTGCGCTGGCTGCTGTCCACAGCGCGATGGTTTTTCTTCTGTTCCTTCTAGGATGTTCACCCTCTATCTATTGGGTCTCATTTTCATCAAGAGTAAGAACAGACAGACAGACAGACAGACGGAATTGAAAAAAAAACCTGCTTTCGTCATTTAGGGACCCTGAAACGTGAAGGTCTAGAGAAATCTCGGCAGGTGATTTTTCACCATTACGATACTCCCTTCGTCTGTTACACGAAGGAAGTAAAAAAATCACCAACTTATATAACATATTATGAATTACTATGTCTTAGTAATAAGAAATTAACTAACAAAATATTATATGACATCATTACTGAACTGACTACAGAAATGTTATATTTGATATCCTTTCCATTACTATTCTTACTGCAATGTGTCCACAATCTGTTTGCCTGAAACCGGCCTATTATTTTTGTTCACGCAAACCAAACATAGGTATTGAATGATGTATAAACTTAAAATAGTTTGTACCCTGGGGACAGCACATTACGTAATCCATTTTGAAAATTGATATAACCACCACATTAGTCCAATTGCTTCATGTGTGTACCTATCAAATTGTTGTTCCAGCTTTGGCATTAGCCCAACTCACCTTTCCAACAATTCATCGTCATTTTACTGCCACTAGGTGATTCTCCATTTTCGAGTCGTTCTAAAGCAATGCGGCGATTCGTTAAGTTTCGAATCCTTCCTTTAAGCTTTGACTGCTTTGTTGTTTCTGCAAATATCATTACTTAATTCGCCGCGAAATGCTTCAATTACCTTCAGCGTATCATTAAGATTAGCAATCACTCTGCCCCCTTTGTTATTTCTCGCGTATACACGCTTTGTTACCCTGAAATCGGTATGTTATTTTGGTTGATAGAAACCAAATATTGATGTTAAACAATTTATAGTGAGCCTTCAAACGGTTTGCAAAGTCGAGATAACTGTTTAATTTATCTACGTTTCTCCATCACGTTTTTTATATATTATTATGGCTCTCATCACATTACGCCAGTTCTTTTGAAGTGATTAACTACTTTTTAAATTGTTTTAGAGTTTTTCCGCGCCACCTTCTTGTAACAAGCTATTATTTTATCCGCACTCATCTCTTCTCAAGAAGACGATTCTCTGATTTCAAACCGTTATTCTAACCTCTGAACGTTCGTACTCACATGGGTAGTCGTTTTTAACCAAGTTGAATTGGATTTTTATCTGTAAGCACTCACTCAACATCAGCAATTTAATACTGGCATAACCAAAGATAATCGAAACACAAAAACGTAAACGATAACGAAGCACAGCAGGTACAACATTATGAGGAAATATATACCTACTACTGGGAAAATCAATCCTAAAACTAGAAATTTACGAAAGAATAATCTGGGTTACCATACGGCAGATGACAATGTATCAGATAGAATAATGAATGGAGTACATGCTGTTATTGATAAACTTACACTGTCAACTTCCAAAAAATTTCTTCCTAAAGTGGGTTGTGTTATTGCTGAATTAGAAAAATCAATGTTTGGTCTTCATTCACGAGAGGTTTAGTCGGTATAATTTTCTGAAAAATTTCATCTCTGGGTTGAGCTGTAATAGTGTTTCGGCTCCTATGATCATATTGCAAATAAAGCACCTTACAATGCGAGCGACACATCGAGTTCTTCCGCCACAAACGATATGAAAAAGCAATGTTTGCTCTACTTGTTGTTTTAGAAAACAATAAGTGCTGTAGATTATTGTGAAAAAATGTAGAGTGCAAGAGATTACCAGTAAGAGAGAAATATCAAACACCCTTCACAAAATTTGTGCATACGGATAACAACACATAAATTAGGTAGCCATAACAGAGACGTTTCATTGGATCATCAAAACTTTTCATGATGTTTTAGTACGAGTTACCAAAGACTTCCTACGCACTATTCGTAACCAATAAAGGAAACTTTTCAGTATCTTCTTTTTATGCAATATTTGTTTACCGCATCGAAAAGAAATCGGACAGTACCGAATACTAAAGCAAATTATGTATTATCTCTATGAATGAGTGAAAATGGGTAACTGTTTATATGTTTAATTCAGGCATTTTAACGAAAATTTTTATAAGTACAATTGGATAATAGTTATCTATAATTAGTTCTGTTGAAATACAAATAACGTGATAAAAATTTAGTAAACCAACTAATCTGATACTTTTCTAATGAGAGAATATTATAATGAAACGTCTTTCTCATCGCATTGGAGTTCTATAGATACAAATAAGAAGTACTGTTGGAAAGTTTCAATAATTGCATTTGTGTAAGTTGACATACTTTTTTGAATCCGTTGGGATAATTGCACAACCCGGTTCTGTAATAACAAAACTTTTAGATTAAATTCCTTCGAAACACCTGCTAGAACTGTGCGTCTATTTGACTGTTTTGAAGTTATTTGTTCTTTAAGCATTTAAGCATTTTGCTTCCACGTTAACATTATATGCAAACGAACGCTGCTGCCTGTATTCCGTTCTTGGAATAAATATAGACGTTTCAATTTCATATACGTAATGAGGAAGCTTCGATCTTGCCTAGCGTAAGATTAATAATAAATAAGAGTTTGGATTTCAATAATTTTCCAGTATTTTCTCTGTTTATGCCACTATCAGCCATATTATGACAGTTGTATATACGAGGGGTCGTATATTCTCGGACTAAGCATAGAAACAATCAGGTATTTTACCGAAGAAAAAGGGTTTCAACATAGTTTCATTGCTTAAGAATGCAAGTATTAGAACGTTTTAATAACAACTGTCATCAAAATAATCTTTTCATTTTGTGTTTAAATTAACCTCTACAGCTGCTATGAGTTCGTTATCGTCTTTGAATTTGTTTCATTATATTTCTTAGGATGGGAATTCATACATTTTTAACTCATTCTGTTCAGTTAAGAGATTTTAATCGGATCAGGTCGTCTAAAAGTAAAGGGCGTTTCATTCCACACGTAGGAATATGGCCTGAGACACGGCGAGTCAGGGTCGCCCAAAAATCTCTTTACGAAACACAGTCATCTGGCACACCGTTGACGGCGTACTGGGTGATGTGGTTAGCATCACGCCTTCGACAACTATCTTACTTTCCCTACTTCCACAACCGTAGTTTCGGTACCCAATTTTTAAAGCGACTGGGTGGGCCGCCCGCCAGTTGCCAGGTGTGGGAATTGAACCCCGCACCGTAGCACCGCAGTCGAACTCCCTAACCGCACGGCCACGCTGGCGATATCAGGTCGTCTAAGCATATACAAAGATTAATACTGCATCAAGATGAAAGAAGTTATCGAACAATGTAGATGAAACGATGGCAAGGTGGCAATCACGAATTTGTCCTTCCATTTCTTCGACGTTGACGTTTAAGATTTTTTTAAAACTAAAGTATGATCAAAAATTATTTTCAAGTAGTATGGCTATGGAATAATAATTTGTGATCATACTATATTGAAGTTTCGAGTAGAACATCTACCGAGTGTTTCACTTAAGGTGCGAACATAATGAAATAGCATGGGAAATCGTATATATGCAGATTCCTGCTTGCCGCATGAATTGATAGGATTGATAGTGGTATCAATCGAAAGGGAAAAACAATGCGCTTAATTTGATGCTACTTTACTTGAATTTGTTGATTGTTTATGATAGAAATAGCTTAAAAACAGTAATAAACATTTTGCATTTTATTCACAAAAAACAGACCAGCCATGATCAAATTTGTTTATGGCAAAATAAATGTTATTTTCTGTCAGTTATCAATTCACGTAGTTAACTAATTACTATGTATAATAACGTTGAAAATTCTAATGAAGAGAGGGTATTTATTATCAAAACATTTTACAGTGGCGTCAGTTTACGCACAGTTCCTGATTTATTCTCGGTTAAATGTAATAATCTCGACCTATTTCATCTGTATCAACAATTCACAAGTTTGTGAAAAAATTTGAAACAATACTACATAGCTTTTCCTCTTGTAATCGTGGCATTTAAACATTTAACCATATGACAGAACTTTCGGAAAACTAAAGGACTAATGTAGAATAAATTATATTGACAGACTACTTGGCCGGGTAAAACAAATTGAGGAAATATATATAATAAGAGTATTTATTGTGTAATTTTTAAATTAGATCCACGTCACAAATTGAAAGCATTTAACGACTTGGGAAAAACAGATAATTATGATTATTATTTGTACACTGGAGAGATCATCAAAATATGAGGGTGTTTCGGCATACTGGAAAAAGTACAGCGAAAAAGTTTCTCATAATAAATGCTAGTTCGGCCCACATTGAAAGACTGTTTTCTCATGCTTCACCAATCATTGCAAAACAAAGAAGTCGCCTTAACAACGACTCAAGTAAATATCTCCCTCCTCTACCTAAATTCCTGGACCAAATGTGGCCTGAAAATCAGATTTGGATTTAATATGTAATGTTATCTTGCATTTACAATTATTTCATGATTAATCATTGATCGTGTTATTTGATTTTGTTTTCGTTTAAACAATAAAATACTGCAAAATATTTTTCCATAATTTCACCCTACCTCTCGCCCTCGCTCTCGTTCTCAGTGTCGTTCTTGTTCTCGGTGTGAGAACAAGAGCGAGTGGGGAGAAAACTTTCGCTTCTCACGAAACTATATTCCTAACAGTATAGTATGTCTACTGGAGATCTAGTCCGCTCAACATTTTGTAACGCAACAAATAAAAACATCGTTATCCTTTACCCTGTTGATACGATTTATTAATTACGCCCGCTCCTGCGCCACGGTCTCCGGCGGCTGTTGATGCAGGCGTCTCAATGTCGACATTTAACTCAAACAACGAATTAATACAAATTTAAAATCTGTCGAATGACGCATCGCTCCCATAGGTGACCTAATGAATTCGTATAATTAAATTTATTAGCTTTAACTGCACGCCAATAGCGCCAAGTTTGGTATCAGAATGAGCGAAATCAGGTCAGCTACACCATGATGCCGATCAAATAATCCCTGGTGACTCCTGGAAAACTTACCGAAACATTTCATAAAAACATACCAAATTTATTCCCAATGTGACTTCGACCATTAAAAGTAATGAATTGATCCCCATCGCAACATCGACCGTTGAAAACAACGGCCGAAATGTATTTAAATAGCCCGAATATCAGCAGCACAAAACAGACAAGCTCTGTAGGTCAAACTCACTTGTTCGCCTAAAAGTTTTGAACAGAAAACCTATGTAGGTCGAACTCCCTCGTTCGCCTAAGCGCTTTGGCAGCCAATCTCTGTAGTCGAACCCCTAGTTCGCATAGAGTACGGAATGATCCTCGGCAGACGAGCATCCCTAGTCGCCCAGAAGCTATTCTTCGCCTCCAGGAAACGGCACCGTAGTTCATCAGCTCCACAAATCCGTCCAGGTAGGACCCGACGACGCCCGTCACTGCGCATCTCCCAGGAGAACACCTCGTTGTTCACCAGCTCCACAACCCTGTCCACGTGAAACTTCTCCACACCTGGTACTATCCAGCCTACAGGAGGCCGCCCCGTAGTTCCACAGCTCCGACCAGGTTACACCTCTCAACGCCTGGCATTACACACCCTCAGAAGGCCGAACCGTTGTTCACTCCCCCTCGAGTTACGTTTTCTCTTTCTAGGCCCCGCGTCATTGCTCCAGTGTTCTGATTAACACACCAACGCCAAAAAGCTGAGCTGAGCTATAAGAAAAATATATTTGTGTTAGGTACTGTATCTATAGACATAAAAGGCGCTTTTGATATCACGATCTCTAACAGTATATAAAGATAGTTGAAACTGCAACTGAAAAATGTAGAACATTATTTGCTAGTGCTCTAAAACTTAAATTTTCTAATTAAATTTGCTAATAATACGTATTACATACTGGAAGCAACCAACAAGCAGAATACTCTTGTATTTCACGGAAATAACAGCTACCACGAAAACAGTATTTACTAAATTTACCTTTTTTTCGTCCGGTTCTTTCGTTCCATATTTTGATTTTTCGTTTCTAGAACCTTAAAACTTCACACCTTTTGTGTATTTTCCGTGATAATGATACAGCTGAACATGTACACCTTTTCAAATACAAATTGTAGACGAAAGTTTGCTGGATAACATTGTAACATAGATGACATGAACATTAAACTTTTTATGTACGATCGATCAATAATATGCGTTTTAAGACCTTATTTTCGGGCGCAAACCAAGTATTTTTGCCCTCGGGCGATAAAATCCTTTTTCGTCCACTGACGTCATTTTAATTATTTTTTATAATAATAAAACTTCTGTAGGAGATTGTTAGCCAAAATGTTAAATTAAAATGGTTGTGGTGTTTTTCTTTTGGTTCAAACGTCACATATTAATTGTTAACAGGTTATTTACATTTCGCCAGTTAAGGTGGCCTCTTCAGAATATCTGAAATTTTAACTAAAATAACTTCAAAAAACAAATTTAGTGTCCAAGACTCGTGGGAATTTAAAAACAAAATTGACAATATATCATTAAATAAAGACAACTGTTTAGTCTCATTGGATGTAGTGTCACTATACACTAATATACCAATAGATCTAGCAATACAAACAATAAGGAATAATTGACAAAAAATAAAAAAACATGCTAATATACCTATGGATGATTTCATTAAAGCAGTCGAATTCGTACTAAAAACTACTTATTTTTCTTAAAATAATGAAATCTATTCAAAAACTTTTGGATGTGCTATGGGTTCACCTATATCATCCACAATTGCCAACCTAGTTTTAGAAGATATAGAGACTGAAATATTAAAACAGAATCCTAACTATTCCCTTTATCAAAGATATGTCGACGACATAATCATGGCAACAGATCCAATTAATAAATTAACTTTTTTTAAAACCTTTAATAATATACATCCACGACTTAAATTCACTACTGAAAATAAAAATACAAAACATTCAATAAATTTCTTAGATCTAATATTATATAGACAATCTAACGGAAAAATACATACCAACTGGTACAGAAAAAATATAAAATCAAACGGATATCTAAATTTTAATTCTATTACTAATTTAAAATACAAAAAAAGTGTCATAAATAATTTAGTAGACCGAGCAATTAAACTCTCTTCCAAACAATTTCATAAACAAAATTTAAATTTTATAACTAATATCCTTATTAACAACAAAATAACTCTTGCAACTTACAACCAAACTGCTTTGGTTCTAACTTTAATATTCTAGACTCAAAACAAATATATATCGATACCTTACATATCTAGTATTGCAGAAAAAATAGAAAGAGAATTAAAGAAATATAGCATCAACACAACCTATAAAAATTAAAATACAATAGGAAAGCAAATATACTCAAACACCAAGACAAAACATCTATCAACATGCAATCAGATTTAGTCTATCAAATTGATTGTAATAATTGTAAATCTACATACATAGGCCAAACAAAACAGCTGTTAAAAAACCGAATAAACCAACATAAATACTCTATAAAAAAACTTATTTCACCATCCAGTAACAAAACTGCACTCACAGATCACGCTATAGAAACACTCCATAAATTCAATTTTACAACACCAAAAATATTAAGTAAAGAGGCTAACACTCGAAAAAGAAAGTGCTTAGAAATTATCGAAATGAAAAAGAAACCCAAATGCTGTCAATTATAAAACAGACATTGAAAATCTAAGCACTATTTATCATAATTTATTTAAATAACAAATTCAAGTACTAACTTAACAATTAAATAAAGATGTAAAACTGTTCGAATTTTTCTTTTTAATTCTTGTTCCCGTAAATTTATAAATTTAAGTAAATTTTTAAAATTTTCCGAAATACGGACCAGACCACAAGCAAAATATGCCATCTTGCATTTTCCTTTTAATCTAGCTGCTTGTTTCATCAAAGCAAGTTGCTCTTTACTTTTTAAAACAAATGTTATAATTTTATTAATTGATTTATCGTTATACGTATATAAACCTCAATCACTAATGATTCTTTTAAAACACTTCTGGAATATGTCTATTTAGACTTTACCTACATGCATTATGTTAAAGTTACCTCACATGCAAATTTTTATAATTTAATATATTAAACCTTTTTGGAATCCACCTTGATAAACTTTTAAAAATATATGAAAGTTCACCTGATCTAACTTTTAACCCTTATATTTTAGTTTAAAAATGTAATTTCTGCCTATTCTGAAGAAGCCACCTAAAATGGCGAAACGTAAATAACTTGTTAACAATTAATATGTGACGTTTGAACCAACAGGAACAACACCACAACCATTTTAATTAAACATTTTGGCTAACAATCTCCTACAGAAGTTTTATTTCTCTGAATCAGCCAAACATCTTGTACAAGTATACTACGTATTAATGTAAACCATACCTTGTTACAAAGGTACTATTCAGCTAAAATAATTAGAATGAACCTGTTTTCACTGGCAACGCTTTATATAAACTGGATCGACCTTTTTAAAATTTCAATCGTACATAAAAGTTTTGTATGCACCTCACACGTAACCAGCGTCTTTGGCCCTTGTTGTGTTATGGTACCTCGTGCGGGCCAAAAACGTCTGTTTTACACCCATGATACGTAAATAACTATTTTTGGTATTGGAAAAACCGTCTGCCTGTTCAACTTCTTTATAGTATCTGCCGTATGCGGTATTTCATCTCAAGGCAGTAGATGTTAGCTGTTTCGAATTCATTTTCGCTGGATTGTTTTCCTAAATATACTTCTCAACAAATGAACTGGATCACCCATAAAAATTGTATTTGTTACATTACGTCACAAAAAAGTTATATAAAGTTTTTGTTTTATAGTATACCCATATTAAGCATATTTAATTTCACTATTCTCAAATATTAACTGCCGCATTAACAAAATCATATTATTAAAATATAAAAATAAAAAAAACTATATTTAACAAAAATAAAATGAAGCAAAAAGGGTAATTAATAGTTTCTTGAGTCTCCTCGGAACGTTTAAAAAGTTTTGGCAACGATTTGGCATACTTTGTATTTAATGTGCTATTAACATTTGGGAAAAACTCAACATTTTCAAATGATAATATTTTATTAACGGACCTAAGTTTTATTTAAACCAAATTATGAATAGAAATGCTTTTTATAGTGACACCAATTCTTAAAGGTTACAAAAATGCTATGACTGTCCTTTTGGAAAATATTTTTAAAAATAACACTAATATATGCAAATGGTCCAGTTCATTTTTTGAACAGTATATATTAAATTTTAGCTAGATTTTCACATTTATCGACTTCAATATAAAGTCTAAAACTCTAATTTTAGCTCAAACAGCTAACAAATTTTTTTTAACTAACACAATTCAAGATCAGCTCTCTCGCTAAATTAATATTAATCCCCACAACCCAAAATCCTTTATTCACACTTTTCAACAAATGTGCTCGTATTATTAAATATTAGGAATTTCTTCAGACACAAGAATTCTTGCAGCATCTATTGCGTTGAATGCCTGGACGCACCTAAAGTTAATTAAAAGCGGGCGAAGGCCAGAAGACCCGAAAAAATGTAGCCTTCTACGTTTCCAGAGCACAAGGCGTCTTGGCGATATTAAATAAATATTATCAAACTCACCGTCTGCGAACGCAACATACATATATCTGAGGAAATTATACAAAGCCCAAGATTGAGGTAAGCGCTTTAAAAACTTCTGCAAGTGAAGCGGTACGAGGAAACAAACTTCGATCAAAGGGTTGTCGGAAAAGGATCCAATAAAAAGTAGTTGGGTCGCGAGAAAATTCAGTTGCTGGATGGGGAGAGAAGGAAAGCGCCTGAAACTCCCGCGTGATGTTTGGATACACTTGCTCCTGACGGAAAATGAGCGGGTTTGCGGCGGAAAATATCGGTGCAAAACATTTTTCACAAACTTTACCCCGGTGTAAAAAAATTGCTCGAGATGTGTGTAATCTAGAGGTTTAAGTTTTCATTTTTGCTTCCTGGAGGCAGGGAATTTGTTTAATCATACGGTGTGAATGTATCAATTTAGCCTTTCATCACTTCAAGGTTTGTTTGTTTTGAAAATACTGAATGTCAACTAAATTCCACAGAAATTGTTTTGGGGTGGTAGATTTTAAAATAAAACTCACACAAACAACAAAGGACGAGCAACAACAGATTTGAAATGCAATCGTCACTAGACACGACAGCTACGTTGAAATAATAACATTAAAGAACCTACGAGTATTCTTCGTTTCAAAATAGTGTTCCCAGATGTATTTTTACTGTTAATTGAGCAATTAGAGGTCCCGGGTGGTGTAGCTTGAACAAGCGTCCACGCTCTTTCTGGTCAGAACTTGGATGGGAGTCCACGGCTACTTCTCTCGGCGCCTTGTGGTATGGCTGCCACGGAAATAGTTGGTCCCGGATGTCATAATAACATCATGACAGTCGTTAGTGGGATTGTAAGTCCCCATAAAATGTACAACGACGCTTATAATTGGCCTAACGGCTGTTGGCTGAGTACCAAAATAAATAAATAAATAAAATTTCAATTAGGAAAACAATTGTAAATTAAATCGAAACATGTTCAAATGTGTTTGAAAAGTTAAGCTAGAACAAAACCGTCTAAGTAGAATAATAACCTATATACAGAAGATACTAATAATTTCTGTAACAATATAACTTACTACTGTTACACTATGTGAGCGATATTAATTATGAACTTGAAAATATCAAGGAAATGTTTATACATTTTGCTGTTTATTGCCTACCACGTCATAAAATGCTAGTTTGCACCTCTCAATGCTAACAATAACCTAGATACAGAAGATGCTAATCTTGTCTCTAACTATCTAACTAACTGCTGTTACACCATGGGATCTGTTAGTTATAAACTTCAAAAGACTACGAAAATCTGTATGTTTATATGCTTGCTTTTTAATTCCCACCGAGTTCTAAAGAGTTGATCTAGCCTTATCAGAATTATTCTAACTTCGAAAACTGTAAAAAATCAAGAGCATTCAAGAACCATAGTTGCTTTTAAAAATTATCAACCTGGATTAATATACCTTACAGTAATGAAGCTACTGCAATAGCAGTCAGTGCAGACTATTAAATAAAATTAGATTACAAATTATGTTAGCGCAAGATATAAAAGTTAGATTGGATTAAAACTTTAAATTAAAACTTACGCGAAACATAATTTAACTTACTCTAAACTAACTGACATAACTTGATTTATAGGCCAATGTGACTCCGAATAAGCGGCACCTGCCATCTTTAAAATTACTTTTAGTTACCAAACACTGAAATAGTTATTTACTATACAAGTGGGATAACAGCATCATTAATATACGTGTATGTAAGCACACAAGTACAGGGTGTCCAACTTAACTATACGCAGCTTTAAGCAGGTGAGTATGCAACACCTACACCATTCGCCATTGAAATGTAATGTGTGTTACATACTCACCTGCTTAAAGCTGCGTACATTTAAGTTGGGCACCCTGTATATTAATGATGCAATATCACACATGTATTGTACAAAATTTTATCTACAACTACCTAAAATTGAGGAAAGTGTATTAAGAAAAATGTCAGATCTGCCATTTTCAAAAATATTTTAGTAGGCAAATGTCATTATGTCATTCATTTGACACTATCTCAGTTAGGTAATGAAGTCATGAGCTTCATTACCTAACGAAAATAATGTCAAATGTGTGACGTAATGACTTACTTATCCCACTGCAGTAGATCAACAGAATTACATAACTAAATGTACATTGTATACGCAAGTGCGATTTTCCAAAATTATTTTATGACAATCCACGCAGTTTATGTTTGCAGTTCTTACGCAGGTGCGTATTTATTACTTTGTAAAGTATGAAATCGTAATTACAGATATAGTTTCACAAAAATTAAAGCTATTTAGCTTGAATTTTCAGGAATGTGCTACATTAAATATCTCGTACCGGCATTCCGAGTTATTGCACGTTAACTGAGGAATTTTTGTCATTTGTCGAGACAATAAATATGCAATGCAACTACGGCAAAACAAGAGAATGTTTAATCTCACAGATATCTATCTACCAGTCGTATAAATGTCTAAATAATCCTGTAAATGCTATGTGCACAATATCGTGCGTTAAATGTTGCATGCCTTTTAAAGAAATTAAATTTATATAATACAATAAAAATCAATCAGTTACGTTAATCGAGATAGTCTTACTTATTATGGCGCAGATTTTGCCCGCAGTTTAAAAAAAAACACACTTTAAATAGTTGCAAAATGCATTGAAAAAGTACAAAGACATATATTTCGACATATTACATGTATATCGTAGCTGGTTTAATCTCCGAACCTCTTATATTAACATATCTGCATATGTATATAAGGTGTTACCATAGAAATAAACAAACTTGACGAATGGGTATATTTGATGAACTTTTATTCGAATATAGATACATATCGCTGGGCTCCATAGCTCAGTGGTTAAGCATTCTGACTACTGATCTAAGGATCAAGAGTTCGATCCCTGATCCCGGTGTGGTTTTTTAAAAAATAAAAGATGCGGATGAAAACCTCTACAAAATGCCATAATTCGGAAGTGATGTAAAGCCGTGGGTCCGATGTTAGTACGATGTGTAGCATGTAAAAGATCCCTTGATAGGGAAGGCCTACTTGCTTGACATCAGTCTCCCCATTACTACTGCCTACTATAGGTACATATCGTTATTTCTTTTTCTAAGAAACATTTGTAAAATATTTTTTCCAATGGTAAAATTTTATACAATATCGCAAAACAACTAGGGACAGTTTTCAATGTAAAAAGCCACTAAGATATGTTTGCTTGTTTCATCAAAACTGAGTTAGAATGTTAGAACGAAGATAACGGTTCAGTCCTATATTGTTATAATAAATAATATTTTTTTAATTCCAATGGAGACGGTGGGAAAGTTCAGAAAAGACATTGTGAATGATAATGGAAAGAGACTAATTCGCCTCTGTGGAATTGAGAAGTTGAAGATAGCCAATACCTGAATACATCCAACACAAGGGCTTAGGTTAATCATCGGTTTGATCATTGTCCCAAAAGTACAAAAGTTGAAAGATAATCATGTGCGCGCATATGAACAAGCCATTCAGTGGTGGGGAAAACAATTTTTAGAGGTAGAACACTATCAAAATAAAGAAAAAGTGTTGATAGAAGAATTAAAGTACCCTACATGGGGTGAAACAAGAATCTATGAAAAAGCTATAGCAAACTAGCTACACTAGAAGAAAAACTGGACATGAAAATTGTACAAGTAACACCTAACGAAATATGCGCACATAAAGAACTACATGCTGCTATACAGCAGAAGATGCGCTAGGAATAGAAGACAAAAGGGAATAGAAAACAAGAGATATTTAGTACACAACAAAGAGAAATAATTAAACACAAAAGGAAATGTACAACATGTGGCTAAGAGACAAAACACCAGAGTCCAAACAAAAGTACGTAGAATGTAGAACACTAGTTAAAGCACTAGTAAAATAAGAAAATAACGAGATCTGGAATAACGTCTGTAGAAACATAAGCAACACTACAGGATATAGAAGATCGAAGAAGCATAAAGAACGATACGTAGTCTGAGACAAGAAATCAAAAACTAAACCAATATTAGTCCAATAACCCCCGGACAATAATAAAGCACTATGAAATGCTTCTACAAGAAAGAGGAATTCAGTATATAATAAGAGAAAACGAAAGAGAGGCACGACCGGTAAATATGAATATAGAACTAGTCAAGTACAGAGGAAAATCAGTGGCAGAACTGGTAACACGATTGTTTAAGAAAATACAGTTGGAAGAGACTATACTAGACGAATGGAATTTATCATTCATCCAAGAAAGGAAACAAAGAAAAATGCTACACCTATCGAGAAATCAGTATATTGCCGATTACGGATAGACTGTTTGGAAGAGTAATAAAAAGAAAAATAGAAGAAAACAGATAACACCTGTTAGATACGACAAATATATAAAATATATATATATCAATTATGGAATACAATGAAAGAATAAAAGATAAATGGATTAAGGCGAAGAAAAGCAAAATTATAAGTAGGAAATAAACTAACAGGAGCAACAGATGTTTCAAAGGAATTAAAGTAAGGCTGCACATTGTCTTCTACAATGTTTAACCTACTTGTGGATCAAGTACTAGAAACATGGTACGCCAAACGGGAACAGTATTTCAAGTGCGATAATATACTACATTCACTGCTGTTTGTTTGCTGACGAACAGGTCCTCTTCACTCAAGAAAAAAGGACATAGTCTATATGCTTTGCAAACTCAAAGAATAGTATGCAAAGTGGGGATTTATTATACATTTTAAGAAACTAGAATACATGTGTATCGATGGACTATCCACTAAGCTATAAATAGAACAATAAACCATTAAGGCTTACACAGAATTTAAATAGTTAAGAACAGTAATTTCGAAAGCGGGAAAATAGAATTAGCTGTTGAAGAAAAACTAATAAAAGGGAGAAGAGGGACGAAGAGTTGCTTGGGACAATTTAAAATCAACATCTCACAAAACAAATAAAAAAAAATACAGAGAAGAAAAATGGTAATGACCAAAAAATAGATAAAATTAGAGCGGCTGAATTAGATACCATGAGGCGACGTCTGTAGCATACATGTAAAGATGGAATAGAAAAAATAAAATTAATAGAAAATAATAGAAATAATATGGCAGAAGGTGAAGGTAAAACATCGATTACAATTTTTTAAGGTATATCTACGTCGGAATGATGAACGAAGAATCACCACAAGGAAAATAAAGAAGAGGTTTGCCAGCCGTCAAATGGAAAACTAGATAAACAATACATATAATGGTAGAGAAAGAACTAAATGAGGGCGACTGGATAGACAGACAATACTAGAATCTGAGTACGGCAAGCTGTTAATGGAAGCTAAGCCACAAGAAGAAGAAAGATATCAACAATCAAAAATTCCGCTCTTGGTTATGTTAAAATCGTAATACTAATTATGGAAACACTTTCAGAAATCTCATATATCTTTCTTATATTTTGTTTATTAAAAGTAAAAATATGCGTTTAAATTCGGTTTTGATATAAATCGTAATGTGGTTTTCCAGTATTTTAATGTTAAGGCAAATAATGACATTTTCACAAAAGAACAAAGAAGCCAGGTAGCGCAGTTGGGGATTTTCCGCAGCCTTGGTGATTGGAATGGGGATCGGTGAGACCATTCACAGTTGGGCACCAAATTAACCGTGCTCTACTCAGAACCACACACCTAAGAGTAACAAGGTCAACACACTTCATATAATGATTGCTGCGCAAGCAAAAAAGACGCGCTCCATCTTTGTAACCCGAAACTGGGGCAAGTTGAGCATTGTATCGCTAGGCGCAAGCCTCAACATCGCAAGGTAAAATGAGGTTACCGACAATGTGTACATACATAAAAAGAACACAAAGTTTTATTTTTGAAAGAATTCACTTGTTTCAACCCTCGGGCAACTTACGAATGCCAAGAGAGTGTTGTGATTCCCTGCGAACTCAAATTTGAACCACTTCCATAACCCCCTCATCCGACGTATAAACTCTTTAAAAAATCCATACTGGGCGATAAGTGTGGACTATAAAGTGAGTGGAGTAACACTTTCCATCCTAATTTATCAAGCGTCTTTTGGATTAAGCGAGCAACATGTGGACGGGCATTATCATGGAGAAGAATACCAATACATCAATAGTTCGCATCGTTTGATTATCACAGCCTCTCTGGTAAAAAAATTAACTGTAATAATCTGCACTTATAGTCGTTTCGCCAACTAAGAAATACCAAAATTGGACATTGAATATTTCAGAATGCAGTTCCGATAGCAGGTCTTGCAACATGAGAAATATTTGATCCACGTTTGCAGCACATGAAGAATGATTTTTTTATTTAAATCAAATACTAAGCTTTTTCAAAGGAATTCTTCACCACACGTTAGCAACTTTCTCACCTTCAGCATAGAAAAATTTAATGAAAATTCATTATACAACTGGGTATATCACTTATGAAAACACAACTATCATTGTTTATGCTAACAAAACAAAAATCTCTGGTATCTATTGACTACATAAATGTCTAAATTATTCCGAAGTAAATTCAGATTATAGTTTGTTATTATAAGTCAAAAATTTAAAATGTCCAGGTCAATTGTACACTTCTATCGTTTTATGAAAATTAACATCAAACCTTTTTATACATTTCGTTGAAACTACTCTTTCTATTACTTGTAGACATAAAACTAGTCTTTTGCCTTTGTTTAGAAACCAGAACATGATTTTTAAATTTGTATAATAGTACGAGTTATATTTCGTAAACAACGGTTGCAGATAGAATTTGGAAATTTATGTCATACTTCTAGTCAATAAACCAATTCAGTCAGATATCTTTTTCTGTTCACGAACCTCGGCTGAATGAGTCCAAGTCTTTATTACCCTCCTTATGTGAGACTACATAAGGCCGTTCTAGCACACCATCCTCTACTACCGGAACCAAGTCTTTACTACCCTCCTTATGTGAGGCTGAATAAGGCCGTTGAATTTGCATCCTTTTGCATTCCTGCAACCCTAATAATTATTCTGTAACTGTCTAAATTAAAACGTACAGTCGACCATGAATAATCTTAGCTTTGGACATAAAGAATGCTTCCTTTATTAACATCTGCAATCTGACGAAATGACAATAAGTAAACGTAATAACAGAAATATAATACAGTGGAAAATGTCCAACGTCACAACCCTGTGTTTGTACAATTTAATTCCTTTCATAAATAATAAGTATTTCGTATGCGAGATCAAAATTTTCAAACTTGTAACACCCACGAAGACAAATACTAAACATTTAACTTTGGATGTAAATAATTAAAATTCCGGTCAGAGCTATCTCAAATTGTCCTCAGAATTGTAATCGTTGCGTAGGGCAATGACATGCTTTTTTATATTTCATTAACATTGATCTTTCTATAAAATGTTTTGGAAATAACTCTTCTTTTTTTAGCTGGCTAAAGCAAAATTATTAACACTGATTCTCTACCATCATACTCCTAGAGAGCACGAACTCTGGATGGCGGATAGTTAAAAATCCAGGATTCCCGTGAATATTCATAATATTTTTGATATGGTTTGAGGAATCTATAACAGTAGTGTTTTTCTTAAAGTTACATTTTTATATAAAACAAATTTCTGAAATGAAACTCCACTTATGTCGGGGTGCTTGGATTAGGAAATAAATAAAAATTGGTGTTTTTTATTTCAATTTCTTAACACCTTCCGCTCTGAACTGTTTCGCCATTTTTACAATTGTAATAGTCATGAAGAATGATAAATATATTTCTGAAATTTCCTTAAAATAGATCTTTCTATTCCTAGTTTTAAGAATCAAACTGAATTTTTGACATAGTATGGGGAATAAACCATAACACTTACCCATGTTTCCCTACAATTTCTGTTTTATATCATCTTCCACTCTGGGCTTATTCCTAATTTTCAGAATTGCAATACAAAATTCCTTCGTCTAATTTGTACATTACGATCTAACATTTTTATTTGAGTTCCTATACGATTTTTGTATCTGCGGGACCTCGCTTTCCAAACAGAGGCTAAGAAAATGTTTATAATTCTAGACCATAACACGTTTGTTTGCCCTTTACAAAAAATAGTTTTCCACACTCAATAACTCTGTAATTTGTATATTTACTAAACAAAGCCATCACACTTCACTTCTACAATAGAAATATATTGGAAGCGTTAAATAATCTTGACATTGAAATATCGAAATAGGCATATTGAACACACATTCTAACCGGTTTAAATTTCGGAACTTCGATACTACTAACTTTCCGTTTCGCGTAGGTTTGCGGTATTCGTTAATTATGCAAGTATGTGTTTTTATGATGTCATCGCTGTTCGTGTTTTAGCAAGGCGCTTGCAAAACTCCATGGAGGATGCTAATCGATGTCGTGGTGACTCAGCTTCAGCTGATTGTTACGTGGAGATTTTTCTGGATTTTGGTGGCAAATATTTGCTTTTAATCATCTCCGCGTGTAAACAGGTTTATGCATACTTAGCACGTGCTTGTTTTTCCTGCATTATCTTCCTGTAGGCACTTTAAAATTATCCCCGATTTGGCCTGTCTTCCAGCACGTCTCAACAAGCGGGAATTATGGAAAATCATAAAACGCCTTTCTTAACATTGAGCTATTGTGGAGTTAATTTAAGGAATTTCTAGATACGGTAGCAAATATTGTATGAGAGATTGTCATACAATGATGTAACATTGCTCTGCATTGCCTTAAAGGCTTGAAGAATTACGGATGTGCATGCATCACGCCTGGGGTGCTTAAAATCAAAATGGCGTCGATCAGAACAACCAGGACGTATTTGAAAATATTTTCTTCGTAATCAAATGTAAAAAGGTATGATAAAGTTGTAGAAGGTTCAGTCCGAACTCGTTTTGTATGAAAAAGATTGTATTTTTTTCATTTAAATGTATGGAAAATGAGTGCAACCCCTCATTTAGAAAAAACAGACTTACTATTCCGTAGCAATTTCGATTTCCCATAAGTGGGAAAGTGGGAGACGCTGAAGGAGACAGTTTTAAAGAATCCTGCCTAAATCGGAGCGTGCAAATGCTTGAAAACCACGTCATTATCCCCCCCACGTGTGATGATTTTTGAAATGCCCTTCTTTAGTAGAAAAAAAATATCTATTACGTTTTACATCCGTATTCTAATCACGAAATAGATAAAAAATAAAACTCATTGCAGAAAATAGTAAACTCTTAACTTTTGTACACATAGGGTTGTCAGCTGTTACGGACAAAAAAGAAAACAGAATCATTTATAATTCTCACCTTCACACCCCTATATCTTCCTTATTTATTTTCTAATTGGTTTCGAATTTTGATCAACTATACTACCCTTGAAGGGGTTATTTTAAAAATATTTACATCGTTTTTCTGCAAACTAGTGTACTGACTGTACTAAGAGCGAAAACAAATGCAAAAAGTTGGTATGCCTAATTGTATTGCCTCGAAGAGCATCTTAAGCCGTCGGTCCCGGTTATCATTTCGGTGACAGTCGTTAGGTTACGTCAGAGGTGCTCGCGCAGCACACCAGGCTTCCTACAACAAGCCATACGATACAAAAAAAAATTGAAAAAGGTTTAACAAAAATTGCACAGAATGACAAAAATAGTGGAAAGCCAAATATTTATCGCAAAACTAAACGCACTATTTCTACTTATTCAGCAGCGGTGAGTGTATTCCAGCTATTATTTAACTTGTTATGTAAATCTACAGGCCGCTCAATTGGCAGCGCATCAACTGAATGGAGAGTTCACAATATTTTTTACCATGGCATTCTTTATTAACATGACAAGGAAATTTTATGTTATCCATATATATAATAGACTTGTCTGTCCGTCCGTCCGTCCGGGACGCTGTTTCAGCAGCCAAACCGTAAGAGATAGAGAAAAAAGTTATTATATATATATTATATAAACCAAATTTCAGTCACGTGACACTTCCGGTTTTCGAGAAATCACGTGATTTCCGTCCGTGCAGGACGCTGGTCCGTCCGGGACGGTCTTTTTTGTTTTATTAAATGAGACATTTGTCTCACTGGACTGCTAGTTTACATTATAATATTATAAATTAATATATAATTGTCCGTTTTCTCGCTGTGTTTGTCATCGTATCATCCGTCATATTCCGAGGCCATATATAATATTTCTGTGAGCATATTCAGTTTCTGTAGATAGGCTGCTAACCATGCCCGCAGACCGTCCTCCTTTATCCTGACTTGGAACCGGCAACGGAAGAACCATGTATACCCAATGGACCAAGGGAGACTAGCTCGAATTTGTAAATTAAATTAGAACGACCGAAAGGAAAGCGACCACCAGGACGACCGTCCAAGAGATGGGCACAGAGCTGTTTCTCATCGTCAACTGAATAGAAAGGTCAAGCAAACAGGAAGAATTTCCTAGCTTAACGAAGAAGAAGAAGAAGAAGAAGAAGAAGAAGAAGAAGAAGAAGAAGAATTCATAATTATAAATTAATAATAGTTACTTGTATACCAAAGCACTGAAGTTTAGCTTTCTATCACGAATGTGGATTTAGACGTCGAGGCTTGTAGGGCCAAGGCAAATAAACCACATGAGCGATAAAAAAAAAACTTCATTGCCGAGGGGTACATTATGATTTTTTTTAAATCGAGAAATCGTGATATTTCAACATTTTAACAAACGTTTGTAGGTTATGTTGACGTCGATTGACGTTTACTTACCGCCCCGCCACCTACAGTCGTAAAACAATGGATTACTTCACTGCCGATATAAAAAAATTGATAAAAATTTGGATTTCCATGATTTTAGTGATCCCTAGCAACTTTTGTTAATAACTTTTATCAATAGAATGAACAATATTATAATTCTTATTTTTTTTGCATTTATTTTGATTGCAGTAGTGTATTAATTTCCAGTAAAATAGTATATATACGTTTCAAAAAGATAGTATAATTTACCAAATTCTAAATGGATAAGAAAATAAATAAAGGAGATACAGGGGTGTGACAGTGATAAGTGAAACACACCGTATATATAAAAATAATAGTTACTGTAATTAGAAACATACACCTATTTTTTTAATAATTAAATTTAAACTAATAATCTCATCCTCATTTTCCTCAGCTGTTCCGCTATATTTACCTACACTGCGAATTTGATGTAAGTTTGTCATTTTCTTCTATTTCTTTAAATAATTTTAATCCTTGTTAGCTATAATAACCCTTAATATCTTCAAATATTGCAAAGCTACGAGAGTATATTTGACGTAATGAAGAAGGCGTGCAGTTCTTTAAATGATGTAATTATCAAATACCATGAGCGCCAATAAGTCTTTAAATTAAAACAAATATGATCAGAACTGATAAACTCAAATTAATCGCAGCACGCAATAACACTATTTGAAATACAGAAGGTAGCAATAATAAAATCAGACAATAAATGATATTATCAGTAGCTGTAAGCTGTATCCTATTATTATCCAAGGGTGTCGCTGACGTGAACAAACGTCGATTTTATTATACAAGGTTAATTTTTCGATTTTTTAAGAGAATCATAACTCCTTTTATTTTCAAATAGAACACTCCGTTTCACACCGTTCGACTGCTTTTTAATCTTTTCTTAATTTTGATTAAGCATGTCCTATATAAAAGTGAGTAGTTTTAAAGACTATTTCCCCTATATCGAATAGACCAATTATTTGATATCCAATTTTTAAATTACGACGAATCACGTTAAGAAAAACAAGGAAAAGTCCCTTGGGATTATTTAAGTGACAGTAAATCGCAGTCCCTCGGGATTTTGATCATGTCATTTGCCTCGGAAGTTTATCAAAGCAACAATCTTTTGACCAAATTTTTTACCGGAAAAATAAAGCTTTCTTGACATATAACTGATAATTTTTTTCCAAAATTAGTTTTATTTTCGAAAATAAAATCTTTAGTGGGGCATGGAAAACAAAATTTAAAGAAACCGTAGCTACGTTTATCATTAAATTGTCTCTTAAGGCCGTTCTACGAAATCAATACTGCAGTTATTTACTATATTACTAATGCTATATTACCATTATGCAATAAAAAAAGAATATGGTCCTAAAACAGGAAAGCATTTAAAATAAATTATAATTAACATGCAGCTTAATTATAAAGTCGAGCAGCACGGTTTTGTCATCCAAAAATTCTATTTCCTACAATGGTATTGGCAGTTCATCAACAAACTAACTTTCCATTAGCTAAAACAAATATAAATTACATAGAATCATAGTTATTAATTTAATTAAATGTGAAATTATAAACGATACCAGTTATTTGTCCATTTGTTGTTGCAAGTGTAATTCAAATTAGTTGAAGATAATAATTTGTTCTATTAGACAGGCTTTATCTAGAAAAGTAAATATTATCAGAATAGATACAAGTTTATTTCTCACTTAATTGTATAAAAGGGTAAATGATGCATAATAATTGGAGGCAGGCATATTTAAGAACTAATTAACCTGAATATATGATTTGTAAAATTAAAACGTTATAAAGGTTGATAAGAAGGAATCAAATTTTGATATTTCAAATGTAATTATATCCAAGGGTTTGGTGAAAATTATAGAATAACAAGAACAAAAACAAGATCGCAATTAAATTTTAATGACACCAGTCTAGATGATATAATAATTCAATTTTCCCAATAAAAATACTGGTATGTACCAATAATTATTATAATAACAGTAAGGGTGTTATTAAGAAGAAAGTTAGTTTAAAATCAATGAAGAATTTAATTATGTGTGCATGAGGACTACACGAGAGGGGTTGCTGGCGAAAGTACGAGAAAGAAGCAAGATACATATAACTGGTGCAGAGCTCATTTTGCCAATTCGCGAAAAAAAAAATTGAGCTCGAAGAAAGTGTACACCAAATTAAATTAAATAAACACACAGATCCGAGAACAAAAGCAATGAGACAATTTGTGACATTTATCATGCCAGAAATAACATGTAGTCGACCAACCCCTTGGAGAAACTGCATCTCCATACCATAACAGCGATTGGATGCTTCATTATTGTCTGTACAGTTTGTTGCATGTTCTTCCCCAGAAAATTTGATATACCTACCGCTAGCATATTCATTGATGTTCAACGTAAATTCCTCCGTAATAGTATCTTAGGCTCGATCTTAGGCTACCGATCTGTTCTACACTTCCGTTGTTCCTTGGCCCATAGCATTCGGTTGTATTTTTGCTACTCGGAAAGCAATGTTTTCCTAGCTGCTCTACATTCTATATATCTATTGTTAAGTTAAGGCTTCACGTTGTGTCGCCTATAATGTTGTTATTTTTATGGTTGAATTTTTTATCAATTTAATTGCCCTATTTTTTTATATTTTTATAATCAAAATTATTTTCTGCTAGCCCCAGTAGATACACTTGACTGATATTCTGAAATTTGATGTTCGCCTATTTTAATTATGACAACTCAACAACTTCTGTCAAATGATACTTCAAACTATTTTTGAAAATTAAATTACAAATACTGCATCGTTAGATTTGTCATACGACAATCTCAAATAGTAAGTACTTCCTTAATTAAAATTAATTCACTTTAATCTATATTTTCTTTCAGTTCTTATTTTTAATACCTGCATTCTGTCACCTTTTATTGAACTTAACACTGTCCTCTGCTAAAACCAATTCCTCCAGCTCTGCAACTGACCACGCCACACAACTGCTCCACTCAAAGCCACGGTGAAGGTCTCAACCGACAACCAACTGCCAAAATGTCCAGAATCAGGATCCAAATTAACACAGGAACCTAGTTTGCCACAGGAATCAGCATCTACAGCTTCACTACAGTATATATCCCAATAGACCTCAGTCGTAGTTGCGTTACTTTAATGTTCAACCCAAATCACTCATATGAAGAATCTTGACCAGAGACAAGCCACCAGATATCACTTGACAAGCCCCATAAATATTCTCACTCTGCTAATGATGTCTATGTAATATACTTCCCTTGTAAATCGTTCCTTGTTATCCAATTCAACCAATCGATGCAAATGTAATCTTACAATAAACTCAATTCAGCATTCCTTTCCTTTTATTTGCTTTTGTAGATTATAACTATCCTAGTTTGGTATTCTCGCCACATTATTTATCTTCATCCATATAGTCTGCACATCTATCCTTTTAACATTTTACTTTTTTTTTACACCATGCCAATTTTATCTCAGATATTAAATTAAGTTAGCCTACTGTTTCTCAATTATCTTCATTTAATTAAATTATAAATTCTATTTTCTTTCTTTTCTAACTGCATCTTAATAATTTTGATATCCATTTCACATCTAAATTTGTCTTTATTATTTTTCATTACTGTATTCTTTTAATCTTATTAATTTGATTTGTAGACCCCTGTACCAATACCATAACACTATATTAGCGTGGTTCCTTCAGCTGTTGCCGCTTCTCGCATTTCAATTGCAATCTCCCTTTATATTGCCAATCTCCTTCCTCTAAATTTCTATCTCTCGTTGCCTCCTCCACTTCTTGCTACCATGTAGTCGCTGGTCTACCCCTTGGTCATCGGGTTGTTGGCTGCTACATGATTAGTATTTGTTTTGGCTAGCGCTCTACTGGCATCCTTATTCAATTCTGTCAATGATGGTATCTGTCACATTCACTTCTGATATGGCTTAACTTGGAAATGTAACAGGCTCTACGAAAGTAGTCCATTTACATGGTTGCTATCTTCTTTTATCTCTATTTGTCAACTGCCAGCATTCTGATTCATCGATTATTCTAGTATCTATCATTGCTAGGTGGATTGCCTTCGTTCTCTGTACTTATCTATTTACTATATCAATCTTACTCAGGTCATCGCTAAGTGCTCGGTTTTATTTAAGTTTAGTTTGATACCCCACTTCAAACATTCAATAAGTTTCTTTGCGACCTCTGTTATATCTGCCTCGTCATTTACTACAAGAACCTGATCGCCAGCAAACATTAGATTATACAAGCACGTATCTTCAATTCCAGTCTCCATTTTGGAACGTTCTCTGTAACGTTAGCTGGATGTAGATACTGAAAAGCGTCGGTTGTAGACAACATCGTCGCTTTACGCCTTTAGTTATGCTGAAAGTATTTCATGTTTCTTCCCATCTTAACTAGAACTTGACAGTTTTTATAAATATTAAACACGGATCTCACGTACATTTTATACAAGACCACTTCTACCAAGACTAGTTTCTTCAAAATTATGTTATCACAGGTCTTTTCCAGGAGGGCAAATATAAGATGAGTGCTAATGTTTCTACCCATTAGTTTTTCCAATAACTGTCCAAGCGAAAATGTATTGTGTAAACGAAAGCGACTTTGCTCCTACATATCTTCTAACCTTTCTTTTAATACATGTACAACCTTCTCAATGAGCTCGTTAACACGTATTCCTTAATAATTGCCACTTACCTGTTTGCTATATTTTTATTAATGGAACTAAGGTACATGCACTTGTTAAATAAATCTACTAATAATTCCAGAAATATCCACGATTCATTCTTTACCAGCTCCTAGACTAGCAGCTTTCCCATTATTAATCTTTTTAAAAACTGTGGTCACTTCTTGGAGTTTCATCTCCTCCACATTTGCTTCCTTGTTTAGATATAATTGCTTTTTTCCATTTGTATTCAGATCTACTTTCCGGTAACAACTGTTGGTAGTGTATTTTCCATTCGGCCATGTTTATTGAAGGTATGTTATAAGTATGTCTTTAATTCTTTCTTAATTGTTTTCCAGACCTCGTTTACCCTGGAATCGCCTATAAAGCTTTCCACTTCTTCGCCGAGTTTTTGTCCCACATGTTAGTCTTTTCATATATAACAGCCTCCTCTCCTACATCTACATTCTCTAAATCTTAAACTAAGCACACCCGTAGCTTCGAACTAAAATTTCGTTTAATCGGTGGAATTAAGACTTACTCGTAACGCAACATCATTTCTAAAGGAAGTGCCCCTTCGGCCTGAATTACGTGCTCGACGTGCTTTATCGTTATTTTTTCCAGTTTCAGCGTCCTTTTTAATAACTTCATTTTCTTTACATTCTACTAGGGCAGCGATTCCGCGATTGGAAGAGCCTTCTTTACGGCGAAAAACGATATCAAACCGCTTTTAGGCCAATAATTTCGTTTCTCTTGAGATGTCGTTTCGGATCTTTTGAAGAAATTGAAAGCGCAATTTGATACCTTAAAATGAGTGTAGTGTTTGCGTATGTACTTATAATACCATTGAAGTTATTCATGCCAATTAATATTACATGGATCTTGGTACTCAGTAATCACGTCATTACTTTCTCAAAATACAGAATCGCTTATGGACGTCTCTAATAAATCTTATTTTAATCATTTCTGAAGATTTTAAAATAATAAGTAGCACTATAGCTATTAACTAATTACTTGAAATAGTTACAGGTAGTTAGCGAAATTAGTATATCAACCATATGCGTTGCAAGACAACTGTACTTCCTTGATAAATTATGTTAAATCTAACAATCTTTTACTTAAAATTTATTTTTGAGTATGCATGCGAATGGAAATCGACAAATAATCACTATTACAATTTTCATAATCTCAGCGTAATCAAGTTTTCAAGTCCGTTGGGTAATCATTAAAGAGGCCATAAAAACTGTAAAATAGCTACTTAAAAACAAGAGTGTTCTTGAAGTGTTTATGGTTTTATTGCTCCTCATGATTTATTTTTTTAAACGAACAACCGAGTTAAATTAACTATTGAAGAACTGAAGAATGCACTATAACTGCTCGTACTTATTTTCATCAGTCACGTTACTTTTTATTTACTGCTTAATATAACTGTGTTTTAATTAGTGATTTTTCTTGGGTATCTAGCTTTGTGCATTCCACTTTTTATATAAAACTCCATAGTGTTTTCGCAATTTAATTTGATATTTCTCGTAAATTTCTGGAACGTACTTAAGGACTACTATGTACAGTACGGGTCGAGTACGGGTGTACATACTAGAAAAGAATAAAGTAATGTTTTCACTTGTAAGTGCATATAAGTGTTAAAAGTTTTCTGAATAACCTTGTCTTAACAATAATTCAATTTTTTACGTTAATTTGATGGCACAGGTTCACAGTCCCATATCTGAAATTCCAAATACCGAAGAACTCTCAAAACAGATTTCTTTCGCGACCTGAATGGCATCAAACACTGAGTTGACTCAGCTATGTTTTCCTTTCGGATATTTTTCTCTTTCGACGGAATGTAACTTAACTGTAAAAAAGAAAAACAATGCAGATACTCTAGGTATTCCATAATTACTGGGAGATCAAAAATAAACTTGATCGCGGAAACTATTGAAAACAGTCAAACTTGCCTAATCTGTAGCATGTTTTTTGTTAACATAAAACTGTCAAATTTTTTTGACGTTTAAAATTCACTTTCGACCTCTTGTTTAACTTATCCCATGGCTATTTTAATGATGCCTGTCAATTGAATGTATAAATTTGGTTTAAATTACATATTTTTGTAGATTGGTGTAGCGATTGATTATAGACTGTCAGTCAAATGAACTAATAATTCAGTTAATTGTAGTTCAAATGTACTCAGTTTTATAAAGGACAGTGTAGACCGAATTTTCTAGTCCTTCGACTAGCTTACTGTACAGTGCGGGTTGAGTTTCATTACACAATCGTTAATATCGCCACTGTCAAGGTATTTAAAAAATTTAAACCCTAACTTTAATCAGCTATTTACTTAGAAAACAAAAGACACCATATATTTTTTAATAATTAGAAAGTTCGTAGTATAACGCTATGTTTTATTTTTAGTTTAAGTTGTAAATAAAAGTAGGCTGTGCAGGACAATATTCGAAAGCAAAATTATTATTTTAACATATACATGCGAAACTTGACATGTTAAATACTTTCAACATTCTTTCAAACAAAGTCGCTTTGCATAGCCCTCTTTTGATCATTTCTTTTTTAATACTATGATCTTATTTATCACGTAAATGAAAAAAGAATTGAGACATACTAAGAATTAGGCTTTCTAATTATTCAAAAAATACAGGGTGCTCCATTAAAAAATATATATAAATGTAGATTGTGCCTGCCTGCGGGTGTCACTTTGTTAGCGCCATCTAACGGCAATGGGGCCAATTTTAATGCTACAGGCTGCTGTAACCATGTTCTTCAGTTAAGTGCTTTGTTTATTTTTCAAATTGAAAAATACAAAAACTATATTAATTAAAATACGATCATCTAGCTAGTTTTGAAATAATTTCCAACAATATCAAGAATTTTTCCTCGTTTTTCCTCATTCACGGTCACAGAGTCATATTTTTCGATTGTCATTTTCGTTTGAAAAAAAGACACTTTAACGCATTAGTGTGCAAAAAAATTCATAAGATGAATAAATCAAAATGTATTGAGACAAACAATAGAAATAAACATTTATTATACCCTACAAATATTATTTCTCACATTGTTTTATTGCGAATTCAGAAACTCACACCCTTGACATTTTGTAGAATTAATTATTTGCGGAAATCTTAAAAAGTTTATAGTATATTGCATAGCAAACGTCGAGAGTGGCAAATATCGTGCGAGTGTGGCGTTTGATAAACGAGGCGCAGATATTAAACTTTCGAGCGAGTTATCAACACTATTTTTTAGAAAACCGCATAAAATAATACATAAATGAATATTTTTTATGTGATTTACAAAATTCAATTTGATATTGTTGGAACAATTGTAAAAATTATCCATTTGTAACCCAGTCAAATTATACACTCATTGTGATGACATAATGACAGTTTACCACAGAATGTTTTAATACGTTTATCTTCATCGGTGTTGTTATACACTACTTACCAAATCAATTTTAGTATTGTTAAGAGTTTTATCACCGCACTCAGTAGGGTTAGAGATTATATTACCGCACTCTTGTTTACAAACCAAAGAATAAATGAAACCAGAATTTATTGATGAAGATAAAATATTGAACAATACAGAATACACGTTTGCTTATGGCACTTAACGAAACTCATTTGATTGCAGCAGAACTCGGCCCACCGCACCGCCTGGTTCTGGCAATCGAACTTGTTTCGTTAAGATGCTCATAATCAAACTTGTATGTTTAGTATATATTCTCGGTTTCAGGATATTAAGCCTTTGTTTACATATACAAAAGTAGGCTGGTAAGTAAGTCATAACTGTATCTGTACGGTAATGTTCCTTTACCCTACATGGCAACCATTACCATACTGAAACAACTGTATCTGTACATTGTACAGTAATATTCCTTTACCGTCAACCGTCAATAGTTTGTCGGTTGCGGTATGGTTGCAACCGATAAACCATTGAACTACCGCGGATGTAATGAATTATAACATTCCTAGATATGTTAATAGCTATTACCACACCCAAATAAGTGCGTAATATTTTTACAGCACGCAAATGAGTGCGTAATATTTTTACCACACCCATCTGTCGAATAATTTCCACCAGTAGTGATTTTTTATCTTAAAAAAAAATTAATAAACTTAGCTTAAAACTATTACTATTATGAACTCGCTCTCTTAAAGCTCTCGACTACATCTCGAGCTTTAATATGACACGTTTATAAAATTTGATTTTACGCACTTGCTATGTAAATAACTATTGCAACAACAAACCATAGTAACAAGGAACAAGCAAAGTAATGTCGTTGCTGTTACGATATGACTATCCGGATATATCATACCAGTGTGTGATAATCTTACTTTTCGCAAGTAAGCTGCCGCTTAAACGGTTATGTAATAGTAATTTACGATACAAGTAACGTTATCAAGCTTTTTACATTACGAGAGAATAGTTTGAATGAACGAGCGACGTTAGGAGCGAGATCTTTAAAATTCTCGAGTAATGTAGAAAGCAGATAACGTTACGTATATCGTAACATGGTTTATTTTATCCATACTAATCTTCTAAAAAAATAGGAAAAATTGATATTAATGACACTTACAACAGCGAGTGGTGGTATCCCTAGAAAGATAAAAACTCAATACGGTATTGTTGGTAGCACTGTTAGGTTATGTTAAATTTGAGATTTTCAGGTTAAATTTTACGTCAGTTTGCGTCAAATAACAAAACAAAACCTAACCTACTAACATCGAATTTGACATAGACTGTCAATACACTTCAGTGCTGTCAACATGTGATGAAATGCTAGAAAATCAAGTATCGTTATGTTATCTTTCTTAACAACACTAGTGCTGTTAAATGCATCTTAACGCAACTCGTTGCTAAGGAGTTATTGTCACATATAATCTCATAAGAGCATTAATTCTTTCCGGAAATTTTTTTGAGTGCGTTCCAACAACGTCGTATTAATTTGCCCGAGCGGGACGCGAGGGCAAATTAGGACGTTGTTGAATGCACGAAAAATAATTTCCGGATATGAATTAATGCTCGAATGGAGATTCGGTAAGAAAATCGTAACGACACAAACCCTAAAAAGAAGTAGTCTACCTACAACAAATTTCCAAGAAATTTTGTTGTTGTCTTGGATACAGCTCGTGAACTAATTTTTCTACTGGTCATTAATGAGTGTCGTACGATTTTCATAATAACATAATAGGATAAAATTAAAAATATTTTTCAATATTTGAACGTTGGTGGCGAAAAAAATCTTGCGTTTAATGATATTTTGTATTAACTTATACTGTTTACTTAATAGCCTAGTACAACTTACTTTTCAAAATTGGTAGTTTTGAAATCTCATAATGCCAATTGCTGACTGTATGTTCAGCAATTTCTCCTATTTCAGGCGGGATACATTAAAAATCGTCTCCACTCATTTTTAATTAAATTTAATAAACATATGCAAAAGAAAGTTTACAGAATCTCAAACTTCAAATTGAATTTTCAATTGTAACATCAGCGTTACCAACTACCACAAAATGCTCTAAATTTTATAACTGCGATTTTTTTTTAAATTCATAAAAAGCGACACAGAAAAAATTGTTTAAAAACTCGTTTCATAAGTCATTTATCGCACTCGTCCTTTAAAATACTCCCCGCTACGCGGCTCGCGTTTTAAACTTGGACTCGTGCAATAAACCTGACTTATGAAACTCGTTCTTTAATATGCTATTGTAATGATGCTTTATTTATTTTATAGCGTTGAATTCATAATTCTTGGCAGTTCGAGTCTTATTGGCTGCAATATTATTTTTCTCTTTGCGAATTAATGTAATTCGCATTACTAAGTGTTTCGTTGTTTCGGTGTTATTGATACATTAAGATATTTTAACTTATTTTGTACATAATTATGAATACTCAACCGTTATTCGATTTAGCAAAAGTTTTTTTTATTAAATTCGAAACTTTTTCTTCTGCAACTTCGTCAACAATTGAATTTAAAAAACCTGGTGTGATACACTCACACAACTTCCTTTTACAGTGATCTTATAATTAGCCAAAAAAATTTAAGCATTTGTTAAAAAATTTAAAAAATTACAAATTCTACAAAAACGGTACAAAATAGTGTTAGATGAAGAGACACATTTTTTCTAAAATTTTAAGCTGAATTCAAAAATGTAATAATATACCGGGTGTTCTATTTAAAAAAGGAGCTAATAAAAAAAATTGAAAAAAAAAACAAAAGAAACCCATTTTAGAAGTATTTAACTAGAAAATCACATCAATACACATTAAAAATGTAATAAAAATGTAATGTTTGAAAAAAATCTTGTTGGTGGTAATAGTTTAAGCTATTTCTCTATAATTTCAAACCTTTGGAAACAATTTCAAACTAATTTCATAGTATTTCGGTACATTTCACATTAATTTCATGTTTTATATTAATATGATAGCAATCATAGTATTTCACAACAACTGCATTAACTCTTAAGTATGTTAAAAACATAAATCTCGGATAAATCATAATCATTTCACGATTTTGCGTACAAAATTTGAGTACAACATTTCATTGTAGATAATATTTTCACATATAATCTCATAAGAGCATTAATTCTTTCCGGAAATTTTTTTGAGTGCGTTCCAACAACGTCGTATTAATTTGACCGAGCGGGACGCGAGGGCAAATTAGAACGTTGTTGGACTGCACGAAAAATAATTTCCGGATATGAATTAATGCTCGAATGCAGATTCGGTAAGAAAATCGTAACGACACAAACCCTAAAAAGAAGTAATGCCTAGCTACAAAAAATTTCCAAGAAATTTTTTTGTTGTCTTGGATACGGCTCGTGAACTAATTTTTCTATTGGTCATTAATGAGTGTCGTACGATTTTCAGTAGAAATATAACAAGTGCTTGAAAAATTTCCGGAAATATTTGGAAATATGTTCTGCAGCTATTTTTTCAATAAGTGCATGAGTGCATGCCAACTGAAAAAATCCCGACTCCGAAGGAGGAGGGATTTTTTCAATTCGCATGCACGAATGCTTTTGTTGAAAAAAAATAGCTGCATAACATATTTCCAAATATTTCCATAGGGAAATTTTTTAAGCACGCGTTATATTTTGATAGAAAATATCACGAATGAAAAAACACAGTAAAGAAAACATTTTTATTAAAAAAATTACGAAACTAATATCTAAGTACTAATAGTTTACGGTTTTTTGTGATGACAGTGACATAAGTGGAAATTTTCCGGTAAATTTCCGATTATCAATTTTCGCCGTTACCATGGCAAATTTCTAACTAAATTTGCATAAGGGATATTGTCACTATAATTTCCTAATATTCTATGTTAATTTCATACTGTATCGTACCTAATAATTTGATGAGTTTGTAAAGTATGATCAAAAATTATTTTCATCTAGTATGGCCATGGAATAGTTCCTAATTTATGAATGCAACTACGTTTATACTTAATGTCAATTTGACATTTGCTTTGTGAGTTATAGTAGCATTCATAAATTAGGAAGTATTCCATGGCCATACTAGATGAAAATAATTTTTGATCATACTATACCGGGTGTCAACGAATTTATTAGACAAGTCATAATTTCTAGAGTATTAGGTGTATCAAAATGAGATAGAGAGGGGAGCGTTTTCGCATATTTTTCACTTTCCGGTCACTTCCGGTTTCACCGGAAATGGCTCCGATTTCGAATTTTTAAATGGAACACCCTGTATATTTTTGCATATTTGGATTTCTGAGACAATTTTGGATCAGAATGTGACATTTTAAAAAGTTATCCATGGCACACTTGACAAAAGTAAATAAATTATTATCCAGTATTTTGCTTAGAAATATTTAACTTATGAGCTTATTTTTAATCCAATCTCAAATAAATTAGTATCGTTAGATTCGCCGAAAAATCCTCTTTTCGGAAAGTGCTTGTCAAAAAAGGATCGCTATTTGAAAAAACATAGTTAGACAAGAAAACGTGATTTTGCCAACTTGTCTTATTCCTATCTATCATACTAATCACTAAAATTTTGCGATTGTAGTTTTCTGACATCACCTGAGGTCCTTAGATTAGTTTGCGTCCGATAATGGCCATCTAGATGCCATATTAAAAGTGGCTCTAAAAAAATCAAGTAGGCTTAAAAACTTTTTAAAATGTCACATTCTGATCCAAAATTGCCTCAGAAATCCAAATATGCAAAAATATACAGGGTATTCCATTTAAAAATCCGAAATAGGAGCTATTTCCGGTGAAACCGGAAGTGACCGGAAAGTCAAAAATATGCGAAAACTCTCCTCTCTCTATACCATTGACCTATACCAAATCTCATTTTGATATACCTAATACTCTAGAAGTTATGACTTGTCTAATAACTTCGTTGACACCCGGTATATTACTTCACGTTTTGTAGGACTAATTTCAACGTATTTCAAAATAATTCTCTATACATATTTCACAATTACTTTAAGAATCTTATAAAGACCGTAAATGTCATTATTTTACTAATGTTGCAATGACTCCATCATTTGAATTTTAACAATTATAAAACAATTTTCTCGTATTTGATGACGATTTATGAAAGTTATACTGCAGTACATTATAATTAATGTAATAATAATTTCAACAATTTGAAAACAATTATATTACTACTTTCACTACATAATTGAAATATGATTCATTTAATTGTTAAAATACAAACGGAGACGCAAGAAACATATTTCCATTATTAAAAATAGCCTACATATGAGTAACACTAATTAGAAAGAGTGACTGACAACCGTTTATCACCTCCAATTGCACATAGATGGCAAGCAATAAACTTCAATAATGAACTTAAAATTTCCACATGCCTCACAGCCTACTTTACCCAACCGCACTTTAGTTTTACACGAATCATTGTAAAACAACTGACTACCCAAAATAAACAATCCAACTCTTGTCAAACCGCGAAGGCGGAGCACGTGTGAATCATACAGCCACTCAAACAACAGCTGTAACTGCACTCCCATAACCTCAAAGTGCAACAATCCCATTTCAAACATAACATGAAACAGAACTTACAGATCTTCCAGCTCCATTGTGGCACTTTTTAATCATGCACATATCACTTCTAGACACTATCCATTGATGGTTCACTTAAAAATCCTAACATAACGCACAAGGAATCACACACACGCTTGCTTATCTTGCGATTCTCGCTGGCTCTGATTGAGTAGCGTAAAAGCGTAAAGGTAGCACACAATCAAGCGCAACTTATTGTGCGCGAGAGAGAGAGACGGAGAATGCGGTTTTATTAATAGTGCTGGCAACTTGTCGAAACGCTTAGATCTAGGCATAAATATTTAAGGCTGTTTTAAAGAGATCGGAGCCTTGATAAGCGAGATGAAGTTTTAGCGTTTCGAACAAGAATGGCTCAGGTGCATGGATTCATGAGGCAATGTAGGTCAATGTAAATTAAAAATCCCGTCCTGAACTGCAAACGTGAATATTAATTACGTTCTGCAAATCGGAAAAAACGAACGCGCTTGTTTAATTTCCATTCAATTAAAAATATGATGCTGCGCTGCTTGCATTAAATAAATTGCATTTCCACCCCTGTTGCTGTTTGCCTCCGACCATGTAATATTTTAATTTATTTGTACAGCATAATAGAGCTCGAGGCAGGCTAATATAGTAGGCTGGCGCAATATTTATTGTCCATGATCTAGTTGCCCGTGGTTGTTGATGTTCACATTTTACTTGTTTTTGTGTATTAATTATCTACAGTGCCATATCTAGCAAATTTTAGTTAGCTGTGAATAATTTTACAGAATTTTTATAAAAAAGGTTTAGTTTTCAGAGCGAGTGAAAGTTTTTACAAATAACATTTTTATTTCCTTTTACAATAAAGTATTGGATTCACCCCAAAAATTCGAAATTGAGTTTCCAACAGATCTTCACGTTTTAGAGTCCCCTGAACCCAAAAAACATGTTTTCGTTCATTGGGTTGTCTGTGTCTGTTTGTCTGTCTGTCTGTGAACAGAATGTCTCAAAAACGAAAAGAGGTATGCCGTTGTTTTTACGATGTTGTCAAAAACAGCTCCAACGATTTTTTTCAAACTCTTTTATTACATTTTTAATGTGTATTGATGTGAGATAGGTGATTTTCCAGTTGAATGCCTCTAAAATGGGTTTCGTTTGTTTTTTTCTTTTTTTATTAACTCCTATGTTAAATAGAACACCCGGCGTATTATTACATTTTGTATTCAGCTTAAATAGGGTCCCTAGATATCTAAAAACAGGTTTTGTCAAATCCGTCTGTCTGTCTGTTGGCGGTATAACTCAAAAACTATTTGTTGGAGGAAGACGATATTTTGCATGCAGATTAAATGTTTACCTGGGTTATGTGACGTTTCACCCCCGCCGTTTAGCCTCCACCGTTTCGCCCCGGGATGTTTTGCCCCCGTACCGTTTTACCCCCGACAGTTTCGCCCCCGAAAATAATAAATAAAAATTGAAAGTCAGATAATTTTGAAAATAATATTTATTAAATAATATCTACATATTACAAAATATTTTATAATGATCGTTTTAATATCTCAAATAATGCCCATCTATATCCGTAATTTTAAAATGTCCAGGTACACAAAATCAGAGTAGCAATTAACACAAACTCGTAACCTAATGCAAAAATATACTGCATACTGCATAACTTGGGGGCGAAATGGTCGGGGGCGAATCGGCGCCGGACGTTAAACGGCTGGGGCTAAACGGTGGGGGCCGAGCACATTTCGAAAAAAATATCTATGTGTCCCCGGGTAGGTGAAACGACCCTTGTAAAAGGTAAAAATTTCTAGATTTAAATTTTTATTTTTGGGGTACAGCCCTGCTTGGTTAAAGAATCATTTCTAACGTAATTTCAGTTTTGAAAAATCAAGTATGCACTGGAAATTTTCAAAAACTCTATTTTTCTGTAGAGTGGCTTGCCTTTTATGAAGTAAATACAACAAAAAGTTATTAAGAAAAGTTGTTTAGAATCAACATCTAGGCTCCTACATCAAATTTCAACATCTTTGGCCAACTTTGATGTCTCACATTTTCTTTTATGTTTATAGCCCAAATTAAAGAATTTTATTTTTAACAAAGTTTATTTTTATTATGAATAAAAAACTTTGTAAAAAATGCTTTCCATGGCAGTCTTTATTAAAAGTAAAATTCTTTGATTTGAGGCAGAAACATAAAAGAAAAGTGTGAGAGATCAATGTTGGCCAAGGATTTTGAAATTTGGTATAGGGGCCTAGATGTTGATTCTAACCAACTTTTCTTAATAACTGTTGTCGCATTTGCCACATAAAAGGCGACTTTACTTAACAGAAAAATAGGTTTTTTAAAAATTTCCAAGGCATAGTCTACTTGATTTTTCAAAACTGAAATTATGTTAGAAATTAGTCTTTAATCAAGCAGGGCTGAACTACAAAAAATGAAAATTTAAATCGAGAAGTTTTTACCTTTTGCAAGAGTCGTTTCACCTATCTGGGGACAAGGTGAGCACATTCAAATAATAAAATTGTGTTTATTTTCGCACCTGAGAAATAACGCTTATAAGCTTTATCATTTACCAAAATGGGACCTAACCGATACAGTGTAAATATGACAAATGAGACAGAATAGTATCCTGCTATTATAACCTAGCAGAAATTCGTACAATTCGAGTATGGTCGCAGCTCAGTTATTCAAGCGGCTGCAAGCGGCAGATCCGAGCGACAGACTAGAAACTCACTCGCGTGAGAGCGCGGAGTTCAAATCCCAGCGGACTACATTTTTTTCTTTGAAAATTTATGTAATTCGAGCGAGGGCAGTTCCGTGTAAACCCCTTTACAGATGTTTTTGTTTTGTAATTTAGATAGGCCGTGCAGCATGTGGTAGTTCTATCGCATATTGCGAGTACTAGACAATTGACCTAACATACTTTTGTAGTTCGCATGCAGTAATTCTGTTATAATAACTCACGCTTAAAATTGCCTTTTCCTCAAAACAGTCCACATATTTAATTAAATTATTAAATTATGATACATACGGCAGCAAAATGTTACTTGTTTGCTATTTATTGTTGCATTCCTTATTTTGGAAATACTAAACAATCTGTAAAATGCTTTAACCAAAACTTCCCTCTCAAGTTGACATTGTGACACTAAACAATTTTAAAAATCAAAGGAAACAGGGTGTAAGTGTGTAAAAATGTTTTTGCGTTACAAATAATACGGAAACAATAAAAGAAAACACTTGAATGCGAATTACATCAATTTTCAGATAAAAAATGGTTACGGGTGGGATTTGAACGGCAGTGCCTGCGAATGCAATATCTAAACCTTCACCAATTTTCTACAAGTATACGAAGCCCTTCTTATACCATTGCGTTGCAGCTGGTTTAACCTTCACACCGGGCATGTATTAAGTTTCGTGCCAAAGCAAAGTGCGTTTCAACCAAATCGCAAAATAAAAAATAAATTATATGTTTTATAACAATAAATCAATGCAGATACTTCTTTCCCAAAAAATTTCTTCGTTATTTTTCATACATTTCATACGCAGAATGTATATATTTATATGCAATAGTTTTTAAGGTACCTCGATGCTGACATGTATGCCACACATTCCCCATACGCCTTGTTTAAACAATTTCTGTAGCATTTGTTAAAAAAAATAATGTTGAGTTTAATTTGATATAATCTAAAGCTAAAAAGAATAAGCTTTCTACTAGTTTAAGAATAATTAAGAAATATTTAAAACTAAGCCTGTAAATGCGATGTACCCATAAAATTCATCAATTTTTAATAATAAAAAAATCCTATATTTTTCTCTGCTTTTTTTGCAATCTCAAAAAAGAATTTAGACCTCCACATTTATTTCCGTAAGGTAATTCTAGATAGTGTACTTTTCTTTAAAACCATATCTTCGAGTGCACATTCTACGATCGAATTTATGGCCTCGCCCAAATATGGGTTTCCCGTGTATTTGAAGGTTTGCGATTTACGCACTTATGCGGCTCGCGACCTAAAAAGGTCAACATAACGCACTTATTCTTTCAATATTTTTGACTTCTACAACATATATCTGATCCCATTTTTGTCAAGGATAAAGCCTGCGCTATGCACAATTTATTACTTTTATGTATTTCTCAGTTCAAACCAAAATTACCAAAATTTTATTTTTTTGAAGTGCTCACCCAATATATACATAATATGTCTAAATATCTTCTTCCTCCAACAAATAATTTTTGAGTTACACCGCCAACAGACAGACAGACAGACAGACGGAATTGAGAAAACCTGTTTTTCGTCATCTAGGGACCCTGAAACGTGAAGATCTGAAGAAAACTCGGAAGATGATTTTTTCGTGATTACAATACTTCCTTCGTCTTTCAGATGAGGGAAGTAAAAACCAGAGTAAATATTTACTATCTGCTTGCGTACTTAAGTCAGTCAGTCAATAAAATATAAAAAGAACTTATTAACGCATTATGAGGTACAAAATAATTATGTCACTGGTAAGTAATGCTCTTCTGATGTTTCTTCTTTTGCACGTTTTCGAAAGTATCCGTTATGGTACTACGCTATACTTACATATGATCTTTCAATTAAGAATTTTTTTCTTGTTTTTCTACTATCGCCTTCTCGGCTTATAGAGAAGACCATTTATACTCATTCTATAAAGATAACCTATTAATTTTATGTATTCTTTTGTTATTGAGTTCTTCTTGCCATAGTTGCAGAAACCTCATTTGAGAATATTGTATTCTTTGTTCGTCTTCTTTTGTAGCGGTATAACATTCACTTGTATATAACAGTCCCGGGGCAGCTGCCTTCAATAATGTGTTGGTTGGAGTTTATTCTTTAGAGCAGTGGCCTCCAAACTTTTTTAATCGGGAATATTTGCACTCAATAGTGTTTCCACGAGACAAGACGAGACGAGGTTTTCTCCATCGCGATATCAACTTTAAAATTCTGGAATTCTCGATTCTGGAATTTAACATATTATGCAAGTACCGAATTGAGGCAGTTGCGACATACTCCATATTTCCATATACAACTATTCTGGGTTTCCCCTGCTGTATGTACGGTACTGTTCTTGGTGACAAAGTAGCAGAGCTAGCTCAACGGTAGAGTCCCTGGTTGTAGTCCAGAATATGTGGATTCGATTCAATGTAACCATATTCTCTAAGAAGAGCCAATTCTGGTTGGTTTTAAAAATACTATTAAAATTTTGGTTAATCTCGTCTCAAACATTCGAGATGGAAAAAATCTCTATCTCGAATTTCGACAGCATCACTAGCACTCAACTACTCTTGCACCCAATAGCTGCGTGTAACTGCGCATAATCTTGTACGACGCAAAAATTAGCGTTTCCAACTAAATATTTGCATTTGGCAGCATACGAATTTCCAAAACAGTTTCAAGGTAAACATCTTTTGTTATTTTGACGCCTTTATCAATAAAAATCGGTGACCGTTTTCTGTTTGATAGAGTGCTCCATATCACCACTGACGAATTGCTTTGAAATCTTGCAATGGTTCTAGCAGTTGGGGTAAATGTCAGCTATAGTAGCAACATGTATACGATCATTTTACTAATTACATTGTTCTTGTAGTACGTACAATTTTTCGTCGCAAATAGCCTTTGCATTTCTGTCAAAACATGTATTCTAACACTAACAATTATTAATCTTTAATTGACTTTCTTTTTTACTGTCCCATGGCGTACCCCCAAATATCTGCTCGAGTACACCCTGCAGAGAGGGGCGGCTTGGAATGATGACAGAGTTGCTAGCCCTCCGCAACATTTATCATTTCCTGTTTTTACTTCACTCTGTCATATTGAATTAGGTTGTGTTGAGTTTACCGTATGCAAATATAGTTTCTACGAGTTTTTTCGCCTTTTGCTTGTCCTTAACGATATTTTTAATTTCGCTACATCGGTGTATCCCTTGTTTATTGTTGTATATTCTTCTTCTGTGCTGCTTTTCTATGTTTTTACTGGTCCAGTTTGTTTTCTCTTTTCTCTGATGATATATTAATTTGCTTGTCTTGTGAGGTCTATCTTTGGCTTCTTTACGGTATGTCCTATCCATCGCCATTTCCTTCGCGTTATTGTTAATTCTACTGGTTCTTGTCCTGCTTGTCTCCATAGTTCTTCGTTTGTTCTTTTGTCTAGCCAATATGTTCCTAACATTCTTCTTAGGCTTTTGTTTATGAATATCTTTTAAATTAAATACGAGGTATTATTCTAGAGATAACTGGTACTGAAACCTCTCTTGATGAACATCTCTCAACAGGGAACATCTCTACACAGTCTTGTCTTGCTTGTCTCCATAGTTCTTCGTTTATTCTTTTGTCTGACCCATATGTTCCTAATATTCTTCTTAGGATTTTGTTTATGAATATTTTTTAAATATGTTCCTAACATTCTTCTTAGGCTTTTGTTTATGAATATTTTTTAAATTAAATATGAGGTATTATCCTAGAGATAACTGGTACTGAAACCTCTCTTAATGAACATCTCTCAACAGGGAACATCTCTACACAATCTTGTCCTGCTTGTCTCCATAGTTCTTCGTTTGTTCTTTTGTCTGACCAATATGTTCCTAACATTCTTCTTAGGCTTTTGTTCATGAATATTTTTTAAATTAAATACGAGGTATTATCCTAGAGATAACTGGTACTGAAACCTCTCTTGATGAACATCTCTCAACAGGGAACATCTCTACACAGTCTTGTCTTGCTTGTCTCCATAGTTCTTCGTTTATTCTTTTGTCTGGCCCATATGTTCCTAGCATTCTTCTTAGGCTTTTGTTTATGAATATTTTTTAAATATGTTTCTAACATTCTTCTTAGGCTTTTGCTTATGAATATGTTTTAAATTAAATATGAGGTATTATCCTAGAGATAACTGGTACTGAAACCTCTCTTAATGAACATCTCTCAGCAGGGAATATCTCTACACAGTCTTGTCCTGCGTGTCTCCATAGTTCTTCGTTTGTTCTTTTGTCTGACCAATATGTTCCTAACATTCTTCTTAGGCTTTTGTTTATGAATATTTTTTAAATTAAATATGAGGTATTAGCCTAGAGATAACTGGTACTGAAACCTCTCTAAATGAACATCTCTCAACAGGGAACATCTCTACACAGTCTTGTCCTGCTTGTCTCCATAGTTCTTCGTTTGTTCTTTTGTCTGACCAATATGTTCCTAACATTCTTCTTAGGCTTTTGTTTATGAATATTTTTTAAATTAAATATGAGGTATTATGCTAGAGATAACTGGTACTGAAACCTCTCTAAATAAACATCTCTCAACAGGGAACATCTCTACACAGTCTTGTCCTGCTTGTCTCCATAGTTCTTCGTCTGTTCTTTTGTCTGACCAATATGTTCCTAACATTCTTCTTAGGCTTTTGTTTATGAATATTTTTTAAATTAAATACGAGGTATTATCCTAGAGATAACTGGTACTGAAACCTCTCTTGATGAACATCTCTCAACAGGGAACATCTCTACACAGTCTTGTCCTGCTTGTCTCCATAGTTCTTCTTTTATTCTTTTGTCTGACCAATATGTTCCTAACATTCTTCTTAGGCTTTTGTTTATGAATATTTTTTAAATTAAATATAAGGTATTATCCTAGAGATAACTGGTACTGAAAGCTCTCTTAATGAACATCTCTCAACAGGGAACATCTCTACACAGTCTTGTCCTGCTTGTCTCCATAGTTCTTCGTTTGTTCTTTTGTCTGACCAATATGTTCCTAACATTCTTCTTAGGCTTTTGTTTATGAATATTTTTTTAATTAAATACGAGGTATTATCCTAGAGATAACTGGTACTGAAACCTCTCTTGATGAACATCTCTCAACAGGGAACATCTCTACACAGTCTTGTCTTGCTTGTCTCCATAGTACCTCGTTTATTCTTTTGTCTGACCCATATGTTCCTAATATTCTTCTTAGGCTTTTGTTTATGAATATTTTTTAAATATGTTCCTAACATTCTTCTTAGGCTTTTGTTTAAGAATATTTTTTAAAGTAAATATGAGGTATTATTCTACAGATAACTGGTACTGAAACCTCTCTAAATGAACATCTCGCAACAGGGAACATCTCTACACAGTCTTGTCCTGCTTGTCTCCATAGTTCTTCTTTTATTCTTTTGTCTGACCAATATGTTCCTAACATTCTTCTTAGGCTTTTGTTTATGAATATTTTTTAAATTAAATATAAGGTATTATCCTAGAGATAACTGGTACTGAAAGCTTTCTTAATGAACATCTCTCAACAGGGAACATCTCTACACAGTCTTGTCCTGCTTGTCTCCATAATTCTTCGTTTGTTCTTTTGTCTGACCAATATGTTCCTAACATTCTTCTTAGGCTTTTGTTTATGAATAATTTTTAAATTAAATACGAGGTATTATCCTAGAGATAACTGGTACTGAAACCTCTCTTGATGAACATCTCTCAACAGGGAACATCTCTACACAGTCTTGTCTTGCTTGTCTCCATAGTTCTTCGTTTATTCTTTTGTCTGACCCATATGTTCCTAGCATTCTTCTTAGGCTTTTGTTTATGAATATTTTTTAAATATGTTCCTAACATTCTTCTTAGGCTTTTGTTTATGAATATGTTTAAAATTAAATATGAGGTATTATCCTAGAGATAACTGGTACTGAAACCTCTCTTAATGAACATCTCTCAGCAGGGAATATCTCTACACAGTGTTGTCCTGCGTGTCTCCATAGTTCTTCGTTTGTTCTTTTGTCTGACCAATATGTTCCTAACATTCTTCTTAGGCTTTTGTTTATGAATATTTTTTAAATTAAATATGAGGTATTAGCCTAGAGATAACTGGTACTGAAACCTCTCTAAATGAACATCTCTCAACAGGGAACATCTCTACACAGTCTTGTCCTGCTTGTCTCCATAGTTCTTCGTTTGTTCTTTTGTCTGACTAATATGTTCCTAACATTCTTCTTAGGCTTTTGTTTATGAATATTTTTTAAATTAAATACGAGGTATTATCCTAGAGATAACTGGTACTGAAACCTCTCTTGATGAACATCTCTCAACAGGGAACATCTCTACACAGTCTTGTCTTGCTTGTCTCCATAGTTCTTCGTTTATTCTTTTGTCTGACCCATATGTTCCTAGCATTCTTCTTAGGCTTTTGTTTATGAATATTTTTTAAATATGTTCCTAACATTCTTCTTAGGCTTTTGTTTATGAATATGTTTAAAATTAAATATGAGGTATTATCCTAGAGATAACTGGTACTGAAACCTCTCTTAATGAACATCTCTCAGCAGGGAATATCTCTACACAGTCTTGTCCTGCTTGTCTCCATAGTTCTTCGTTTGTTCTTTTGTCTGACTAATATGTTCCTAACATTCTTCTTAGGCTTTTGTTTATGAATATTTTTTTAATTAAATACGAGGTATTATCCTAGAGATAACTGGTACTGAAACCTCTCTTGATGAACATCTCTCAACAGGGAACATCTCTACACAGTCTAGTCTTGCTTGTCTCCATAGTTCTTCGTTTATTCTTTTGTCTGACCCATATGTTCCTAGCATTCTTCTTAGGCTTTTGTTTATGAATATTTTTTAAATATGTTCCTAACATTCTTCTTAGGCTTTTGTTTATGAATATGTTTAAAATTAAATATGAGGTATTATCCTAGAGATAACTGGTACTGAAATCTCTCTTAATGAACATCTCTCAGCAGGGAATATCTCTACACAGTCTTGTCCTGCGTGTCTCCATAGTTCTTCGTTTGTTCTTTTGTCTGACTAATATGTTCCTAACATTCTTCTTAGGCTTTTGTTTATGAATATTTTTTAAATTAAATACGAGGTATTATCCTAGAGATAACTGGTACTGAAACCTCTCTTGATGAACATCTCTCAACAGGGAACATCTCTACACTGTCTTGTCCTGCGTATCTCCATAGTTCTTCGTTTGTTCTTTTGTCTGACCAATATGTTCCTAACATTCTTCTTAGGCTTTTGTTTATGAATATTTTTTAAATTAAATATGAGGTATTAGCCTAGAGATAACTGGTACTGAAACCTCTCTAAATGAACATCTCTCAACAGGGAACATCTCTGCACAGTCTTGTCCTGCTTGTCTCCATAGTTCTTCGTTTGTTCTTTTGTCTGACCAATATGTTCCTAACATTCTTCTTAGGCTTTTGTTTATGAATATCTTTTAAATTAAGTACGAGGTATTATCCTAGAGATAACTGGTACTGAAACCTCTCTTGATGAACATCTCTCAACAGGGAATATCTCTACACAGTCTTGTCTTGCTTGTCTCGATAGTTCTTCGTTTATTCTTTTGTCTGACCCATATGTTCCTAACATTCGTCTTAGGCTTTCGTTTGTGAATATTTTTAAAATATGTTCCTAACATTCTTCTTAGGCTTTTGTTTATAAATATTTTTTAAATTAAATATGAGGTATTATCCTACAGATAACTGGTACTGAAACCTCTCTTGATGAACATCTCTCAACAGGGAATATCTCTACACAGTCTTGTCTTGCTTGTCTCCATAGTTCTTCGTTTATTCTTTTGTCTGACCCATATGTTCCTAACATTCTTCTTAGGCTTTCGTTTATGAATATTTTTAAAATATGTTCCTAACATTCTTCTTAGGCTTTTGTTTATAAATATTTTTTAAATTAAATATGAGGTATTATCCTACAGATAACTGGTACTGAAACCTCTCTTAATGAACATCTTTCAACAGCAGACATCTCTACACAACCGACGAGTTTTAGTGTACAGAACTGTAGGAGGGAATATATGATTAAAAAAAACTAAATAACGGACACCTCTCTACAATAGACAGTTTTAGATTTCCCGTAGGAGTCCGTTATGGAGAGGTTTCAGTGTTCAGTGTAATAAGTAATCGAAAACTTTTATTTATAGTGAAAATGTGTTCCGCATCATCCTCGCGTCAGTATATTTTAGCTTTCCTAAACTACCGTATCGAGTAGTGTTGCTGATGATTCAAATATTCAAAATTGTAAGAGTACAGTTCGAAGCCTAAGGATTATAAAAGCATTGCAATATATTGGTGGATCGATTGGTTGGTTGTATAAATGGAAAAGGTCTGCTGTTCAAATGGTTAAATGTGTATCGTGTAAATCAGTGTTAATATAACAAGTGCTATGATTAATTATCGATGATATCTATAAGTGAAAACGAGCTACAGAAATAACGAGTCAAAAGAAGAGTTGAATGTGTCGCTACGATTTCATGAATGATATCCTCGTTATTGATCATAACACGTGTTATATTTGGAAGAGAATATAATGAATTATAAACGATACGTGCCACCAAAAGAAAATTATTACAGCCGTGAGAGCTTTGTAACTAAGTGAACTTTCAATTTCAATTGGAGCAAAAAGTGTCACGTGACGTATGAATTATATTCTCTGTTAGATACCCCGGCATCCAGCGCTCTTAAATGGTCTGTTGTTGAGATTCAAAGTGGTAGTTTCGACCACTTGTAATGTAAGTTCCCAAATAAGTAAATGTAACACTTATTTTACATTTTATTACGATAGTTGCTACCAAGAGGAACGTTTTCAAAAGTATGTTTTTCTTTCACTACCATTGAGGTTAATTTTGATCTAGTCTTTTGTAGCATGCTTTTTTAGATACTACTTTTATTTAGTATGTAGGTTGTTACAAAATTTCCTTCGAGGTAACAGCTTCTAGTGGAACTGCAAAAATATAAGATTAAATACCTTATCTTCCCATCTCACTTTTCTTAAATTTGAAACATAGTGACTCGTCACTATTTGTTCAAAGTGGAGCATGTAGTGCACTGTATGTTTTAATTTTGGGTGCCTTAGACAGTTACATGATAATCATTTACGGCTAGGAATGTAAAAGGATGCTGTGCCAAGGGCCTTATGCAGTCTCACATAAGGAGGGTAGTAAAGGCCCGTTTAGCAGAGGTTCGTAAACACAGAAAGATATCTAACGCCATTAATTTATTGACTAGAAAATTTCCTACATATACACTTAATTTTTGATATAAATTCTAAAAGTTAAGCACGTTGATCCAGTTTAAATTGCAATTCCACCTAACGTGTTACATTTCATAACAAACGGTGATATTAGCGTCAGCAACTTCAGCATAATTGCAGTAGGTACTAAGTCAGTTAAGAAGCGCTGACTGCTTGTAATATAATTTGAAGTATTTGTGTTGCAAAGACTGCGTTATGAAATATAACCATTTAATTAAGTATCAAAGTTAAAAATTATGTTTTGTTTCTAAACACCATTTCAAATTACTCTCTTGATCTACTATTGCTCTGAAGCAACCAGACATTTGCGACGGATCTATAAAGGGACAAGATTTATGCTCTATCCTTCTTTCTTTTTCAGTTTGATAGATATTAAAGATACTCTTTTTGATGAAGTACAAGAGCTACATGAGTATGTGTTGAATACTGGTTCTCATTCTTAGTAAATTATATGAAATTGCTTTCACGAATTTAGAAGTGGGCAGACATATTATCAACAAGCAATATACTCCACTTAACTACAAACTGTTTGCACACAAGAAAATGGGAGTGGTGTTCATGATATTTTCCTTGAATCAACAAACGTTATTTTAAAAATAACACTCAAGATATTATTTGGAAAAACAAGTTTCAACAAAACACCATCGGTAAAACTAGTTTTAAATAACTAAATCTGCTCGGCTCTCAGGCGGGCGGCCTGGGTTCGAATCCCGGAGACTCTAGAGTTTAAAAATCATACGGTTCCCGGCTACCACGCTAACACCTGTAGTAGTCGTTAACCCCTAACAAGGGAACTTTTCCTCACTTTCGATGGGGAAGGCTAGCCACCTACTCTACCTAAGAGCAAAGAGGGCTCATAAAACCACTGTATGGTTTAAATAACAGGCCACTGACCTATAATAAGAGGAAGAAGAAGAGTTCTGACTGCATAACGCTGTTAAAACTAGATCATCATCATCGTATACGTCACGGGTTAGGTACTAGACATGTTGTTGTTACCTTATATGGCTTTCTAGGTACTCCCAAATTTTTATTTCTTTGTGATGAGCTAGGCAGGTTTGGGGAGCTGACAAGTCAGACGTCCAAATGTTGTTTCCATCTTTCTCTATGTTCAAATATGTTGGTTTATAGCGATTATATTCCCAGATCTGTTCTTATATTTTAATTTTGAAGTCTCTTCACTCTTGTCTCCGATTTACGTATCCATTTGAATGTCTGGCATCTTATTCGCTGTAAATACCCCAGTTTCGCACCATAGAAGAAAGTTGGTGTGCCCATTGCCATATCTTATCGTAGTTGGATTTCTGCTCTTGCTTTGTTCTTTAGAATACTTTTTACTGCTCCACATAACATTTGAAATATGTTTAGTTTGTGTCTCGCATATACGTCTTCATCGTAGGATGTTTCATATTCTAGGTATTTAAAACCAGATATGTGCTCCAGAACGACATCATTCAGTACGATCTTAGCTTTTATAGGTTCTTTCCCATGTAACGCCATTACTGTAGTTTTGTGGGTGGGTGTTTTCATATTCTAGATATTATTTGAATATGGTGGTTAAAACAGGTCATTGGCGTATAATAAGAGGAAGAAAAAGAAGAAGAAGGTGTCTAATAGCTATGTACATTGTTATGGTCTGTAGTATAAGGGTTTAATATCAAATTAGTAAGGTTAAAAGAATACAGTATTAAAATTACAAAGATGAATTTAAGTATAAAAATGATATCAAAAATATTAATATGTATTTGGTAAAGAAAGGAAATAGAATTTAAAATTCGATTGAATGAAGCTACATAAGAAACGGTAGGATTCTAACATGATTTAATTATTATCTGAGATGAAGTGGATAATTAATGGCAAATACTTATTCGAGAAATTCCATTCAACATAGTGGGTGTCAGATAAATAAAATAAACTTGTTATAGTGTGTTGGACTATGAAATATATGCTAAACGAAATCACTAAGGAGATACTTTTATTTATCAGTATGTAAAAATAACTTGATACAAAAACATGTAATCCAATTTGTAAGCGGTTAAAATTATGAAAATAAACCCTTTATAAAAGTTTAAAAGCTATTTGGTGTATAAAAGGGTTGTAAATTGAAAAAATTAGCGTGGTGAAAATAAAAGTAAAATGTTAAAAGATGTGAAGAAGAAGAGGATTAAAATAAATGGACCTGGTGAGAATGCTTAAGTAATACAGTTATAATCTACAAAAGCAAATTTCTGGAAGAAGATGCTGAACTCAGTTTATTGTCAAATTACATTGCATCATATGAATTGGATAACAAAGAATGGTTTTTACTGGAAGTGGTTTACATCGAGATTGTTAGCAGAGTGAGCGTTTTATGGGGTGGATAGGAGGTTTTCATCTAAAGCAGTTCTAATTCGACAAGCTTGTCATTGATCTTATAACTTGCATGTAGTCGAGGTTCATGATACTAGGTCGTTGGAGGCTTGAGGATTTTGGTAGGACCACGTGGATGGTGTTTGCTACTACTGGGGAGAAAGTTGGTAGGTGCCTTGTAGTGTTTTGGCCAGAAAGTCTTTGTGGATCCAGGTATTTTTGGCGGAGTTCAGACTGGAATTTGTTTGAATGTTAAGAGCTCCTTGTGAGATTGCTGGAAGCGTTTGGCTTGGTAAAGCAGAGGATCGAGTCCATGAACGGGTAACAGAATACAGGTATTTAAATTAAAAAACTGAAAGAAAAAGATAGAAAGAGTGAAGTGAGGTAATTTTAAACAGGGAAGTACTTACTATTTGATATTTGTTGAGTGACAAGTAAATGTAAGGGGAAAGTATTTGTAATTTATTTTACACTTGCATAAATCAAAGTGACAGGTGACAGACGTTTAAGTTGTCATGAAAGAAGAGAATTAAATTTCAGAAATAGAAGCAGTCTAGATTATGAGCGAATCCTGCCTGTGTTTCAGTAAGAGTAAAATGTTTCTACCGGAGTTAGCAATTTAATAATATTGATAATCCATAATATAAAAGGGCAAATCAGTTAATTAAATTTCAATTTTAAAATTGATTGAAAATAAAATATAATAAAAGTCGACTATAACATTAAATAGGCGTTATGACGGGGAGTCAATACAATATATTGGTTTTTGAGAGTCATTCACTTTTCGTTATTAGCGAACAGTATGGTATTTATCCACGTTTCTATTCTAAGTCTCTGCCTGTTATAGCTTTAATTTTCTATTTTACAATAGTTTCGTAATTGTAAATGTTGAATAGTCTTGTTTCGCTTTTTGGTTTGTGCCAAGATTTGCTTTCCTCTACCAATTTTATTTGTGTGTTACAATTTCTGTCGCAACCGCTTTGGCGTTAAAAGAAAGTCGGAAAATGAAGTTTAGTGCAGTATATCACGTCGAATAGATGTACCTAAACATGATAACGCCAGAACGACATAACCTATCAGGATTATTTTTATTCAAGTTTGTGCGCAAAGAACTGAAAAACTTTTGGAGAGATTGTTTTTTTTTCTTTGTATACATTTGTCACCTTTAATCTGAAATGCCACATTATCGGCGCTCTCTGACTCAACCGCAGTCTCTGCTGGTACCGTTAAATCACAGGGTCAACTGTAAACCGATTTCGATTTGTTCCTCAGTTTATGAGTAATATTAATAATGCAAAGAACTGAAAAGCTTTTAGACGTGATTGGAGGCTTCCTTGTATGCGTTTGTCCATTTGTATTCGGGCTACCAATAATAGACGTGAAGCGGCCGAGTAACTGCCCCACCAGGATGACGTGGCGGCACACTACCGGACTACCGGGCCTAAGGTCACGACTTTGAATTTCGGGTGAAACATTTTAGCTTTTGTCACTTTTCAATCTGAAATGTTACATTATCGCCGCTCTTTTCTCCATCCACCGTCTCATTTGGCAATTCCTCTGAGCTGAAGTCTGCGCACATATGGAGTGATCAGGTGTATAGCATAACATGATAACGACTATACCACACTGAAAACACCGAGTCTCAAATAAAGCCCAAATAAGCTGCTATAATTTCTGCGGCTATTGCTGCTTCTTTCTTGAAGATTGGCTATTTAATGATGTCTCCAACAGTGTGGAATTTACCTGTTGTTCCAACATGTCTTCATTGTTACGTCAGTAATAATCCTTCATATTTCATTACTTCTACGTTGATCCCATCAGGATTTGGAGCTTTACGGTTTTTGCTTTTCTCTTGTGCCTGATTCAATTCTTCTTTAGTCACATCGCCTCGTCCTAGCTTGCGGTACATTATTTGGACTTCTTGTAGGTGATGTTGATTATTATTTATCAGCTTTTTAAAATAATCCAGCCATTCATACTCAGGAATATTATTAATTCTTGCATTTTTTATTCTTTATTCATAATTAAGTATACATCCATTTAAGCGCTTTGTAGGAAAAGCATTGTCTTCTTTGAATGTCATATTCTAGGTTACTGATTCATCTATCATAATAATTAATAACAACAACTTTAGGAAACAGCAGGCAGTGAATTCCAGATTTAATTTGTTAAAGCTGATATTAACTGAGGGGCTTAGAACTAGTTTTTTTCAGTAAAATCGGGCTGTGGCTGATTTCGGGCTTTGAGTAGAACATATAAATTGCAATACATTCTGTGCTGTGATATACTAGATGCATATAGTTATTACTTATAATTCGTCGCTGAGATTGAAGATTGAATGGTTGTTAGAACCTGTTTGAACGCCCAAAATTAAATAGGGAACAAATAAAGATCAAAGCACATTTTCATATTAATATGCATTTTGATTTGTTGATATATAGAGAGCACGGTATATATAGCATTGTGGAAGACATCAAACAATATTTTAAAAATCAAATGTGACTTTCAAATTTCAGCTCATTAAGCGCCTGGAATCGTTTCTTGTTATTTTTAATTCTGACGTCATATAATGCTCCCATGGAACTTATCCGAACTAATTACAGACGAATCTTATTGAAAATAAATTTCAAATTGGAAAATCGACCTTCCCCAGCTTCAAATTACCTAATTATTTCGCCCCGTTGTTTGTTTTGATTTCCAAACGATTCCGAACGTTTTGCGTCGGACTAAATTTGTATCATCATGCCGCTCCCTTTGTTAACTTTACGGTTCACTAGACATAATATTTTTTGGAAACTTTTAATTGGACGAGAGCCTGCGGACTGTCTTTCGCAACTTCGTCCATCAAAACTGCGCTTATTTTCCGCAGAAGGATAACAAATCCTGGACCGCGTCAAATGTTCAAATTTAAATATTTAAATTAAAGTCGCCGGCGCTAATTTTATACATGAAAAAATCGGCCGTGAGGTGCGGAGTACGAAACAGGCATTTTAAAAAGTAAACACTCGGCAACATTATCATTCCGACGACGAAGAAGTACCATTAGCATGCACAAAGTAAGAATTATAAAACGCTGAAAGAGCGCCCCGGATTATACAAGTGCGCGAGTTATTTCGCAAGTAATTAATATCGCCCCAAAAATTTGCGCAATGTAGTGTCAAAGCGAATGCTGAAGTTGTACCTTTTTAATGAACTCTGTTAACTACGTGCAAAAAGGAAACTCGACTCTAACCCGCTTAAACCTAATGGCGCTCCCCTCGTCCCTTATTTGCTTTCTTTGATTTTAGGAGCAATTGTGCAACGAACTGCTGCAATCCTTGCCACTTTTAAAATATTTATAATTAGCAAACATTATTTGCTTGAATTAATATAATTAATAGCTAATTGCAAATCCTACCAAACACAAATGACAGAGTTCAGTAAATAAATAGTATATTATGATACGAGTTTTATAAGAAGCATTTTGTAGCACGCACGGATTTAGGGTACGACGAGCTAAGCGAGGAATGCCCTAAAGGAGTAAGTGCTACAAAATGCCTTATAAACGAGGTATCATACAGTATTTTATCTACTTTGCCACTTTTTTAAGCAAAAAAATGAAAATTTATAGTATTTTTATTATAGCATCGCTTTGTGTCTATTACGATACGAACGCAAAGTAGATAAAAGCATGTTAGTTAGTGTTTGCCAGTCTGCACGGTTTTCCTTAATCCACTACTTCTTAAACGACATAAAAATAGCATACTAGTGTTGTATTGTACAAGAGTCTACCAAATACCATGGGTGTAAAGCACATAACAGATTGAAATTGGATTGACAGTGCAACGCATTGTTCAGGGGGAGCTGTATATCAGCAGTACCTACATAGCATAAATAATTGGAGTGGTTTAAAGCAATGTTATTACAGCTTCTTACTGATTCTGTAAAAGTCTATGAAAAAATAAACAGAACCACAGTTATCACTGAGACTACAACACACCAGTATAGTTCAGCCACAAGCAAAAGACCAATATTAGCTGAAAGAAAGTGTCTAGCACACCTACGGCCGGCTTCTCACGAGGCGTTTTTGCAGCGCTGCAGAGTGGCGCCGTGGAGTGGCAGGATACGCGATTGTGTGGCGCGTTATTGCAGCGCTACTGTGTAGCAGGCAGAACTGCTAAGTCGCTCAGCAGCGCTACCGCCGGCGTTGCCAGGTGAAACCGAAATAGGTAGTTTGTCACTTGCAGTGCATCGAAATGGACGCAGTGTCGATTTTGGAAACATCCCTATCCATTTTCACAAGCACATACAATACAACCGAATTTAACGGTAACCCGCAACAAACTAAAAAGTCAGTGTTGCCGTTGGCCTGACGTAAAATTATGGCATGATGTTGCCAAAATTATGTATCAATCGGCAGCACTGGCTTAGTTCTGCGGCTGCGCTTCCGAGAATCACCGCCCGCCGCTAGTAGCGCTGCGAGTCGCGCCGTGTGAAGGGGCCTCGCGACTAGCAGCGCGCGCTTCTGGTAGCGGAAGTCTGCTACGAGTGGCTCAAACGCGCCACCGCGCGTTCGTTGAACGCTACGTGTGAAGGCGTCTATTTAAAACAATGTTTCCCTACCAGCGGCGCCACTCTGCAGCGCTGCAAAAACGCCTCGTGAGAAGGGACCCTACGATATAACAATAACCAGAATGAAGAATGACAATAATTTACAATGTCGTCATTGCAAGAATAGGACAAATCAAGAACAGCATTCACCAGAGGGATGGGAAGTTATCTATATGAAGCACACAGAATAGAATGTGGAAAATGTTAATAACAAGAAAGGAGTATGTAAACGAATATCAATAAATTAACGCAATCAAACGAACGCTATAGCAGGACTACTGAAGGTGTTGAGCTATTTATAGTCCTCTGTCCCAGCCGCTCGGAGTGATGTAACGCCGATTGGTCATTCAAGTGCAGCGTAATCCGTGGGATGTGGCCCTATGACGCACAGTGATTGCAATGCTTCAGGTCGTGTATCACAGCAGTCCACGTTTTACTAAGCTTAAAACCATCTTCCCTGTTTATATTATTTGGATGTTTTTCTATGTCTATGACTTCACGTATCACTTGGCGGAAGTAGTGAGATATTCTGGTAAGTACTCTGGCGTGATCAAATTCTAAAGTGTACGGCTGATTTTGAGATGCGTTTGTGTTTCCGATCGCTTTTATGTTCTGCATGTCTATAGAAAGAAAACACACACGAACAAATGCTGTTTCAGATTCAGTTTCAGTTGTTTCTTAATTCACAATGCAATCAGTCCACATATGGTATTATACCCTGCAAAATTAAAGTAAAATCTAATGTAACATTTGTTTAATCAAGAAATTCTAAATCAATTCAATATTTTCAGTTATATTTCCATTGTTCTCGAATTAATGGATGGTCGCCGAGGCAAAACGTAAATAATTCTGAAAACATACGGCTAAGTATAATAATTCGATTTGAAATACTAAGAGCTAAAAAGTAGTGGTTGATATGCGAACGCCAAGAAATAGAGGAGCTTCTGTAGGTACACCACAGCTTAAGTAAACAAAAAAACCGTAAAATGAAGTGGAACAGAACTCTATGAAGGTATTAATGAATAACAAGAAACAAATAACTCTAGATTTTTCTATAGAATGGCAAATCTACACGTTTATTCAACTACCAAAACCAAATTAATTCAAGCAACTATAACGACCATGAGCTCATAAGTTTAACGAGTCTCGCTCATTTATAACCGAATCTACAAAAAACGCAAAACTCCCATCAAAGATTAAAACGGGAAGTTAACCTTGCTCGTCTGAGTGTGTTTAAAATATCATTTAATACACATCCCATGTGTACATCTCTGAGCATTGTTGTATGCTGTTATATATAATAATTAGCTTTAAATGCGCCATTATGAGTTTTAAACACGCGTTTGGCAGGGTGAGTCGAAAGCTATGTTAAGCTCGTTTAAAAAGATGCTGAATTTGTGGGCACAAGTGAGGGCCGTGTGACCTCGTATTTGAAGCTGAACCAGTTAAAGTGGGAGTTCATACGGGTCCTAAGAAAACTATGAGAGCAGAGAACTGTTCTAATAGAAGCCTGTGAGCTTTACAGAGGTACAGATGTTTTGTAGACGGTGCAGGTTGATGATTTGAAGCCAGGAAGTCAACAAAAGGAAGCATAGTATCGTCAAGTGTGCGACAGCGAATAAATCGACAAGCAAAGCTGCGGAGGCCCACGGTTTAGGTATTACGCAACTGGCATTCGGTAGTCATCACTCAATGCGGGCAAATCAAACCAAATCATTTTCCAGCGGCCATTACAGCCGAAGCAAAGGCTGAACATTTCTTAGCGCCCTAATGTACGTATGCGCAAGCTTTCTATTGGTCGGTGCGCCCTGCACTTGAGTATATGCCTAGTAGACTGCCAGCACAAAGGCATCGTAAAAACAGCTGTCGGAGTAATTTAACATGATTGTTCGGATGCCAGCGCTGTGACGCATTTGCAGTAGATTAGTAGCATATTGTTATGATTTGCAAAAGGTAGTTTTAAAATATGGATGATAGAAATGATAAATTTGAAAGGTTAATTATAATCAAATTCTAAAGGGTTTAATAAAGATTGGGTGCAACGTGAAATGAAAATTTTGTTTAGTCAGTTGTAAAAACAAACTCGTAAACAAATGTACAAATAATTTTGAAATGTTTAATTTTGATCAATAAAAGTTAGAAATTATGCCTTATTTGTATAGTTATTTGGTAGTATACAAATATAAAGGCTAGCAAGAAATTTACGAGGTGCAGAAATGAAAATGAAATAATAATTTATTAAAACTAAACAATCAGTGAAGAGATTGTCTAATACAGTGAATTAAATAGAAAGAACCAGAGAACTACCCAATTGGAGGAAATTGGATTTATTGGTGAAGGTGACACATAATTAAATATTCATTGGTTACATTGGTGGTTGTATGGAAGTGAGGTCATTGAGCAAGAAGGAGGTTAGTAGGAGTGCCAGCTGGAGTTGGACAGCTTCTGTGGGAGTTGCTGAGTGCAGAGGACTATCTAAGGAATAAACAAGATAGGTTCAGATTCATTTATAAAGCTGAAACTTACCAGGAGTCTATTGGCGTGAAGGTGACGTTTGATGAGGGGAGCGATACCGGATTCTGCAGAAGTTTGGAGTTGGTTGATAGGAATAAGCTGTAGGTATTGCATAAGGTAAACATCGGGATCTCTTGGGGACAGGAGCAGTGGTATTTAAATAAAGTACGTCGAATAAGTAAAAAAATGTACCGAGGTCTTACCATTCTTCGTGGAAGCAGAGCCAAACGGCTGAGGTGCAGGTTGGAATTGCAAAAAGGCAGAATTGCAGAACGAAATGACGAAAAACAGTGGAAGGTAGTCATTTTGGGGTCTGTTCGATAGAACTATGACACAAAAGTCAAAGGAGAAATCCGCACCTCTAGAAAGCTTGGTCTTTCTACCTTACAGTAAAGACAACAGATAAGATGAAACGTGTTCTGAAAGATACTACACCAAAATTATTTTTTCGGCCAAAGTAACTTTGGGTAACGATTTCGGGCCAGTAAAGGACAAAATATCAGGTTTAAAGGCAGCTGGTGTATATAACATTCCTTGCTCTTGCAGCTCTAGTTACATTTGACAGATTGCTCGTTAAATTGCTAGTGCAAAGATAAACAAATTACACAATCAACTGTGGTTAAGCATACATTGACAAATGGACACATCTTAAATGCGAGCACACCAGAGTACTTGTTAGAACATCGCTACCTTCCACGAATGATACGTAAAGCTATAGACATAGAAATATATTTAAATAATACTCAGTAAAACTTGGACTCTTGTCCCTGATCTCAAGCATCACAGCCACGCCTCTTCAGCCGGTTATGCGCTGCCAACTCCATACGCACTGGACTATTCCGCACAGCCGGGACTATAAATACCTTAACACCAACCTCTAGTTCTTAGAGTAGCTTTAACTTTGATGATGCCAGTTGCACTGTCTTTCGAAACGCTAGTCTGCATGGGTACACAAACAGCAAAAAGGTCAATCCTGCCGAAGTATCCTTGTTCACAAGGTACTTTAACAACACGGATCAAATTATGAGTGGTTTGTAAGGTTTCACGAGCCACCAGCGGACATAATTATTACAAAAACTCTTATTTTGGTTCACAAGGTGTAAGGTACATAAAGCCAAAAAAATGCCAAGTGTATCTAGAAAGAAAACGGTCTAAACCGAAATTTCATTATAACATCGACAATTTTAGTAACAGCAAAAGTCTCAATCAATATATATCTCTAACATTTGGTTAACACCTGTTGCCACCTCGTGTTTCAAACGATTATTTGTTGGCAATATAAACTTCACCCAATTTTTAAACAGCCATTTCTAGCTACCTTCAGACATTAAATTCGCAGAAATAATATTTTTTCAAAAATGAAATAAAGGAATAGTTATATCCGCGAACATATTTTTGCTTTTATTAGTCCATTTCCTGATTAAAGTTTTAATTATTGTGTATCGTGGAAAGCAACCTGCGCCTCGGTTAACGCTTTCGTGCAAGCAGCGAAAATAAATTCCATGCCGTAAAGTTCGTATTTCGAAGTGCTAATTAAAGCTTGATGTAAGACAGTTCGAATAACCACAAGCCGAAATCGCAGACTATATAGAGATTGCTTGAGTCTTTCTAAAATTTTTGTGAGTATGTATATGTAATTTATCTAATTGGGTTTATTTTGTTTTGTAATTATTTCTGCCTTAAAAATTGTTGAACGTTTTTGTGATTTAATGCAGTGTAATGCAAAAATATGATCTCATTTAATCCATATATACTATTCAACAATTGAACATTATTATAGAACTGAATGCCCCTGACCAGCTCACAAATTCCAATAATTTGCCAGAAGTGTTAGCTTCTTGTCTCGTCGGAATTTTCGGAATGTCGCTGAAGCAAATAAATTTTGAAATACTGTAAAATCTTCAGCTGCTCTAAAAGAGTCATAATTTACTTCGAAATGCTGGTTTTTGCTCCAACATTGTAGCGTTAAATTGGATTCCGAAAAAATACATTCAACTTACCTATATTTTTATTTACGCATTCAAAAATATGAAGAATCGACATGGTTACATACGTATTTTATTAACCCTAGAACGCATAGGTGGCGTCATATGAGACACCACCTATTTAACTATGTAGTTTTTAGTGATTTGCTGTTATGTTATCATATTCATATTTTCAGTACCTCTCCAGCAGATTATTGTTGATATATCCCTTCCATTTTTAATTTCCAAAAATTGTTACAAGCTTTATAATTAATTTTTTAGTTACTTGGTGTCGCATATGACGCCATCTATGCAATCACGTAACAAGTTTTATCGGTAGGTGTTGGTCGGTAACAATTTGCCAGCTGTCAGTTTACGTACGTAATTTTCATAGTAACGTAGTGCGAAGTGGAATTTGTTAAAAAAGCTATCACTACTGTCTTTATAGGATTGCCAGTTAGCTCTTATACTTGAGCCGCGAACAGATAGAGTTGAGCAGGCAACAAAAATAACATATTACAAAGGTCACCCGATAATATTTTAACTATAATTACTAAAAGGAACAGAGATGGCGACCTTTAATTAGAACTACAGTGCCTTGATAGAGACAGTGGCGACCATAGGCACAACTTGCCACAAAATGGCGGCCAATGGCCTACTAACTTTAATAAATTGAACGTTTTTGAATGGTCATGGTTACACAACGTATAAATAATATGTTGGTGGCACTGTAAGTGTATGTCAAATTCGAGGTTATCAGGTTAGGTTCTGCGTCAGTTTTGACACAAAATCTAACCTGCCAACCTCGAATTTGACACAAACTGACGCAAAACCTAACCTGCTAACCTCGATTTGGTATAAACAAACAAAAGCATCAACAAATTTTGCCTCTTAATGGCGGCCGATTCGAGCGACCAATAAAAAAGAATAAACTCTATTGTCGCCTCTGTCTCATATAAAGTCACTGTATTAGAACTAATTTCAATTGACATTAAATATCTTTTTGAGGTTATGGTGAAAATATCGAGAGATAAAAAAAAATGATCCTCCGGGGGCTGTGGAAATTCAAACGTATGAATAATATGTTGGTGACACTGCAAGTCTATGTCAAATTCGAAGTTAGCAGGTTAGGTGTTGTGTCAGTTTTGACACAGACAGTGTCACCAACAATACACTTCAGTACTGCCAACTGATTCAGTCTATCCAGGGCCTGCTGCAATTGAGTTTTTAAAAAATCACACTGTAGTTACTTGTCAAAACTGTTTAACGTAGATATTAGTACCTGATCAGTTCCTTAGATTTAACAATTAATTTATTCATACTCATAAATAAATATTTTAACAACTTTAACTTCCGTTTTGCGCTTTAATATGCATCTATGCCGTCAAAATTAATTTCCAGATATTAGAAAAGGCGTATAGTGCCTCATTAAACAAAAAAAGGTGTGGTGTCGTATACGACACCACATATGCGTTAATGTAACTTTCTTAGATGTATGCGTTCTAGGGTTAAAGGGTGAAAGTTACAAACTTGAAATAAATGTTTGTGGTTGACTTGTTCTGTTAAAGCTTAACAAAAAAATTGAATAACGGATTTTATATTGCATTTTCAGATCATATTGATAAAATGTTCAGATCTGTAACGGGTGGCCTACAAAAACTTTAGTGAAAGTACGATATCGAAACCCTTATGGCACAGGTTCTGTCTTTTAGAACAGGATGAACCGTGCAATGAAGCATATCCTTCCTCCTCGAGTGCGAACGGTAAAGTCCGCTCGCACGTCCTGGAAGCCACTGGAACCAAAGTGCCCAGCATCACCCAGCAGCTGCTGTACCATTTTAAACCGGGTAGGTTTCCGAAGGCCTATCCCGCCCTCTTGGTGACTTTACACGTCACCGACCGGAACGTTGATAATGTCTATTCATCCGCCGAAACTCCGAGCAAAGCCGAGATCGCTGACCAGCATACGGTCAACCACTACGAATCCGTCCTCGCTCAGTTAGCCTAGCACCTAGACACAGAGAATCGAAATGCCATGTACCGAGAGCACTCAGGTCTTGCGCTAACTACCCGTAGTACTCGTGTAAACGTTCACGAGTAACTGTTCGAGAGTAAACTCTCTACCACACATCTCTGCACCTCGGCTCAATATTTCTGCCGTACCGTCCTTTCGACGTCTTTACCCAGCAGCCCAGCAATACTCGTACGTAATACGTATGCTCCCATAAGTGTAAGAGAGGGTGGTCTCCGGGAGTTCTAAGGGATGAACTCAGGCGGTGTGCTCCGGGGAAGCTCGTCTCGGATAGTAGCACAGTGTAACCAGGCCGACACCTCAAACGGCGGCCCCGCGTTCACCCCTGGGATCCGTCTCTTGCTGCTCAACAAGCCGGAATAGCTCCACCACGAGAAGGCAAGAATAAGGTCTTGAAAACACTGGGCTGTGTAAGCGCCCGTCCGTGCTCTGAGTCGCCCTTGTGCATTTTCACCTTGAAGATAAGGCTTTCCTTCATAAAGCGTACTCGTATTAATTCAACGAGTAGTTTTCGAGAGCGAAATTTCTACCACACATGTTTCTGCCATGCATTTCTGCAGTTGCAACATTTCTGCCTGCGCCATCCTTACCCACGATTGCCCAGCAATCCGCCAAAGAAATAGGCATGCCCCCGCAGTTATAGGGCAGGGTAGCCTCGCCTTTTAGAGATAGTTTTACTGGGCAACCTTCGTGAGGTCTGCTCGGGGTAGCTTGTCTCGGATACTAGTAATCGGTGAACCTGTCCCGACACCTCAAGCGACGGTCGTGACGCGTCTCGGAAAGTTGGACCAGGATCCCTGCTGGTTCTGCTTCTCAGTCGAATGCCCGACTCGTCTCGGATACTAGTACAGACTACCGGGCCGACAACTCTAGCGACAGCTGGAAATCTCTCCCTCGTCTTGGATACTACGAATGCTCCTGGTCCGACACTTCGTAACGGCGCCGGCGGCCCCGCGTTGCGCCTTCGATTCGTCGCTTTATGCTCAACAAGCTGGAACATCTTGGGGTGCCCTTCTACTTCTGTGCATATTGGGCTTCCCTTGGTGTGTATAGGGACCGCACACACCTTGGAGCCACCCCTTACTACAGTAGGAAATGTATGTGTGGTAGTTGTATGCGTCATTAATCAAACATTTTGGTTCTTCGTGAGATGGCCGAAATAATTTTTCGCTTTACGCCCCTTGATGTTTAACCACGCCTCTATTTTTCTCCCTTCATACCGGTCCATGTATTTTTTATGCAACTGCAGGTCCACATTTCGAAAACTTTCAATTTTTTTTTAAGGAAGTGATTTATAGTATCTGTACATGCCTCCATGCCATATAGCAAAATGAATCATTCGTAACATTCGTCATACTATAAAATCCTTATTGTATTTCGGCAAATAAGAGTGTTTCTGTATTTTAGAAAATAATTACGTGCCATTGCAATTATTCATTTTGCCTTCCTATAGGATCTCAACCTTTTGTGCAGCCAATCAACCAATTATTTATATGGCTTATAGCGTTCTGTGTTGACACTATCAGTATCTTGCGTTTACGTACGCCAGTTTCTTCCTAGTCACAATCATACATTATGTTTATAAAATAGTTTGCTAATGTCTTTACTTCCTTTATTATTTGTTGCTGTTTTTCCAGTGCTTCGGTAGTATTAGCTATTAAAACGTTGATATCAGCATACCTTATGTTGATAATGCATATACTATTCACCTTTATGTCAATGTTATTTAGAATGATTCGCCGAAAATTACATCGGGATACAGTTGAAATAACAGGAAATATAAAAATGCACCCCTGCCGTACTTCTCTACGTATGCCAATATCCTCAACTATTATATTACACCAGTATTAGTTTTTTTCAGTACAATAATATTTCTGTCTTCCATTCCAGTCTACGAAACACAAGAAGGCGTCTTTATTTACATCTAGACAATTTTGGATTAATATCTGCACGCTACAGGGGTCTTTCTAGTTACCATGTCAACTTTAAATTCGAATTGAGGATCTTGTAACACGGCGACTTGTAGCCGCACCGTTTTGATTTTGCTTTGTCTTATTGGCTGCTAACGCAATATCGATGCGATCGCTTATTTACCCCAGTCGTAGTTATGGTCAGCTAGTTCATGTTGAAAGGAATTTTAAGTTGACTTGTACTTATGCTAAATTAAAATATTAGCTACAAAATTGTACTTAAATAAAAAAACAATTTGTTTACAAGTAAATCAATAACAAGTGGCTATATTTTCTTGTAAAAGACAATGCTTACTAGTAATAAACCGAAATACTAAACCACAAAGTAAATACATGTTTCTACTCTGCATATATTGTTATGTTTAGTGATAGCTCCACATTTGAACTAGTCATATAATTTATGTAGTGACTATTTTACTTTGAGCTTGCTCTTAATTAATGCAATACACCATATTAGTAAACCTAGAATTACTTTCAAATCAATTATTTCAATTAAGTACTCTTATTCAGGGTGGTTCGCAAAATCTAGATCTCTATTAGTTGAAGTTAAAAAAATTTATTTTAATTCTTGACTATTTAATGACATCAAATGTCAACTTGACTTCTACATTTACTAAAACCAGGTATTGATAAATCTATTTTTACATTGACATAACTATCAATTACCTCACCAAAGTAAGTACTGTTTTGTATTTTACTCTTTTCTTATTGTTCGTTATTCAAAATGCTTTGATATTAATTACTAACACAAACCTTATCATTTCTTCAGCTCACACTGCCAATATTTTATTTATTTTTTATGTTGTTTCCGAGACATAACCCAAATGTGTCTCAGAATAAATAAAAACAAATGCCGTTGTCTAGCAGTATCGACCAAATGTTACTACATTTGATTAGCTTAAATAAATATCTTTGTAATTCAGAAAGCGGAACTTGTAATTCAGATTAGTAAATTGTAATTCAGAAAGTATGGCTTGTAATTCAGATTAGTAAATTGTAATTCAGATTAGTAAAGTGCAATTCAGAAAGCGTTCATTGATATTCAAACAGCATCATTTTTGTAATTGAGAAACAAAGAGACAACCTTTATGTAGAATTACATGATGTACCTACTTGTGTTTAGAAAATTCGAATCTACGTAAAAAAGTACGCATGTGTACAAAACATTTTTTGATTTGCTCTTTCGGTTACGGATTATGGTAACTAAATTTTGATAGAATTTAAAAAATAAATACATTTTACCAATAAATCAAGTTCACTTATTTCAAAATTATTATTCGTTTCCATAGAAATGCGTTAGTTCTACTTAAGTCAGTTGAGAATTTTGACGTTTTAACGAATATTTCACATTTTTTAAATTTTATAACCTAAAATCATAATTCCGGAACCAAAAACAAATAAAAATTTTTTTTATGTATTGTTATAAGTATGAGGTATAATATGTACTGGTGTACTGCTATAAACACATTTTAAGTCTTTATGATAATAATAGCAATTAATAATATTTCAAGCATATCAAGTAATCTTCATATATATAATTATAATTCTTCTGTACGTCTGTATGTGACTGAACTCCTCCTAAACGGGTGCACCGATTTTGATGAAATTTTGTGTGAGTGTTTGAGTGGGTCCTTGAATGGTTTAGATTCACAATTAGACCCGGTAGATGGGGCTGCAATCGGGTTCTAGGATTTAAAAAAAATGTTTTGACGATTTTTTAAAAATATTTCTCGCATGAAAGAACATATAACCCCAAAATGTCAGCCCCCCACCACCCCCCAAAATTTTTTAAAATAAAAAAAAAACGAAAATTCGAATATCAAAAAAACGTTTGCTGAACCAGCTAATAGCAGACAAACCAACGTTCGGACTAGGGCAACGTCTGTCGGGTCCCCCAAAATTTTATCTCCCCACCACTCCCCAATGTTTTTTAAAATGAAAATCTCTATACTATATTGCTATGATATACAAATGGTAAAAGAAGAATATTATCTATAAAAGGTTGAATCACTTAAAAACTGACCAAGATTGGTATAACATTTTCAAAATATGAGAAAGTTGATGCAAAGCAAGTGGTTTGAATTGTTTAAAATCATTTATTGTTCATATAAGATACATTGCAGAATGTTAAAACGTACTGAAGTATAAATTAATTTTGTTAATGTGATGGTTTATTTATAGTCCAGGAAAGTTTTAAATATGTTTATAAAATGTTAGATGAATAATGATAACTTAAAAAACGTCTTTTGTCAAGATATTTAACTAGCTTGATTTAAGTTAATAATTAATAAAATTTACTTCTGAAAAAGGGTGCTAAGAGACGGAAAGAGAATTGTTTATGTTTTGAGAAGAGAGAAGAAGACGGGTAGAAAAATTATTAATTTTATGACAGTTATAAAATAATCTTCCAGAATTAATGCTAAAACAGATAAACTCTGGGTAGTATTTAATTATAACGATGGTAAAAGTGATTATCAGTGTGTGATATCAAAGTGGAAGAACTATCGTTAAAATTGGAGAACACTGATACAGAAGTGGCAGTATCAAGTGAAGTCCAGGGGGAACCTTTTGCAGAAAAGATTGCAGACACGTGGCTACAAGTGAGAAAGCAAAGTGAGTCAATTTAAAAATCAATTCTCAGTACTGAGCTACGAACAATATAAGTAAAAAGAAATAAAAAGGCCTATAGGAATTTTCAAACCTAAAGTTTAAAAATTGTAATTAATTATTGGAAGTGTAATTAACAAAATTTTGTTTAAATTGTCAGAATAACAGTAACTTCAATAAACATTAACAATTACCTTTATATTGATGATAAATACAGCTAGCCGAGTTAATAATTATATGCAAGAAGATATCTACAACAAGGTAGGTTTTATGGTGATTGAACTTTTAAAGAATAAAAGGTACAGTAAGTTTCAAAACAGCTTTGTTTGTAGTAATATACCGTGTGTCCCAAAAGTCTGGAATAAATTCAGTATTTCCTAACATGTACGTTTCCGGCTCAAATATTAGGACCCGTCGATTTTTATTTTTATTTGAGCATTTTTTGAAATAAAATGCATACATACAGGGTGTCCCGTGTATGAGGTATGGCGTTATCGATGTTTTCTTTAAATGGAAACCCCCTTTTTTTACGGTATCTGAAAGAACGCATCTTTTTACTTACGTTAAGCTGATCTTTGAGTATAGATCAAATGATCAAAAATTAAGAAAAAATTTAAAAATTGCAAAATACTAAGTTTAGTAATTTCTAAAACAACTAAATTAAATGTACAAATTGTGCACCGTTGTCTGCCTGACAGTAACTAAGACGACCGATATGTTTTTTGTTGATTGCTGTCATTGATAAAAGCGTAAAAGCACACTTCTTAAAATCAAATTTATTATTTTGCAAATTTAACTTTTTTTCTTAATTTTTGGTAATGTGACCTACTCGTATACCCAAAAATTACCTTAGCGTAAGTAAAAAGATGCGTTCTTTCAGATTCCGTAATAAAAAAGGGGGTTTCCATTAAAAAAACATCGATAACGCCATACCTCATACACGGGACACCCTGTATGTATGCATTTTATTTCAAAAAATGCTCAAATAAAAATAAAAATCGACGGGTCCGAGGATTTTAGCCGGAAACGTACATGTTAGGAAATACTGAATTTATTCCAGACTTTTGGGACACACGGTATAATTCTTCTGTACGTGTGTATGTGACTGAACTCCTCCTAAACGGCTCAACCGATTTTGATGAATTTTTTTTGTGTATGTTTGAGTGGGCCCCTGGATGGTTTAGCTTCACAATTGGACCCGATAGGTAACGCTGCAAACGGGTTCTAGGAATTAAAAAAAAAATTTTGACGAAATTAAAAAATATGTTTTTAATACTTTTTCACCCCCCACCACCCCCATTTTTTTAAAATAAAAAAAATCGAAAATTCGGATATCGAAAAAACGTTTGCTGAACCCGCTAATAGCAGGCAGCGGGCAGGACAACGTCTGTCGGGTCCGCTAGTATTTTATAAAATGTTCCAAAAATGTGCTAGTTTAGTAATTTATGTAAATAGTATAAAATAGCATTGGCCTTGATAATCTATACAAATAGTGTTAGCCTTGATTAGAACAAAATGTAATCAGAGTATTCTTGGAAATAATGTAATACCATGCAAGATTGAAGACAAACAATTGGGGGAAGGAAGCCAAGCTGTGAAGTGGTGTTAATTAAGCTTCCCTAATAAATGATTACTAATGCGTGAATAAATACCCTTTTCCCAATTCAATGTATTTAAAAACTAATTATATATCCTTTGGAAGTGCTGTAGCAGGTTGCAGTAATTCGTAGCACCTCTTCAGAAGTTTAAAAAAGTGTTTGATTGGTGCATCAACTAGTATCTAGTGTTTGGGTGGCTGTTTTGGAGGTCCTAGGAGATTATTTGGAGCCCTGAAAGCTGGCGGTACGCAGTGACCTTCATAGAAAAGTAGTGAAGCTCTCGGTTGAGGCAATGGAGATGCTTTCGCAGCGGTCGAGCTACAGCGGTCGTTTTTCAAGCGTCAGCGGCTTGTATCTGCAGGCCAACGAAGAAAGAGGGACCCAGGCACCGTGCGGCTTGCTGTAAACTTCAAGTTTTAGCTTTTAGCTTCCGGTATTTTGAAATATTATTTGTGGAAGCTGGTATGCGGTTTTCGTGCCTTGGACACTATATAGCCATTTATTCCGCGTTCTAAGGACGAGTTATCAGCACAGGACTTTTCGCAGTTGTGACTAATCTCCTGTGTTTACAGGGTGAGTATAATTTTTTCAATTTCAATGATGGTAACATAATTGCCACGAGCTGACTTTTGTCCGCTATTTTTGGCGTCACCTGCGTGGTGCAAAACAACAGCGATTTCGCTTGCTTGAAAATTTTACTACGGACGTCACCCGGGGGTTGTGGAGAGTTCACTTTGACCTTAGAGGACCCCTCTGCTCAAGGGAGCCTAGTTCGAGTTCGGGCCTCATCACCTGAGGGCTTTACTAATGGAGTTTGCTGACGTCGACCTCCTGCAGCCGCAGATTTGAGCCCGTTTGGGGGCTATTCGTTTCACCTCCTGCAGTAGCAGCTTTGAAACCCTTTGGGGGCTATTCGTTTCACAGCCTGCGGAAGCGTGAAGCTCTCAGATAAGTAGTGCAACTTAAGGATTTGCGTTAATGATATTTGTACCACAAGGACGGTAAAACTGTAGCTGTATATAATATGTAGTTGTACATTTTACTGGTTAAATATTAGATTGTTTAATTGTATCGTGCTGATCACTGCTATGATAACGTTAATTTGGGGCGCACCTTTCGAGTAACGCCTAATCAAAATTTATGGTACTTCTGTACTGGTTACTATATATATGCAGCGTTGTTTAATAAATCTAATGCACATATTTATATCATTCAGTGGCTGATTTTGTTGCTGCTACTTTATGTATTTTAGATGTTGTGTTGTTGCCTGCTGCGATTATATTAAGTTTATAAGTTTTTGAGTATATTTTTTCTAATTGAAAACTTGGTGGCGCTCATTAAATTTGGTAATTACAGCATATAAAGAACTGCATACCGTCTCCACTGAATCTAGCTGGCGGCCCCCCAAATATACTCTCGTAGCGTTGCACTATTTGAAAGTATTTAAGGAAACGATAGTTAATAAGACACATTCAACTTTCATTTAAAAAATCAACTGTAACTAACATTATGGAATTGAAACAATTGAATAGTCTATTTTCCTGATAAAAGCTGTGATAGACTAAAGATGGCTGTAGCTCCCGTGACAATATTATCTTCTTTGGTTTATACACTGGAACTTTCATGAAAGCACGATATTATTACTAAATTTAAACGCAATGTAAATGATACGGGTCATCATTTACTTTTTTAATAGTTAACTTGAAATTAATGTTTAATGAGAAAACAAATGTTATTTTCATAGGACTGACATATTTTACTGCTAACATATTTTACACATTGTCAGTCATTTTGCAATATATTTTGCAATGGTGAAATGTTTAAAGCAATCTTTCAGAAAAATATCCATAAAGTAGTTCGCTACCATGACTTGAAAGTTGAAGTTGTAAAAGTGTTACCACGCAGTGCAACCCATGACACAGTTTGCAAACATTCTAACAAGGTTCGTGCAATCTAATGAATAGACTCGACGCCCTGTCATCAGATGGGAGAGCAGCTATCTGCTAATTTATCTCATTAGTTCTTTCTAAAACAAAGCTGTCACTCCATGGTGAATGGGGCTTTATTTTATCAAATGTTTGCAGCTCCGCATTACGAACAAATAGGGATTAGCTAACAAAATACTCGGTTCGGATGGCAGCGGTGTACCTACAAACCCGTCGAGGGGCTGGCGGTATTAAATGTTTTCGCAAACGACAACGCTGGCAGCCCTGGTTTTGCGGTTTGTTCCGCTTCATTTAACTAAACCTCCCTTTTTTGCCGGAGCTTTCTTTCATTATGTTTGCAGTTCGTATGCAAACTAAATAAACCTGTTAAATTGTTAATCGACGGGTGAAGGCGAATTTTGCGATTCCAAAACTCCGAGTTATTTAATTTTCTGCTGAGCTACCAAGGTCAGCAAACAGTCTCGGGGAGGCAATAGTGAAATAGAACCGTAGCGTGTCAATGCAGGTATCCATATTTAAATTCCGCAATTAAAATGTATCTACTGTAATGTAATCAAGGGTTCGTCGACTCATATTTAAAACGGAACAGTCTACTATTAAGCCAGTACACCTACTTCTAGTAACACCAGATTAGATCGACTAACCCAGTTTTTCTTAATGGCTAAAGAAACGTAAGGAAGGAAAATAAACATGTCAAATGTGGCGTCTAAATTTTAATGTATTACATAATAACTCATGCCGTGGTTATTATCCGCACATATCAAGTATGAAGGGTGCAGGCATTGCATGACAACCATAATAATCGTTCAAGTAGCACGAAATGTCTGTTTTAACACCCTCGTGCATTCATATCGCGCTTCCAGAGCCGATTATGGGGTGTATGTAGTTAGGGGACATCAACAGATTTAAACGGCCACCCCAACGGTTATAGTTAGGAAACATGTTACGGAACTGCCACAACACAAACGGTTAGCGTTATTTTTATTTAGTTGGACGGAAATGTGGGACGGCGACAGTTTATGCCTAAAATTACAATATCGGGTTCGAGCACGAAAAACTAGACTTCAAAGTCATAAAAAAACTATATATCAAAAGAGGTAGCTTAGTGCCGCAGACACGCTGTAGTTAAATCATTTTGCAAACTGAGAAATAAAAATGGTGTAGTGTTGTGTTCAGTGGCGACTCGCTATAAAGAGCTTAGAAGCCATTGCTCTAACTACCATAATCAGTCTTTTAGAATTTCTTTATTCTGAAAGAAACATTTTTTGTACCAATTTTTCATCCTTCTTTTCATTGTAAAGCTTAAACAAAACACGACACTTTATAGACTGCAGCGAAAGGTAGGTCCAAAGACAAGTTGTTTAGGCTTGAATTGGAGCCACGTTAGCTTAGGTTCGAGCAGTCACCGCGGCTGCGATAGCGCGCGTATCGAGTTTCTGATTATTGATGCTTACAATTTTCGAATGTAGAGTGACGAATGAAGCATATTCGGAAAATTGGTATGTTGTGTGTGTTTAAAGAAAATCTCCGGAACTGGTTTTTGCGTGCAGGACCCCAATTACGCTACTGAATAATACATAAAGATACTTACCACACTGTGACAGCTAGCGTGTTCTGAGACCTCCTGACACAACACTGATCACTGCAAACGGATCCGTCTACGGACCCAATGCTCCCCCGTGGTGGAGGAGTTGCACATACATGCCGGCCCCCAGACTGCCCCACGTATTCAACACTAGGACTCGCACACACGCCATGTCTGCACTGAGTCTTGCCAGTTCTTAGATTGGGCGAAACGTATCCAGCGCAAGAAACGTCCTTCTTGTCCGTACGCGCCGTTATGTGAAAACCGGAACACTGTATCTCTTTGTTGGGGAAATTATTGCACTGAATGGCTTTTTCTTGTTGGTACCCGTTCAGGTTTTGGCACTGCACTTCTTGTACGCTACTGCTGCTGATTAGTTCCTTCTGTATCTCCTTCCCTTGGCTAGTCACCGAACTGCTGGAACTAGAGCAAGGGCTCGATTTGCACAGCTGGTAGCAATCTTGGTACTGACAACATTTCGTACGGCTTGGTGTCCCCATGTAGCGCATACGCTGGTAAGGATTCTGCTGGAAGGGAACCGCCACTCTAAACTGATGTTGTTGATACGCCAAATCGCGCCGCATGTACGGATCAGTGGAACTAAGATTAGCGGCATTGTATTTAGGATATCGATCGTATTGATAATAAGGCTCCTGCTGTTGCGGGGTGTACCTTTCGACAGGTGTGTGAGGATTTGGCGGAGCCGCCGTACGGTCGTTACCGCTAAATCTGTCTTGGACATTTACATATCTATCGGGGTGCGCGTGAAACGCATTTTGTGCTTGGTGAGGGGCAGGGTACCGTTCGTTGGTGCTGTAGTACTGACTCCTATCCTTATATCTATCTTGCTGGTACTGAGCGTATCGGTCGCTTGGGTTCGGTGAAGTCGAGTATCTCTCAGAATATCTTTCTCTTTGCTTCTTTGGCGAGAAGGTCTCCGTTGGCGAAGGTGATAGCGGAGGTGGAGGGGCGAAGCGCTCTGGGGGTGGTACTGAGTTTGTAGGGGAGGGAAAGGTGTTAGAAGCGTAGCAGTCTGGGCTGGGGGTGGTCGTAGGGGACAGCGGCGGGGGAGGGATGAACCGGTCGCTAGCTGGAGCTGGAGAAGGCGGTGCCATGTAAGGTACTTGGGTGAAAGAAATCCGCTCCGGTCTCTCCGTCCGTTCCTGCGTTGCGAACCGCTCTGGGCACGGAATAGGAGGAAACCTATCTGACGCGTACCTCTCTTGAACGTCGTGCCCGTACCTATAGGTGTCGGGGTGCTGCTGGAAGCTTTCGGACGACTTCCTCTCGGAGGACCGCGATCTATCTCGGCGTTTATACACATCGGACGCGACATTTTGAGAAACGGCGTTAGCGAAATACTGCTCGCGCTCGTTCTGCCCTCTCCTATGTCGGTCAGTAGGCGTGTGCCTGCCCAGCGAACTGATGTTCTGCGACGAGTGTCTATCATTGGTACTATACGAATCGTTAGATGGATATTTGTCCACTGGAGTATATCTATCAGTACTACTGCTGCACCTTTCCTTATCAGTATATAAAGTGTGATACCGATCAGTCGGAGTATTAGTTCTAGAAAACCTATCAAGCGTAGCGTGATTATGGTACCTATCCAAAGAGCCGATGTTTTGGATTGGAGTGAACCTATCGGGGTACTTCTGGCTCCTATCCGAGTGCTGATACCGCTCGGGCTGAAAGTTCTGGCGGTCAGCGCTGCCGTGACAATGGCCCGACGTTTGTACGAGACGTTCCGTCGAAACGGCGGTTTGCAGACGATCGCCAAGTGGGTACCGTTCCGAAACGCCCTGGTACCGTTCGCCCGACGGCAGCCGGTCCGAGTTGCTTCTTTCGGCCGCGAAGCGATCGGAAACCGACTGAAATCGTTCCGGGGGCTCCAGCCTCTCCACCGACTGAACGGTTTTGTCATTAGGGACTGAGACTCGTTCTTGGGCGTAGCGGTCTGCTGGAGAGGCGGTCTGATAACGATCCCCAGGAATAGCAGGAGCCGGAGAAGCGGCGGAATGTTGAAGTATACTATGTCTTCGGCCATAGTCTTCGTCCGCAGGCATTCTGGAGGCCCTGGGCCCGCTGTCAGGACATCTGCAATAAAAACGTATCTGTTAGAAAATAGTTTTTCAAGTCTTACCAATATTCTTATTATTGATAGACCGATAGTCTGCTTTGATAACACAACTTTTGGTTCTATGATGAGTTGGACACACCTTGGGCAAGTGGTTATAGTGCAATTAGTTAAATTCTAAAGGATCACTTATTAAGGGGTCAGAACCACTAAAATTTTTTTATGGCGACCAGAAAGTAGACGAGGAATCAAATCTAAGTGGAAACGTCGAAACACGAACTTTGCTTGCTGCAATATATCCGCATATTTTGAAGCCTCTAGTTCATATCGTAAATTTATGTTTTCTAAATGGTAAGTTTCCTGCTATTTTTAAGAAAAGTATCATCATACCTGTATTTAAATCGGGAAATAAAAAATTAGTAAGTAACTACAGACCTATATCGTTAACATGTAGCATCAGTAAAATAATTGAAAAAGGTATTAAGATTAGGTTCATGTCGTTTTTTGAGAAATTTAATGTTTTGGCTGACAATCAATTTGGGTTTCGTAATAATGTTGGTACCAATGATGTCTTATTTGAAGTAATAAAATGTTTACATGACAGTCTAGATAAAAACAAAAAAACATTGGCAGTTTTTCTGGATCTCGCAAAAGCCTTTGATACTGTTAACCATGAGGTTCTCTGTCGCAAACTGGACAGCATCGGAATTAGAGGAAGAGCAAATGATTTAATCAAATCGTATCGAACTAACAGAATGCAAGCTGTTCGTGTTGGTTGTGATATGAGCGACGAAATGGAAGTAAAAATAGGTGTTCCTCAAGGTACTGTTTTGGGTCCACTTTTATTCTTAGTCTACATAAATGATCTTGCTAAGATGAAAATTGATGGAAAGCTCTTCTCATTTGCTGACGATACTGCTTTTTGTTTGAGGCATCGAACTGTACTGGGCTAGTGAGGAAGGTTGAAGAAAGCATGGCTTTGATAATGCAGAAATTAAGTATTGATTTCTTATCCTTAAACTTAACGAAAACTAAATTTATATATTTTTCCTTAAGGCAATTAACACCCATACCCTTTGAATCTATTTGTGTACATTCAGTAAAATGTTTAAAAACGAATAAAGTCAACTGTTGTTGTAATAATTCAATTTTTTCTGTTCCCTATATTAAATACCTAGGAATTTATATCGATTCACAATTGAAATGGACGAAACATATCCAAGAAATTGTTACTAAAGTTAGAAAAACTATATATAAATTTAAATTACTTCGCAATATAATGAAAACTATTACAATTAAAAGTATCTATTTTGCCTTAGTGCAGTCTGTTTTTATGTATGGCATAATTGGTTGGGGTGGTGCTGCAAACTGTCACTTAATTCCTTTAGAGGTCTTACAAAAATTAATATTGAAAGTTATGTTCTCAAAACCAAATCGTTATCCTTCAGATTCACTGTTTCAAGAAGCAAATATCCTTTCTATTAGACAGCTCTACATAACTACGCTGGCTACCTTTTCTTTTAAACTGCAGCTGACCTTTGATAAATTTCCTCATAATTATTTAACGAGAGGTAAGGCTGCTTCAGCTGTAGTTATTCCCAAAAAGACTAAATCTGCCTCTCAAAAAAATTCCAGTTATTTAAGTATTAAATTGTTTAACATTATTCCTACTGAAATAAAACTTAGTAGAAGTCTTACTTCTTTTAAAATCAAAATTAAAAAATGGGTTCTGAGTAAGCCGATGGATTTTTATACTTACCTGTCCGAAGTCTACAGCTAGTAATATTGCTTAATTATTGTTGTTTATTACTATACATGTATGTCTTATCTTTTGGCTCCCATAGTATATTTAGTTTTTGCCTGCTGCATTTGCGATGCTCTTGTATGGATATTGGCCAAGTCAAATATTGTTTAATATAGTTAATTTTTTTTGCCATCTCTATGTAGGAGCGTCGTAGATGTGGAGGAAGCATGCTAATTTAAGTTCTTCTGCCACACTCAAGCTTCTGTGGCTTTAAATTAATTTCTAAAAATTATGTATTTTAAAATGTTGGGAATAACTAAATAAATAAAAAAAAAATAAAATGTGCGGAATTTAGAGATTGTGTAATTGATTAGATTTCTAGGTTGCATACAAACCTGAAAGCTATGAATTTAAAACAAACATTTTGAAACGAACTGAACTGTTATTACAATTAATGTGAATGCAGTTTATGAAATTAATAACTAAACAGCGCTCGTCTAATTATGGTTTACGTTATATTACAGCATTCATATTATGCCACGTTAGATATACTCTAATATTTATTCTATGGCATATGGAAACTGAATAAACTGCTCAAGTACAGGTCTAAAGAGTAGCTTCAGCACTGGAGTGCACCCAGAATGTGTAGTTCAAAACGTGACCACCGAACTTCTGTAGATGGCGCCAAGTGGACAAGCCGCCACTGTGCTAAAATGCTTGGAAATTTTGCAAAGTAGAAAATCGCCACCTTTCGCCAAAACCAAATAGCGCATGAAGGTGCTCGGGACCTTAGCAACAACTTTGCCCCCTTTCAAAATTTCGATATCTGTAGCCGTTCGAAAGTTACAGGCGATCCAGACAGACAGACGGACGGACAGACAGACGGACGGACGGACAAAACGTTCGCATAAGTACGCTGAAGCTACTAATAAACGAGTGCTACCAGTACAACCCAGCAACAGTTTTCCCTTATTTTTATAATTATATATGAAGGTGAAGTCTTCGTTCCGACGCCAGAAGTAACATTCCGCAAGACGTTGCTTTGCATCATCAAGATTATATTTGAGAAAACAACATGTTTAGATGAAGTAATAGGCGTAAAAAGTCTACAATAATAAGGTGTTTACCTGCAATGACAACGTAGTCTAAGCAGAAGTTCAAATGTAACTTTAACATATGCTTGCATCCTGTAGAACGACCAGTACCTAATTCATTAAATGTAACCGTAGCTTTCTAAATATTAAGTGTTGACACAACCTTATTTAATAGCCAAATTTTCTTATTACGTTATAGATACTAGAACAACTAAAGTTAAAAAAATACCTTTTTCTATGGCACATGTTAAAGTGTGCTTTTATCAACTCAAAACAAAAGGTCAAATTTTACTTTAACAGCAAAGGTAGATAAAGTAGAATTTTAACATCAAAGATAGATAATAGCTATTTATGCAACAAGTGCTAAAAGTTGATTGCAATAACACTTTTAGCACGAGTTTGCATACAATATTTTTTTACGACCTTACAGTTTCTGTTATTAATCCATAAATGTCGATTTAACAAAGGTTTGCATTCATGGCAGTTTCAATTTATGTCATAATAAAGAGATGGTCTTGACGCGTAGGTGAATGTTTCCGAAGCTAGTACTGTCAAAGTCAGTTATCAAAGGTAATTATAATAGTACACATCTGACTTTATTCATTACATAACGCTTTAATTATTTAAAAAATACTTTACCTCTAACGCAAGAAGTAACTAAAATAATTTTACAACCTCACTTCTTTCCGAAATTGTAGTTTTATAACCTCACTTCACTTTTAGCACATGGGCTAAAAGTAAACAACTGATCTTATTTTAAACACGCTAAATTATAAAACGTCACTTTTAGTGAAAAAAGCTAGCGCTAAAAGACCTACTTTTAGTGGTGGTCGTAGAAAAAGTAATTTAATTTTCTAACTTTTGTTTAAATTAAATATGACAGCTTCGTATTATCGTAGAAACCCAATCTAGCTACTGACATTTTGAAATGTGATTCACTGTTATTATTTTCTTTTGAAATTGTTAAAATTCTTGCTATGAAAAAAATATTGTATTATACACGACGATAAAGTTATTTCTATCCACTCTTGAATCACTAACGTCTCGACTTCGTCTCGACGTTAAACGATTCACTCGTGGATACAATTTAACTTTATCGTCTTGTATAATAAATTACTATTACTTTTTAAGAATATTTCCAATAAATGCTTTTTTAAATAATAAACGTTAAGTACTTTATGTACTTATGCCTCTTTTAGGTGCCGATTTTAGTAATATTTCGCCTAATATATCAAATTCAAAATAATATAATTTCGTATCCTACACTATCAGAAAGCTAAATTTTCTGGTCTCTATGGAAACGAGAATGGGCAGTTTTTCCCGGCTAGTCAAGAAACAAAATGTTGTTGGTTAGCCAGGAAAATAAGCTGATTTATATAGACACAGTTAACCTTGCAATGATATGGCACTGTAAGTCTATGTCAAGTTTGAGGTTAGCAGGTTAGGTTTTGAGTCAGTCTGTGTCAAAACTGACGGAAAACCTAACCTGATACCCCGAATTTGACATAGACCAACAGTGCCACCAACATATTATTCATACGTTTGAATTTCCACAGCCGTCCCTTATGTATTTATGTGTTTGTATTACTTATTTATCTTGAACTTATTTAGCTTTCTGATAGTATAGGATAAAAAATAATATGTAAACCATGGCGGTGAAGTGGTTTTCCAGGCCTCAAGAAGTGGTCAGGCTCGGCTGCGCCTCGCTTTTCCATATATTCTTTCGTCCTGGAAAATAGCCACTTTACCGCTTAGGTTTACGATATACTGGTATTACTCCTGAAACAACCCATTGAAGTATGGATTTCGATCTTCACCATTTTATAAATTTACAATTTTTGTCGCACCCTCCCAATCAATCGCTACCAATCCAAAGTTATAGAAAAGGTCTGTGACACTAAATAACTTTGATGAAGACAGCAACCGCCTTAGCTTTTAAAGACATTGTCATTGGAAAATTGCGACTCAATTTTAATTTTTTTTCGATTAGACTTCGCAATAATTTGTTCCCGTCGCTTTTGCGAATTCTCTACTCGAAGTCGTCGCATATATCGCGTGATCATGTGTATAACATAATATGACAACAGCCATACCAAATTGACAACACCAATTCAACAGATTACGAAGACTGAATGTGTATTAAGAATCAACCGTTCCAACGAGTACATAGTAAAAACCGTATCAATAAAGGGCCTGCACCGTATCATAAAAAATTGCTATTCTTAAAAGTACTTTTTCGTGGCGTTGCATAATTTTATATATTTTTAAATGATTAAAATGTTTTTGTTATTGTCTTTTCCATTTAATTAGTGCTACTAATAGGTGTAGAAAGTAATTTATTGAGATTCAGTCTTTTAATTTAAGTAAATTGAAGGCTACAAAAATAAACAATAATTGAAAGAACCCACAATAACAACCAAAGCAACTAATTTGTAAAAACTACCTGGCGTAATGCAGTAATGTAGTGAAACTAAATTCCAAGTTAGTACTTGGGCAGCACTTGCAATTTGTATCCTGTATCTGTTTCTATTTAAGTAGAATATTCCTGGCAGGCAATAAGAAATTAACCTGTATCTAACATGTCATACTCAAAGTGTCTTTTCTGTTGTCTAATTAGAGCAATGCTATCTAGATATGTAACGGTAACTTTACTCAAAACGTGAGTAAATGTTATACCTACACACTTCAGAACAAATTATGCTAGGAAAACACACCCTAATTAGAGGACATCGTTAAACACGATTATGAAATTTGCACAAATACTCTACTAAATACGACATTTAATTAGACAAATGAATGTTTACACTTTATCCTATATTATAGTGGTATGCAAAGTATACTCTGGGGTTAATTACGAAAATTAGCGCTAAATTTGATAATCCGTTTAAAATTTGCGGATGCAAACGTTATTTTGTTATTTGAGCTAACAAACAACTTAATTAATGACAGATGTAAAAATGGGCATTTTTTAATTACTAGACTTTATGCTGGAAATAAATACGGTATTAAAACAGTAGGGTGCCAAACAGGCTAATGGGAGTAAAATTGCAGTATCACCTTTACGTAATTAACATGAACAGATTTTTTAGTAAAGAAGTATATTCGTATGTACACTGTTGTATACACATTGATGTTGAAATCCAAAAACTTATCAAAGCTGTACTAATTTAAATATGCGAAATTAAATTAGCTGGCCTTAATATTCTACTACTAACTACAAAAGTATAAGGCGTAGTAAAACTTATATATATATATTTATTTATTTTGAACGATTTCCTAAATACAACTTCCCCTCGAGCATTTATACAAAATTAAATTTAAAAAATAATATTTTATGCAATCATCATATTTAGATTCCCAAATTTACCTTTCATGCAAGATGGATCTTCAAATGATATCCCGACAGCAGTACTGCGTAAAACAAAAACAGAATGATGATAGAAATTAGTAAATGTTCTAATAGACAAAATGCCCGGGCTGGTACCTCAGTGGTAAGCATCCTGGCTACTGATCGTAGGGTCTCGAGTTCGATTCCCGGTCCCGGTGGTGAAGTTTTTAAAAATAAAAAAATGCTGATAAACGCCTCTACATAATGCCATCATTTACAAGTGATGTCAAATCGTGGGTACCATGTTACAGATGTTTAGCTTGAAAAAGGTCTCTTTCTAAGTAGGACTTTGACCATATGACCAAATCAGTCGGTGTCTAAGGTACCTGATACTTCGCATACCTAGACCTAGACCATAACAAAGAAACAAACAATAGACAGAACAAGCCCCTTATAGATACTTTGGCACACTGTTTAAGCGAGGGGGTGGGGGCGATTTTTGGCATGTGCTGTTAGGGATACCTGTATCTTCAAACTCATTCGGCCGTTATCATATTATGTTATTGATGTGACCCTGCCATATATATTTCGGCAAAAGGGAATTTGCAAAGGATGCGGAACTAAGCCTAGACGGAGGAAATTGATTTAAAATCGAGTCGACGATTTACCAATGCCGTTAGTGGAGAGCACTACTGGATAAGACGGAGCCGATAATGTGACATTTCAGATTTAAATATGACAAGTGAAAGAAATTTGTATCCGCATTTTTCGATAACTTCAAAAAAAATCTTGTCGGGAGTGAGATTTGAACTCGCGACTTCAAACTCGGCAGTCCGGCCGTCCCGCCACCCTGTGGAGGTAGCTCACGATCGTTACGTCTATTATTGGTGGGCACGAATACAAGCTTTTAAGTTTTTTTCCGATAGTATTCCACACAAACTAGCAAAGATATATTCTTGATATAGTATGTCATTCTCGGATTATTATATTTGCTTCGATCCGGCGTTACATACTCCACTTTTCTTAATTTTCCGACTTTGCTTTAACGTCAAGGCAGTTGCTGTACTGGTAAAAGTTATGCAGTTTTTTAAACCTTTCGATGAATTTGGGTTGATCAAAAGTTGTAAATCTATATAATGGTTGCGGTCGCAAGCATTCGCCTCTGCTTTAACAGTTCAAAAGGTATTTTTCCCTTGAATCTTCTTACCAACCCTGTGTTGTCTAAGAACTGGAGAAACTCGACATTCATATGGTCATGGGTTGCTCTTCGCAATCTTAGCGATGATCTGGTTAACTGGGTCTATCTCCAAATCTCCATGGGGATACCTGTTTCTCAAGTATATCAGGGTGCATAGACGATGTTTCTCAATACTTTATTCTGGAAACGTTGAATCACATAAATATTGCTTTTACTAACTCAAAACACAACCCCAAAACTGGTTGCCGTACAGGGTTAAGTATCAGTTTATACAAAAGTATTTTGTTGTATGTGGACAGTTTAGAAGTTTCACGTTTGTTTTTTACACGGACCTTCTAGCGCACTTTCGCATCAGTAGTGTAATTAATGCCCAGGTACTAAGAGAATTTGGGCCATGGAATCTCAGTATATTGATTCTGACTCGTACATGTTGGTTCCTTTTATTGCTAAAGTTGATACGTCTGGATCTAGTCTCTTTTAATTTGATTCTCAATCATCTGGTCGAGTTGTTTATTTGATAAATAGATGTTTGCAGTTTTATTGTTGCTTCTTCGTGGTCTTTGCCCCAAGCTAAGACAGCAGTATCATCACAAAACTGGACCCAGCTCACTCCCTTGAGGTACTTCTGCCCTAATCTTTTTTAAGTCAGAATAACCTTCTTGTTGCTTGATTCCAAAGAATCTTTCAGTAATGTAAAATTTTAGCAATTGAGAATATTGTTTAGGTAGGGTCATATTCAGCTTAAGAATCAGGCCTTTGTGCCATACTTTGTCAAACTCCTATGCCACGTCTAGGGAGATAGTAGCACAGAGTAGCACAGACTTTTCCTTCTTTAAACAATTTTTCTTAGTCTATCGTTAAGCCATACTGATAAGGTGAAATCAGATTCTTTTCTTTTACGATGGATTTTAACTTTTGAGTATCATTTTTTCGTACATTTTTGAGATTACAGATAAAGTTTACACGTCAGCTTTTCTCTGTGACGTGATAAATAACAAAACAGCGTTGAAAACGTCTTATATTAAATTCAAAAAGATCATATTTAGATCACAGGTAGTAGACATCAGAAAGAATTAGGCACATACCTAACCTTTAATGCAAGGGATGCTCTAACTACCACTTTATTCATACCAAGACATTCTTGACCTATGTCAATCCAACGTTTTTCTTCTTCGAAGAAGTCGTTAACGCTTAAGATAATATTTTGGGTTTACTCACTTGCAGTTGTCATTTTGGATAAATGTCACATCGACAATATTATAAAATGAGCCATTTTTTCTACGATCGTGTCAAAAGGACAACTTTTTGCACAGTTTCTAGTGTCAAAAGTGACGTTTATAGCACTCTTAATATTAGCACTCGAATTACGTCTTTTTAACACGTTGCCATTGGAGGCGTGTTTTAATAATTTCTTAAAACAGGCTTTGTCGTAAGTTTGAATGTCAACTTAACCTACAATATCTAACACAATGTGACGAAAAAAGTATCACCGAACTAAGTTTTTATATTTCTGTTACGATCGTAGAAAAAATAGTGTATGATACACGTGTATATTGTTGCGACGTTAAAAGCACTCCGCTAGCGCGTCGTGCTTTTAAACTCGTCGCATGTGCGTACACTAGTATCACAATATACTATTAAAGCCGATCTGACCAAAAATAGCAAATTTTTTGTTTCGTCCAGTTCGTTATAGTTAAATAAAGAAAGAAAATTATTACGCCACAGAAAAAGGGTAATGTATATACTTTAACAAGGAGATTAGCCTGTAGGACAAAACTTCATGGGGTGGTTTACCAGGTTTAGCTATCATCATGATAAATGCAACTTTTCACATCTTTGAAACATACCTCAATCTAGATGAAGCGTTAAGTAGATAAGGAACGATTAACTATGGATTTACTCGGGTGTTGTTGTGTAATAAAATCAAACCATGGATTTTTTAGGATTGATATTTTCCTTGATTTTCGTGGCGACTTCTTTTGGGATGGTAAGTCAAATTTCTAAAGTATGATCAAAAATTATTTTCATCTAGTATGGCTATGGGATAGTTCCTAATTTATGAATGCTACTATGTTTACACTTAAATGTCAAATTTGAATTTTGATAGTTAAGTGACTTGTAGTTGCATTCATGAATTAGGAACTATTCCATAGACATTCATTCCTTCATTAACAGCACTACAGGCCACCATGGACTATGGCTCTCCTTCATAGTTTCCTATCATGGATCTCTGTTCTCCATCTTCTTAGCTCGTCACCCTGTAGATCCTCCTCTATTTGTCTCTTTCATGTTTTTTCGGCCTTCCTATCTCCTGTCTTTCTTCTGGTTCTTGATCGTGTGTCGTCCAAATGGGTTCTTCTTTCCTTCCCCTCATCACATATCCTAACCATCTTAATCTATTTTGTCTTAGTACTACGGCAATGTTAGCTTCTTTAAATTGTTCTTGTACTTCTTTGTTGGTCATCCTTTATGCCTCCAAAAATCCTTTAAAGTATTTTTCTTTCCCAGGCCATTTGACTGTTTTCTACCGCTTTTGTTAGTACCCACGTTTCACTTCCATATACTAGTATGGGTTTAATCACTGTATTATATATACGTATTTTCGCTACTCTTGGTACACTTTTGTTAGTTAACAGATAGTTTAAGGCACCTGCGCACTTCGATGCTTTCAATATTTTTATTTGAATTTCAGTTTCTTGTTTTCCTTCACTATTTATTTTAACTCCTAAGTATGTCAGGCTGTTCGTTAATTTGAAGGTCAGTTTTCCATTACTTGTTTTTATATGTAGTTCATGACTTTCGTTTTGTTTTGCGTTGCCCATTATCGTGTAGTTCGATTTGTTTATATTAGTTTCCAGTCCTGCTTCTTGGGCTTTTCTTTCGAAACTCTTTACCAAACCTATAAGTTGTTGTTTCATTCTGGACATTATGACTACATCGTCAGCAAATGCTAGTATTTGGAAGGAACCACTTAAAATTTCTGTGGATGCATTAATTTTTGGTTTCCTGAGAATATATTCTAATGTGATGTTAAAAATTGTGGTGATAGCGGGTCTCCTTGCTTTAGACTTGTATTACTTACGAATCCCTTGGAGAGGCAGCCTTTGTATCTTACTTTGTTATTCGTTTTTTTAAGGTTAACGCTACTAGGTATATCAAGTCTTGGCTATACTGTAATTCTTTCATCTTTGTTCTGTGTAATTCAATAGCCATACTAGATGAAAATAATTTTTGATCATACTATATTTCTTCTTGGATAAGATCGACCCATTCGAGCCTGTTCTCATCTTCATTAGTTTAAAACGTATTCTCTAGATGCATAGCAAATTTGTTGGCTTTTTGTTTATTATTACGAGCCCACCTTCCATCTGCATTCTTGATAGAGGGGTTTTGTAGAGTTGGTCTTAATGTAAATTTTAAAATTTTAATTATAAACATCTTTAAATTTATATATTTAATTTGCTGTAATTATGACGATAAAATTTTATTTAAAAATTTTGTCGCACCCTCTTATGTAAATAAAAACATTCGCAGATTACCAGCACAACTTGTTAACTTTCACTAAAATTGACATAAGTTTCGTACATTATAAAAGTAAATTGTCTGCAAACATAACAGTTAAGAAGATCGAAAAAATAATTTAGAAATGCCTTTGTAATTTTCACAATTCTGGGAAATCGCGGACACCGAATTAACACCACACGCCATCTACAGTCGTAAGTAAAGACTACAACGTAGACAAGTAGTCACACCTAATTGAAATAACGTTTTGTTGCTGGGAGAATTTATTTATTTTTTCCTTGGTTTAATACATCTATATAATCTTGTTAAATTTCTTGTCAAAGTATTCCCCAAAATCATTTAAATTCGCATTTTTTTAAATGTAGATTCTATCCCCAAATTAATTCTGAAAATTAAAATTCCTACTGAAACGAATCCATTGTGAAAGTCTTAGACAAATTAAAAAGTGCTAACATAAGTGAGTATTGTATCGCATGTTTCTCGCCACAACATACAGTGTGAAAATACACAAAATGTCTTCCCTGCAAACAGCACAGCAATATGAGCGAAACTGATGCTTATGTCCAAGCACCCTGGAATCAAAATTGCCTATAAGAGCAATGCCAACAGGAAGTAATAGAATTCCCGCATGTTATTTATTATCCTCTTAAGCGGAAATAAAGCTCTTACTATGTAAGTACATAAAATAGGTTATTATTCAGAAACGCCCTTTAATGTACGCAGGATATAGAAAATATTTAAATCGACTGCGAGCGTGTAATGTCTTTCATCCAAATGTTTTAACGATAGTTGCCGTGTTGCGAAAGCTACATATTGCTATGAACACATTTTAGTAGCTGTATATTTCGAATAATAATAATTAGTAATTATTAATTTAACCAACCAAACAGATATTTATTATAAGAATCTCAAGTAAATGTCATAATTTGAAATTTCAGATTTGTTATAAAATAGCATAGGTTTTGAAAATTGTTGCTAGAATAACGTTTTATCTAGAAAAAAACTAAAATTAGAGCAGGCTTGGCATTTAATGCAACAAAATCAATAAACTGTAAACAAAAACAATTGGGGTGGCTTCTTTAAAAGGTTTGGTTGTGGTTTGCCAAGCTCCCCCAAAAATAAGTTATTTCTATATGCTATTAAATATCCAAGTTAATGAAAGGTAGTGTTTTATTGAAAGTTTTTGTCCTGGATTATTTGTGGACGTTTTCCTGTACATTGGGCTTCCGCACAGGTAAATACAAGGCGCCGATTTGGTCCAGTGGAAGCCATGGTATTTGGATGTTATTCTACGAACGTCTAGCCAGTTTTATAAGTTCGCGTACAAGAAGTGTATACGCAGGCACGTACGTGTGGTGCAGCGGAACCCTACATTAAAGCCCCAACTTCAGTGAAAGCGATTCGGAAGGTCTTCGAGAGTGGCAGCCGATCATCAGGTGGGTTCGAGCGCAGATCTGTGCCCTGATAACTGTAGGCCGGCAACAACGGCTTGGTGGGAGGTCCAGCTCGGGACAGGTAGCCCTAGATTCATCGTAGAAGCGATCACAAGGTCAGATTTGCCACCTAAAGGTGTTAGTTTGTGATTGTGCATTAATTGGTGTCCCTTTGAGCGTAACTTGCGGCCGAGGCGTGGGTATTTGATTTTATGACGTGGAATACTTACGTTCGATATTTGTCGCATAGCAACAGCGTTAATTCCTTGGACATGAACGATTTAATTAAAACTCGGAGCTGTTTATGTACTTTCCAGACCAGGAAACCATCTTGATTATTTTTGTCGGTCCCATCAGTTAGAAATACCACACTTGCAAAATTCCATTAGTTAAATAGCGGCATACAGAGTGCTTACAATTAAATGTGTAATATGAAATAGGACTTTCAAATATTTAATAATAGCAGATTAGTAGTTTTAATTTGTATGCAGCGACCTAACCCTGAGATAGAGTCATTTAATTATAAATAATAAGTTTAAACAAATATTAGCCGGTCAAATTACGAATCTAGTGGATATAATTAAAGCCGATTTATAATTTAAATTCATTATACCAAAAAGATGCGATTGAAATCATTACAATACATTAGCTGAATTGGTGGATGATGAATATCGTAATTTTTAGGTTTACGTCGATTCGATTTGAATGTTTTCTTTGCCTAAAATTTATTCGAAAAATATCCATCTCTTTTTGAATGTATTTTAAAATGTATATTTAAAAAATATATTTTAAAATATAATTTTGTTACTATCATCTCTATCGTGAAGAGAGCTCAAACAATAAAATATATAAGAATTGCATTATACTAGATATGTGTAACCTAATGTAATATTCTTGCAATATATTACAACTTAAATTTCTAACAAATTCAAAAACGTAATGATACTAATATATTTTATAGGAATCTTATGTGATTGATACTCGGCATCTATACGTCCGATTCAGTGGCATTAGATTAGATTTTAAAGAACCACTGTTAAATGTCCAAGCTTCAATCTGTTCATGTACAGTAAAATTGTCGGAAAATACCCCGTCACCTTAAAAAAATTGGCCGCGGCGATTCCTCTTGCCCAGTGATTTAGGGTCATTAGACAAGTGTAAAACCAAAAAGGCGTCACCCCACCCCTTGCCAAACAGCCGCCATCTTGATAACAATTGAATTTGTTTTTTCTCGCGATCCATTGGTCGCACAGAAAAAGTTATTGAACAAAAAATGTTGGAAATAAAATTCTACACATTTTTGATCCTGCCGCAATACCGAGAAGTTGGTATTTCAAACGGTAGAGGGCAACAAAGTTACCAAAAATCTGTTTCCGCCATTCTAGTTCTGTGGGGGTGGTTTTTTCCGAAAATTGCGAGTATGAAAGTTGTAGTGCTTGAACAAATATGCACGAATCTTTTTTAATAATGGGATTGATTTAAATAGTCTCCGAGTGACAGCCCTTCGAAGTCCGCGCAGCGTGAGAAATGTACGATATATTCCGGCGCAGTGAAGTAACCATTTCTCTTTTGCGTGATAAAATCGTCACGTCACTCAAGTAGTTTCAACGTGAATAGGTTTTCACAACCTGCAGAAATTCTACACATTTTTGGTCATTGCCGCGATACCGAGAAATTGGTATAGGTAAAAGAAATGAAAATGATGGGAAAGGAGTAAAGCTCTTAAGTTTGCTGGTGTAATATTTATTATATAATATGATAATTGCAATTGTTTGTAAATTTTGCCACAGGAATGACCAAAATTCAACAAATTGATAATTGCTTTACCACGTGCCATTTCTGCAAAAATAATACACCCGACTGTCTATATGTTATTAAACAACAAACAGCTTGTTTCACTTCAACTAAAACATGCTACGGTGAACGAAATTATATTTTGATCGTTTTGGCCAAATGAAATGAATCGGTAATTTATTTTTTCTTCAAACGGCAGTAAAATATGGCATTATACTGCTGGATTGATGATGCTAAACTGTTACTTTATTGCCAAGCGGCAGATAATATTATCTGCCGCTGACGAGTTCAAGTCATTTTCTTCGAATTTTGTTCACAAAGTTGTAAATAATTTGTTATAAAAACGTTTGAAGAAAAAATACTATACGTTATTCGGAGCAAAAGTATCTTTATGTGGCTCGGCTGTACTTATCTGCCTCGCAAGCTCGGCAGATAACCCGTCCAGCCTCGCCACATAAAATATAACTTTTGCTCCTAATAACATAATATACTGTTATTCAATTTTGACAGATTAAAGTGACATTATTAACTCCATAACCTTCATAAACAGTCTATGATTCACAACTAAAATAAAAGTGTTTTAATTCACTAGAGAATTAAAAAAGTTTAATTCACTAGAGAATTAAAAAAGTTTAATTCACTAGAGAATTAAAAAAGTTTCAATGAAGAACAACATATTTTTATTATCTACAAATATTTACATTCAATTATTCTTTCTCTTTGTAGTGTGTAATATATAATTACTAAAATTTAGATCAAATCGACGATGAATGGGCAAATTTATATCTTGGTTTAAATATTTTTTAAATTTTTTATTAAAAATTTCGTCAAAATTGAATAAAAACGTATATACGCCACGTGAATTAAACATATGTTTATTCACGAAAAGATGTTGAGCTCACGAGCACGTAGTGCGAGTGAGATCATATCTTTGAGTTATAATATTTAGTAAAGTTAGTGTTTCCCGACTACTTTTTGTAATTTGTTATTGTTAAAGCTGTTATAATACTGCTAGAAACGTCTATAATTACGATGTAAGAATATTGACCAAGAATATTTTCTTTCTCAACTGTGCCAAATGATTTGATTCTGGGCTCGTATATTGAAAGTAATTTCTTTTTGCATAAACCCTAAGATATATTGTAATCTACTCAGACACGTTTTCTTTTTTGGGGCTGTTTCTTCCTCTTGGTTCGGAGCCTCGGACACAACAGAGTCATTATCGACCATGATAGAAATGTTGCTAAAACTTTTATTGAAAAAAGAGCTCACAACTTGTTATAAACGCAATGTGAAAAATTCTTGGAAAAAATCCGTGAATACGATTGCGAGTGCTGTTTCGTGATTGTATTCTGATTAAAAATGGATAATAGTACGAGCGATAATGGTTTTCTTTATGCTAATCAAATGGCACACATGGCATCTCGTTAGTTATAATAAGTGCGGGATGTAAATAATTTATATCTCTCCACTTCTTCGCGCTGCGCGAACTTTGAAGGGCTGTCACTCGAAGACTATTTAAATCAATCACATTATTAAAAGATATTCGTATATATTTTTTCAAGCACTACAATTTTCACATTCGCAATTTTTGTAAAAAAATCATCCCCACAGCGCTAGAATGGCGGAAACAGATTTTTGATAACTTTGTCGCCCTCTACCGTTTTAAATACCAACTTCTCGGTATCACGGAAATGATAAAAAATATGTAGAATTTTATTTCCAATATTTTTTGTTCAATAACTTTTTCTGTGGGACCAATGGATCGCGAGATAAAACAAATTCAATTGTTATCAAGATGGTGGCTGTTTGGCAAGGGGTGGGGTGACGCCTTTTTGGTTTTACACTTGTCTAATGACCCTAAACCACTGGGCAAGAGGAATCGCCGCGGCCAATTTTTTAAAGGTAAAACGACATTTTTACTGTACTAGAAATATCAAAATGAAAAACAGGTCTATTCAAATATATCATAAGAAAATAATAAACTAGAATCTACTGTTGTAATGTTTACTTTTGTGTAAACAAATATTTCAGTCTTTAATCTATTAGTATTTTCATGATTATAAGCATTTGAATAAATCAGCAGCTTAAATACAGTGAGAATAATGTAAGACTATACATGACTGAATTATGCAAAATTAGACATAGGGAATTTACTTAATGTTACCATGGTGTTTGTAAACAAAATAACAACACAGTGACTACAGAAAAAACCGATAATTGTTACTAGCATGGGTAAATTGATTAATGATAAAATAAAGTTGCCAATGTATAATCTTACATTATTCACACGGTATAATATGTTTCCAAACATTTTTATCGAACTGAAGCGAAATTTATTTTAATTGGCTTGGGGCAGCTTTTAAAATCTGGGGTTAAGTGATCAGTCAGTGCCATGGTATGTGTATATTTAGATGTGAAATATTGTACGTACCACAGAAGGTGGTATTCCAACGCGAGAGCTCTTGTGTGCCTTTGCAGTGTGACTTGTGGTAATTATGTGGATTAATAAGGCAGGAGTGAAAGAATAAGGTGTGTAATAGTATTGCTTGAGTAGCTTTGCAATGGAGGCTATGTACAGTTCCATTGACCAGCTAAGTTGCATAATGTTGCATTGTATTCTTATTAACATGGAATTTCGGCTTAGACCGCGTAGTATTTGTATATGAACACCCAGCATTTTCTGGCTTAATGTGCCTTCCACCTTGTGAAGTCGAGCAAAAATTCGGGCGATGGTCATGCTCTTTGGTGGCTCGTGTTGTTTGAGTATCTTGAGAACGAGGATACTTAGGCAGATTTGGCCGTTTTGCTGTTTGTGCATCCATATTCACTAACGTTTCGCAAGACTTTACAGCTTGCATCATCAGAGTAAAAGTCGCACTGCACGACCATCCGGCGAAATGATCACTAACCCTTGACCTGATAAGCAATTATTAGTGATCCAGGAAGTGCATCTGGATAGCCTGGGATGCTCACTTCCCAAAAATGTTATGTAATTTTGGTCTCTTGCGGGGCGACAATAGTAGATGCATTTCACACTGACATAAGTTGTAGCTCATTGGTCTAGTTAGGATTCTGCTAATAAGCGCTAGATGCGATAAGCATCCTCAATACAGATGTTACAGGTATCTCATCGACGGTATACCTGAAGAACGACTATGGTAGAGACATTCTACTAGATACCTGTCTCCTGCATATGTTTCTGGCGTGAATTTAAAAGACGCTGCCGCGGGTGCGAGAGAGTAAGCTTCAGTTTTTACTTCCTCCACTTTATCAATCGCGCGGCTCTGAGCGCATTTTTCTAGGAAATTCGATCCGGACGTCGGAAGCAACAGTTGGTTTTTGAATTGGTGCTTCCGCGACGTTTTTCCTTCGGGGATTGCCGTCGCGAGGGATTTTGACGTTTAATTATTGCGTGTTTACCGGCTAACGTTTTGTGCTTTTGAGTATGTGTGTGTACCGCTGTCTAGTTATGATTTGGACTCCTGTGGATTTAAAGCAGTTTTGTGTCCCGCCTAGTTTTTTTGAACTCATTGTACCGCACGTGGTGGTGCCCGAACGGGGTGTCGTTGTCGTTATTGTAAGCCTTTTGAGTTTTCGTTTATCGTGGGGGCGGCACTCCCCTATATTACGTCGTTTGTATGGATTCCTTTGTGAGAATTTATTAACATTGTCATGTGTTCGCAAAGCCATCGCTTGTCGTTCTGCCATTCCTTGCAAACTTCGCATTTCGCTCGTATGAAAGAATTAGCTCCCTGGTTTCGCCGCATCTTTACGTGAAGTTGGTGCAGTCATCCCCCTATTTGGTGTCTTCTGCAGTATTTGGCAACAACAGCTGATTGTAGTAGCATGGGACATCAATTTTTCGCACAGCCAAGCTCTTTAAAGGTATCGTACGTTGTATTACATTTTACAGTCCGAATTTAACGTATACAGTGTGTTTTGCCGAAGCGTCGGACAGTTGACGTAACGTCGCGGTTGTTTAACTTTTATTGTGTGTCTTTTTGCATTTGTCAAACCATTATAGTTGTTTATCTGTCATTACAATTCATTTACCGTCACAACAGCCCTGTCATATGTCACAACCGGTACTTTTTATAGTTGAATGTCGCATTTTATTACCGCTATTTGATTATAGTTTGATGTTCATATAGTTTTTCAGCAATTTCAATAGTTAATGTTACGTTTACCGAATAATTTCAATAGATTAAGACGTTACGCAATTTACCTAACTGCCGTATACTAAACCATTTCATCTTTTTATGTACATTTTACAAATATTTTATATATATATTTTATATTTTACAAATATTCTGTCAATACACTTCATGTTTATTTAACTGTGGTTTTCTTTGTTATTGTGCATGCGTGGTGCGTATTGTATTTTATAGTGTAAGAGAAGTTTGGCCAGCTGGTGGATTTTCGAAAGGTAAGTTCGATGGTGCTGTACCGGCTCGCTGACCAGAATACTACCAAGTTTAAAGTCGAAAGGTGGACGCGTTATGCTTCCACGTTTTCTCAGCGGGTTTACTTATGCATTTTTTTTGTAGTGTAGGAAATGTGGTGGCGCCTTATCATTTTAGATTTGTTTACCGTTTATTAGGTCGTTGACCTGTGTGATCTCGTGTTGGACCACCCCTCGCGCCACTAAAGTCTAGCCGGCAACTCTTTTGTAATGGACTGGGCAGCGGTCCTATGCGAGTTATATTCCCTATATTGTGAATTATTGTACGCGCTAGTCGTCTAGCTTTATTTTGGCTTTCGTAAATATCGTGTCGTACCGTTACAAACTGGCGCGTTGTCATAATTGCTGATTTTGCCAGTTACAATATCTTCAAATAACTGAGACCTCCACAATTAGACCTAACATTTGAAAATTACTTTTAATTATTTTAGGTTTTCAAGGCATTATGTTCCGCAGGACTGAATTTGTAAATTAGCAACTACTTGAATTTCTCTTATTTAGAGAGATACGCAAGTGGAAAAAATTTGGGGATATAAAGACGACACTTTTCTAAAGAAATGTTCTACAAATTCTAATACGTGCGCTTTATTTAAACTTAATTATTTTTAACGTGTTAGGCCAACTATATATATTAAAAAACCCAATGGAGAGTATATTTCATAGATTACTCCATAAATCTATTTTAAACACATATTTTTGTGATATCCCGAAGTTTTTGCCAGGAGTATATTAATCACGCCATCTGGAAAGTATCGGAACGAACCGGCGACCTTCATTTCATGCTAATTTTAATGCTGTATACATACGCAAATTCCATTTGCGACGAAAAAGTTTATGGAACCTAGCATGTGTGAAACTACATAAAGCGTTTTATTAGCAAATCGAGCGTCGGTCGCGCTCACCGGAATGAAAATAAGCAGAGTTGAAACGGGAAGCACACCACAAGTCATACGATACAAAAAAGGAAGCATACGGCGTGACAAAGGCAAAGGACTGTCGTTTTGCAGAAACTGCCTCGTTCAGGTATCAAGACTAAATAGCAGTTGGAGGCAGTAATGATAAGAGCGTAATCACGCTATTAAAAAGACCATGAAAATTTTACAGTCTCGGACACCTACCGATTAACAGAATTGCGAATTAACAGCAGACTTGCAGTTCTTTAAGGCAATTTTCGCGTTTACAAACAGAATTTTTAATCAATGTTTAAAAATGTATTTCCATATTTCTTTTGTTCGAAAAAAAATATGTTTTTTTGGGTTTTACTCAATAATTCAAGTCTGACATTTGGATACAATGCCTCTCTACGAAGTAAAAAAGTAATCAAGAGATCAGCAAGTATTCGAGTATTAACTTTTGAAAATTATGAGGTGTTGCGCAGCAAGCATGATGAGAGCTAAGAGAATTTTAAAGTGGCCTGGAAGTCCAAAGCGAATGAAGGAAGGGAAGAAATAAAATAAGAAAAAATAACATGTGAGCAAATGAAAACGAAATCAAGTTTGGCTTTGGAAAAATTAAGTTATGTGCTATATTACTTCTGATGTTTTTAATTTAAATATGAAAGTTATTATAATAGTAGAAGTGTCAAGTTGTTTAAATTGTCAAATTTTAAATTACACATGTTTAATGAAAAAAAAGTTTTTACAATCGAAATATTAGACGTAGCAGATGTAACATTGTTTAAGTGTTGCTTTCTATGTTAATTTTCAAATACAATTTTGAAAGGACAGTCGGTGACAGTTGCGTGTATTTTTTTCTAAGACATTAACATTATGTGAAATCATAATCCACATATGTTTCAATTTTCAAAGCCAAGCTTGATTTCATTTTCGTTTGCTTACATGTTACATTGATGATTATAGTGGTGTCAATATAGAACAATTAGATGGAAGAAAACTGTGCTACAAAACGTTTTGAAATGAAAATTTCAGAAGAAAAGAAAACATAATAAATCTAAGCTACAATATAGAGGATAAATAATAAAAGTAATAAAAAAGAGTGACGTATTCTAAGATATGAAACGAACCAAAAAAAAACTCCTTAATGACGATGATAGAAAATGTGATAACCTGGTACTGTGGAACAGACAAATGTATTTGGTCCGATGAAATTTGAGAAAACATAAAAGATATAAAACTAAGAAATGAACATAAAATTGGAAAAAATAGCAAAAAATATAATTTGCCCAAAAAATACAATACTGAAGAATGAAGGCAAGAAGTGATTACAAATATTTATCTGTGCAATCACGATGACCTAAACAAACTGGCATAGTATCACCAAAACAGAATTAACAAATATCTTAGATCTTAGATCTTAAATGAACAAAACAGAACTAGACCATGTAAGGACCATTTTTGAATTCAGCGCTTTTCAGCTTTTGCATTCCAAATACCAGTACTTTTCCCGGTTCATCTAGGCCCAAAGTTTAACTATGTTTTAAAACTCAATCTCGTCTATTTCAAATACTAGCATCTTCCGGCTCATTTCATTATTGAGCAACGTGGATTTAAATTTGCATGTGCTTGCTTGCTGCATGGATGCCGTAAGTCAGTTTATTGTATCTTAATTACCACTTTGGCGGCCCATTGTCTGATGTTAAATTAGCTACGTTTTCAAGGTTGCGAACGAGTGTTGCACAACTTGACGTAACCCGGATTTCCTGTATGAGTTAGAGAGAGAAAAATAAGGGACGTTGCCGTTGGCAGCCACGCTTTTGTCATAGCGTCGGAGATCCATTCTCAATCTCACGTTGTATAACTAACAAACTATTTGTTGGAAGAAGACGATATTTTGCACGAA
>OW679200.1:108411760-108555516 GCA_940337035.1 Agriotes lineatus | reverse complement strand
AAGAAACTACATTCTGTCAAGTAGCAAATCAATAGTAACATACGTGACAACTTTCAACACTTTTAACATAGGAAGCGATCATTCGCTAGTAATATCAACTGTAATTATACCAATAAAAGTAAATAGATTATAATTAAAGCAAAAGAAGAGAAATTCCGCAAAATTTGATATGAGTTAATAGAGAAGCATACAAGAAAGAAATTGAAAAATAACTTAGCAAAGATGAATCATACCAAAACGTACACAGGATTCAGTAATAAAAATAGCAAAAAATGATTAATATAGAAACGACCACAGAACAGATAAAGATAGAAGAATATGATAGAAAAAGAGAATGCTGTTAAAGGGGAAAAATACGATCACTGTAGTAAAGTATGTATAAGTACTAGAAAAATGATACGAAAACGAAATAGAAAAAAATATCGAAATAAAAATAAAAATATGATATGCTTCATGAAACAACAGGGAAATATGTCTCAAAAGATAACTAAAGAATTTCATAAAGGCCAACGTAAACAATCAAAAGCAATATCTAACCAGAAAGCAGATAATTTTAAATGTGAATTCTTAAGAAATGCCTAAAACAGAAATAGAGGAAATAAGAAAAACCACAAAATATTTGAAAAATAACAATATGTTACTACACCTGAAAGAATGCCAGAAAACCGAAATAATTCAGTAATTATACTTATTTTCAACAAAGAAGACGGAAAAAGCTTGGGAAATTCTAGACCAGTAAGCTGGTTATCTCAAAGATCTTAAATTAAAAAATGGTCAAGAAACGTGGAAATTACCAATCGAAGGAGCAAGCAGGGTTTCGGCCAAATTATAGTACTTACGATCATTTACTAACTATGAGAATTTTAGTCTGCTATTGTGCTTGGCCTTCCTTGATTTTTAAAATGCCTTTGATTCCGTTGAGCAATGGGCAAAAATATCGGGCTTGCGAAATACCGGGGTAGATAGCAGATACAACGAAATTATTCATAATATATGCAATACAGCAACACTAAGTGTAAAGCTACATGAACACTAAGTACATGCATTCAAGTAAAAAGAAGAATAAGGACTACACAGTATTCCCTAAACTGTGTACATTACCATTAAAAGATGTTTTTAAAAACTTGTAAAACAAGGATATAAATATAAATACTGGAAGATTAAGCAATTAAATGTACGCTGATGACATTGTCTATGAGCAGACAATAAAGAAAATCTACAAATAGTGATAAAAGAATTAAACAAATAATCACCCAAATAAAAGGAAGTTATGTGCAATGAAAAATCAGTCATAAACATAAGAGGCAAAACCTTAGAGAACATAGATCACTACATATAGCTACGACAAACAATAAAACTGGACAAAATCAAACAGCGAAGTGCAACATAGGTATCAAGGACGTAATTTCCAACAACTTTTGTTTGAAACATTTTTTTCTAAGTCAAATAGGTACTGAGCTAGAGCTGCTCAGAGTGAAGCGCAAAAAAATTGTTGTGAATATTGATTGAAAGTTATGTTTTCATTATTATTAATTATTATTTTTCAATCATTTCCACACTATCACAAGATTTTGGGGCTCAGGTAATCGTGTCGAACCCCATTTCTAACAGCCGAATGCTTACAAATCCCAAAATTAGGATCAAGGTCGAGGCGCAGGAAGGCTAGATGTTCAGTAATAGAAGGGAGAGAATTAGGAATGGGGTTCGACACGACTACCTGAGCCCCCAAATCTTGTGATAGTACGGAAAGAGTGGAAATGACTGAAAAATAATTATTATTCATAATGAAAAGACAATTTCAATCAATAATCATCGAAAAAGCTGTCAATCAATAATGATCGAAAAATCTATTGAAAACCGAACATTTTTACTTACTTCATCTAAAAGATGAAGTATTGCATTCGCGAAAAAATTACCTTCCGTAATTTCTTCAGGATCTCTAGATGACGAAAAACAGGTTTTCTCAATTCCGTCTGTCTGTTGCCGGTATAAGACGATATTTTGCATGAAGATTATATGTTTACCTGGCATAAAACCGAGAAAATTTCGATGAAATATATACAGGTTTTATCCTCGGCGAAAATTTACCCAACAGATACAGGGTAAATGTTGTAAATGACAGGAAAAATGTCAACGATAAATGCGTCCTATTCAATGATGTGAGAGGTGCTCCGCGGGCTTGCGGGATATTGCCAAACGTTTAAATTGCATTTACAGGTGCTGCGAATAGAATCCCGTTGCTAATGCGTTTTATTTAAAAAATTATGTAATTCGCATTGCTAACTGTTTCTTTTTATTGTTTCAGTATTATGAGGAACGTGAATATATTTTTACACCTATTTTCCTTTGATTTTTAAAATTATTTAGTATCACAACATCCACTTGCTAGGGAAGTTCTGAGTAAAGCCCTTTTTTCGTCTTGTTCAGAGTAAGTATATTTGACTTAGAGAAAAATGTTTCAAACGAAAGTTGTTGAAAATTACGTCCTTTTGTCCACCATTTTTCAAGCGACGCGCGATGCCCCTCAAATTGGAAAACTTGAAATTTTCATCAGGCACCGAGTTTTAAAACATGTCCAAAAATTAGAATTCCGGGATTTAATGTTTCTAAAATACGGTTTTGTGTCTCTAATGACTGAACTACTAAACCTGCCAGTTAACTATCAGTATATACTCATGTAATACTACTTGTATACGGAGCACAAACCTGGGTACTCACTATACAAAGGAAGAATAATAAAAAAAGCGTCACTCAAAGAGCTACCTCTTTTAAAGATAGAACTGAAATGGGGCGTTAAGACAACTTCGGGACTAGCATAAATACAAACAGCTATTAATTGTTGCAACTGGCAAACTATAAGAGAGGCCTGTGTTCAAGAACAGACAAATCCAGACTAAGAAGAGGATTTGAGAAAATTAGAAATGATGAATGACAAAAATTCAATATCTTTTAAATATCAGAATCGATCGACATTGAACGACACTAATGAAACGCTCACGTTACAAGAATGCATAATATATCAAAAGTGATGTTTACGAGATAGTAGCCTAATAACAAGGAAATGTAGTATGTCCTAACTAACGATGGAGAGATCGCTTATAAAATAAAATCTGGTGTAGAACTGGCTAAAAGCCTACACACAGAAGTAAACAAGACTTTGAGTTGCTCAGGAACCACAGTTCGTGGTGGATTGAAATAAACACTACAGAAGACGAAACTGAATGCTCAAAGAAGAAATGTACACTTCAAAATTAACATGAAACCCTAATGCTCAGCAGCATTAAACCAGAGTGGGTGTTAATATCACACTCTATTTTAGCTGTTTTTAGAAGATCTTAATAACGCTTTATGTGGAATTGTTACTATAGACAAAACTTGAATGCTACAAACCAGACATGAACTGGAACTGGACTGTTCTAGATGATTTTACATGCGCACATTGTTAAGACTTCCGACGTTTGTTTGAACGAAATTACGCTCCCGCATTCTTACAGTATATTTCTTGGGGCAACATTCCCTCATTTTGGACCAATTTCTAGACAACCTTTGGTTCCGCGATTACTTTTAGGACAGTTTTGCCTTAAGGCACCTTCCTTCCTTGCAGAAGCTAGACCTGCGCCTTTTTACCATCTCGCATAGATTTCGTTGATTAGTTCGCTAAACCGCCCACTCATGGACTCAGCGTTCAGTCTTCATTTGAACTTAAGTCGAACAAAGGCGGCTTAGAATTACCCCGCTTGGCGTCTGCGTGACGGCACTTCCAAGTTCGGGGGCTCCCAGTTTCAACCGCCGCTCTGGGCTAATATGGTGCACTATTAACTATCGGTACTGTGTATCGTACAAGTTGAAGAGAGATGGGATGAAGGAATTTTCTTAGGTCCCGGAACATCGCTTTTTGGCAATCGTCGTGTGAGTCAGTTCTGCACTGAACATCTAGCCGAACGTAGTGCTACATGCTACGCGCTTTTGTTAAGTTAGTACCGTGGTATGCATAATAACGCTGTGAATAAGTGGATTTTCAAGGAGAAGTGCGTTTCAAGCATATATACAGGGTGTATCTTTGTCGTTTCGTCGTTACGATCCATTCCCTAAACTTCTCAGTAATTATTCCACTACACCACTACCCCGGGTAAGCTGTCGGCCACCCCGTTGAACGTTCGATCATCCCCTATTTGCCCGCATCTTCCAGTAACATCGCAGTCAACCCCTAGGTGAGGTACTTCCCTCTTGTCTTCATTGGATTCTGCAGTTGCTGGTGTGCTACATCGAAAAGGTATTGTAAACTGTTATTTTTACAAGTGCTACTCATTTAATAGTGTTGTGCTCAACGAAACATTTATTTGACGATGCATGTTAATTCGTGCCTTGCGTTATTGCCTCAGCATCGGCTCCTTTGAGATTTACTAAGCGCCGTACACTGTAGCACCTCTAATTCAAGGACAGGAATATAATTTTACACGTTTACTAACCCATATATTCACCCTAGTGTGCTCAAATTTGTGTACCCATTTGGAGTCAATAGACTTTGGATATTTAAATTACTTCTTGTGCTTTATTTATCGGTGTTTATTTAGATGCATATGAACTTCTGTTCCTGTTTTGTGTTTGTATTTGTTTGTACAGTACCCAAGCAACCACAGGGAGCTCGCCCAAAGGTAGGTAAAAAGCTGATACGGCTGTGGAGTGTCTCCCAGGGGTGGCAAAGCGAAGTAACAGCTGTTCGATTTCGGCTTTTGGCCAATCGTCTGTTAATTTATGAATTTCATCCCCAAAAGCCGTGGCGCCCGTCGATTTTTCTTTTGATCAATCACAATCAATATCCAGAACAGTTGCATCTCGCTCTGAACTGTGCCCAGTCGATCAAATCCCCTTTCCAACTGAGTTTTTAGCCGGACCCAAAGAGCTGGAAAGGGCACACAGGAGGCGAGTATTGCTTCGTAAATTTATTGAAGGTCTTAATGACCGCTTTATACCGTAACAACACGTCGAGCAGCCACTGATGAATTAAGCTCTAAATTACATCGTCTCCTACCTTCACATTTGATCCCATAGAAATATTTTATGTGCAAATTAAGGAAAATTTTTTGTCGAGTAAGCAGGTAATATATTCCCTTATCTAAGCTCTTCTAACGTTCTCTCCCTGGAACCGATTTTGCATTAGATCAGGGGAGTGCGGGCGTTACCTATACTATCATGCCTGAACTAAGTGAAAACTGGAGCGCCCCGGCCGGGAGTCAAACTCTTTCCCGAGTGCTCGAGCTTTCACTGTGACTTCGAATGCTAGCGGCGAGACCGCCTGCCCATTGAAGCCTCCAGATAATATATTCCGAAGAGCGATGGTTCTTCAATCAATATGTTTTAGTCTGAATATATTTCAAAAATATTATAATAATTGTATAAATATGAGCAATAGAACAACTTTCTTACAATGACTTAGTACAGTGTAGTAGAATTGTACAGGAATACGATTAATTATGTCAAGAATGGAAATGTGGAAGATTAAGCTCCATACCACAGAGAGAATTTGAAGTTGGAATATCATGTAAGTTAACTATGTAGCAATATCCTTCAATGCCATGCTTGGAATCTCCAACTGGAAAGTGGCAGTTAATGAATGACAGGTCAACGCTCGATTTGAACTGCAGAACTATTCAATGAATAGAGAATAGGTACCTTTGGAAAAATTACATAGTGTGATAGTACCACTACCAGAAAAGAAAGGAAAACTCGTACATCGCCCCCTGCTTATTACAGATTTCTACCAGAGATTGCAAAACATAACTGCTAAGCACAATCTGAACTCCCCTAATAAAATAATGTAATTAAGTAAATTGAACCTCATTCAGGAAGATAATTAGTCTCGGAATTGTACCCACCCGAAAATGCACGATTTCTCCATGTAAACTCATAAAATTAGTTTGCATTAGCAAATGAATGGGTTAAAAGCCGCAATTTAGAAACGTGAAAATATGTAAAGATTTTACAACGCCAGCAATTTAAGAAATGTACCTGGCAATCTCGCTATACATCAAACCGTATAATTCGATTATAGGGCACGCATGCGAATAGTAATTCCTGAAAATACTAAATTGGGTACGAACTTCGCAAACAAGCCGGGAGGTAGTTGACATGACAACTCAATGTATTAACTCCGATGTTAACGAACTCGCGGGCAGCATAATGCGGTTCCAAACAAAGGCTGGTGATTGCTGTTTTGGATTGACTTGGCATTAAGTTGCTTTAATGACGAGGTGGTGCTTGATCATTTTACTTTTTATGCTGAGCGCAAAAGTCATTATTATAAGTTCTATTTTAACATAATATTTAAATTTCTTTACACTAGAGTCTGTAATTATATCTTCAACTGGGTATGTTGTACCTATGTGACAAGTGTAAACTTGCTATCATTGTGCCGAACCGTGGTGGAATCTATGTTAATTCCCTCTGGCCTTATTGTAATTGTGGTAAACTTATCTGAAATGCGATAAAAATGTTAAAGCTCATAACATACCTAACAAATATATATCTTAACATACAGTGTAAGCTCGAACAAAGCCAGTGAGTTGTACCGCTACAGACAATGCCATAACATTATCTGTTAGGCCATTATGACGTATTTACAATATGCAATCTGTTATAGTATAGTATATATAGTTACGAGTACCTTTGGGAAAATAAGTGATTTCCTTTAAGTGCACAATGTGTAACGAAGAACTTTCGGAATTGGACTATGTCCTCTCACAAATCCTCTATGAGTTCTTCCATCTCAACAATGGCACGGTCCAATTCCGCAAGTCGTTCATTACGTAATGACAGTCGCCGTGAAAGCTTCCAAACTAATTTTAACAATCCAATAATTTAGGCAACCCAATAGTGTAGTAGAAAATGTACAAGTTTTTCACATTAAAGGCATGTCTAGTACACTAAAAAAGTGAAAAGTGGGATAATGTATAGCCAATTAATTTGGATAAATATCACCGGCTAGGATAGTACATAACATAATAAAGAAACAAGATGAAACGATGCAAACCACTTATCTATACTTCGCGGTCTTTGGGAGCCCTGTAGTCGTTGCTTTCGTTGTGGTATGGCCGTTATCATATGGTGTTATACACATGATCGCGCCATATGTGCGATGCTTCGACTAAACAGAAGCCACAAAGGAGACAGAAAATAATTATTACGAACCCTAGACGGAGGAAATCGGTTTAAAATCAAGTCGGTTATTTACTAATAACGTTAGCGGAAAGCGCGAATGGAACAGAGAGCTCCGATAATGTAGCATTTCAGATGTATACTGGTTTGCCAAAAGCTTGCCTACACCTATTTTTCGTTGTATTAAGTCCATCTTGATTTTTTCGTTTGCCAGTGTCAAAAACGTTAAATGCCAAGACTGACTGAAAAAGAGTTTCTAAGTTAGAGGATGGTCTGTAAGAGCAGTAGCAAATAAGTATGACCTAAATAAAAGTACTTGATTTTTAAAGTGTACGCGATCTTTTGCAAGCCAGTGTACATTTCAATAACTTTAAAAACATTCTGCTGGGACCGTCATTCTCACGAAATGAGGATTGGCAGTCCTGTATTATGCCGCTAGGCCACCCTAACGAAGTAGTTTTACGTGACCGCTTAACGTCTATTACAGGTAGCTCAAATACAAATCGACAATCACACAAAAAGGACAACGACTAATCTCACGCAAAAGCCTTTTAGTTTTTTATATTGATACTAGAACGGGCGTGGCCAGCCTACGTCTGGCCCTGCCAGCGTAAAGAAACGGTTGACAATAAAAATGCTTGCTTAAGCTGGTAGCCAGCCTACGTCCGGCCCTGCCAGCGTTAACAATACAAATGCTTGCTGTTGACGGTCTCGCCACTTGTGCTTACGATCGGCATGTGCTCGCGCCAGTGCTTACGGTCGGACGGCCGGCGCGGCGGCCGGCGGCATCAGCTCTTATAATATAAGATTATATTACCCTCAAGAAATAATCGTATCAGATATAACACGATCTTAATAACTTCGCTACTATTTTTATTGTTGCAAAATTTCTGGTGCATTTTCTAATGATATTTGAAATTGATATCAAAATACCATAGACATCTAGATACTTTAAAAATAGTCGGCTATTTATCAAGGTCTGGTTATATTACCCGCTTCCTGAAAATTGACCGAAAACAATGGACCAAAGGAAAATTGGCGGAAGGAGAATTGACTGAAACGCAATTGATCAAAACAGCAATTGATCGAAACAGCAATTGATCGAAATAGCAATTAATCGAAATACAATTCACCGAAAATGTAATTTCGATCAATTGCGTTTCGGTAAATTTTTCTAAAACCATATTACTCTTGAATATTCCACGTACACTGACTATTCCCAGATTTTTTCTAGCTAATCAAGCATGCTTTTTATAAAAGTATTCGCGAGCCAGAAATAATTATTTACGTTACAAGTAAGATGTTTCCAGACAAGGCGACGAAAGCAGCCAAGTGTGGAATTTCGAAACGAATACCGTGAAGAATTGTTTACTGGACGTATGACGGATTATTTCAGTAATGTAAAGGGGGCTAACACTGACACATCTTTGAGAAAATTATTTTAAAAATTTATTGTATGAAATAAAAAATAACCATTGTAATAAGAATGCTAAAGTGCGGTAAATATTACATTAAGCTGTTGCATCCTTTAAAAAGGCCGTTACAACATAAATATCCTTAAAAAAATATGTAAAAGGCTTTACCCAGAACTTCCCTCGTCGACATTGTGACAATAAATGATTTTTAAAATCAAAGTAAGTAAGGAGTAAAAATATCTTCACGTTTCCAATAAATTAAATAAATTTTCAAATAAAAAACACGTTACCGGTGGTCGAATTCGAACCTACGTTTGGTGGAATATTGAAAGGGAACGGGGGCTATTGCTACCTGAGCTACGGAGCACCCACCGTTTGAATTCCTGCGTTGCAGCTGTATTAAGTAACATTTATTCTGTATCTATTGGGGCCCATTTTCTTGTAAGAATAAAGCTTGCGCTATGTACAAATTACTAATTGCATTTATTGCTAAGTTAAGTAAAAAATAAACAACATTTTATTTTTTAAGGTACTCATTCTGTATATATTTGTCTGAAAATTTCTCGGTTTCATGCCTGGCAGGTAGATATATAATGTGTATGCAAAATATTGTCTTCCTCCGACAAATAGTTTTTGAGGTATACCGCCAACACACAGACAGACAGCAGACAGACAGACAAACAGACAGATAAACGGAATTGAGAATACCTGTTTTTCGTCATCTAGAGACCCTGACACGTGAAGATCTGGAGAAATCTCGAAAGGTGATTTTTTCGCGATTACAATACTTCCTTCGTCTTTCAGACGAGGGAAGTAAAAATGTGAATGTTTTTTTATTTACACTATTGGAGGAAACACAGATACAGACGTTTTTAATCCGAAAAAAATCTTACGTAAAAATAGAACTTGCCTGCATCCTAAACCATTCCTCACTGATATAAAGAAGCTAATTTAACTTACAACGTAATTGACAGGTAAGGAAAGTAAGGACAAATGTCATAAATAGGTGCTTATGCAATAGTTAGCCTAACCTTATTTTTGAAAGTATGTTGAGAGTCAAAATATGTCCAGGGCATTCATCTTCTCATTATATCAGTGGCACATTCTCCCGATGTGATCTCTAATGCCAGCATTGTGCATGCCTGACTACGATGGAACAAGCTCAAGAGTCGAATATCTCGTGAGGGTACTCTTAGTTTTATCAGTTGCAGTAAACATGGTGAATCAATGAGGTTATTACATATCTTATAGAGAGTCATTAGATCAAGCTGTATATGTCGATCAGAAAAAGTAACTACGAGTAATTTGTAATCAAGTAACATTTGCGCACGTAAACACTTTTTCTGGATTGTTTCGATGCTTTCGCTGTGTACCTCAAAGAACGGTTCATACAGTGGTGCAATACTCCAATTTAGAACGTACCAGCGTGAAATAAAGAAATAAAAACGATTGAAGTTTTCGAAATGGTCGACTAGTCCGAAATACGAATCCTAGCATGGAATATGCTTTGTTGACAATATTTTCGATATGTCGATCAAAGTGAAGCTTGAGACTCCGAACAGTGGCAAAGAATTTTATGTCATAAGCATATACGAGGAAAACAGTGTTGACTACGTCGTTGATAAACAATATGTAAAAAATCTGATGTGATACACTCACATAACTTCCTTTTACAGTGATCTTATAATTAGTCAAAAATTTCATTTTTAATTTTTAACCATTTGTCAAAAATTTTAAAAAATTACAAATTCTACAAAAACGGTGCAACATAGAGCGTTAGGTGAAGAGACAAATTTTCTCTAGAATTTTAAGCTGAATTCAAAAATGTAATAATATACCGGGTGTTCTATTTAAAATAGGAGTTAATAAAAAAAATAGAAATAAAACAAAAGAAACCCATTTTAGAAGTATTCAACTGGAAATTCACCTATCTCACATCAATACACATTAAAAATGTAATAGAAATGAGAAGTTTGAAAAAAATCGTTAGAGCCGTTTTTGAAAAAATCGAAAAAAACTGAAAAATCGCAGGAGTAAACATCTACTTCCGGTTATGCGATTTTCTTCAAAAGCTTGCTGTCTCATCTACATAGTACGCAAAACTTATATATGAAGTTTCAACGCCATACCTCTTTCCGTTTTTGAGATATTTTGTTCACAGACAGACAGACAGACAGACAGACAGACACACAGACACACACACAGACAGACCAATGAAAAAAAAAATGTTTTTTGGAATCAGGGGACTCTAAAACGTGAAGATCTGTTGAAAACTCAATTTCGAATTTTTGGGGTGAATCCAATACTTCCTTTATTGTGAAAGGAAGTAAAAACTACTTCTCCTAGACAATGCAATTAGAGATAAGTTCAGTGGATGCGTATAAAAATGTATATATTAGTTTATTTTCTCAAATTTTATAAAAATGTTGTGCTTGTTTAACAACACATACCTAATTCCTATTTTAAGCCATACAAACGTAAACATTAAATTTGCAAAGGGCACATATTAAAAGCTAAATTCCACTAATCTCGTCCTTTTGTTACCCTTTAAATGAACCGCTTGCCGAGCTTTATTGTCCTTTTTATGTGCAAAACAATAGTGAAGCCGTTAAAAACATTAATGGTAGGGGCATTCAAGTGTAACTTAATGGAGAAATTTAAGATGTGGCCATAAAATGTCAGATAATCGATATTTTCTCAGTTGTTGTGTAGCTTTATTGGTGATATTTGTCGTCTTGCATTGCCTTTATAGCGCATCCTTGCATTCCATGCTTGTGTGTGAGCGACCAACACAATGCCTTTCGACAACTCAGATACATATACAACTGAAAAAAATTGCTACGCTACTAAAATTATTTGTCCTTGTGGCCAATCTGTGGGAATTTGTTCTTCTACCCATACCTTCCTCATTACGGTGTGCTTCATTTCGAGGTGTCGATATGTGCCTTGATTAATTTAGCTACGATACCATCTATCCAGGTCGCTATGCCATCTTTCAAGTTGAGGGTATATTTCTTTGTTTCTTCCACGCTAAATCCTTGGTCATTAATATTCAACACTACGGTTTATTTTGTTTTCTTTTACACTCTTCCGTGAAATACTTTCTCCACCTATTTTTTATTTTATCCCTTTTATCTTAGTACCTTCCAGAATGATCCCATGATCGTCATAAAGCGTACTTGAAACCTTAACTTCTTGAATGTTTCCTGTGGTGTGTTCTGATTTATGTATTGATATTGCCATTTTAAATTCCTCAAGAAACGCAGGAGTAGCAACTTTTAATTAAAATAAAATAATAATCACAAATTCACTGCTGGATTGTGACCATCCTTCGAGTAGGAATAAATCTCAGAGGAAACCCAGAAAAAAACATTCGTGGATCTGATACTGGTGTGGTATCTCAAATGTACAGTTGAGACCTTTAATTATTATTTTTGGCTACATATTAGCCTGCTGTTTATAGGACCCGTTCAGTTGGGAGAGCTGCTTTATTTACTATGAAGATATTTTTGGCTATAGTTAAGAGGGCGAGAGCTCCTTCCGCGTGTTGATCTTCCGGACTGCTAAAATGCTCTCCTCGTGGTAACTGCTTTTTTTGAGAGCAATTCAAGTTTTTTCCGCCAGTCCTTATTGAGACAAAAATGCTGGAAACAGACTTAGACGTATATTTACTTGTAGAAGTTTGGAGTAGTTTCTGGGTATTGATGGAAGGAATTTAATTTGGTAGCATTAGAAGCTTAAACCACATATGTGGTGAGTTTTGTTACTTACAACTCTTCATGTGTTGCAGTAGACAGAGCTCTGGTAAGAGGTTGTTTCGCTTTCGGAAGTGTAGTGTAGTTTTTCGCGTTGGATCATCTAGTTGGCGTGGAGGTTCTGGACGGAGATTTGACTGATACTACCCAGCGTCTGAGAGTACGTTGAAAACGGCAATTAGTTGCTGTAGCTTCATTGACGGAGCTCGTAGGAGTGACCGAACGAGGTCTATTTCTGGGTCATCCACTGGCCTTTGTGGTGATGTAACCCAGATTATGTATTTGCATAAAATTCCTGCTTCGCCGTTTTAAGTTGTATAAATCTAGACTTCGCTTTGTTAGTTTAAATTTTGTCATGAATAATTGTTGGGAGTAATTCCTCATTTTATACTGTTCAAATCAAGCTTATGTTTGAACTAAACTAAGTTGCTGATATGCTAACCTAATTTTTATACTGCTACCTAAACGGTTTCAACTTAATATTAAGTTCGTGTGGGGAAATATATGTATGTGCCTAGATGACATACATCCCTTATAAATAATCTTACGTTTATTGGGGAAAACAGTGGCGTAACTAGACCCCCCGACGCCCCATGTGCAAACTTTTGCCGCACTTGAATATATTTTTTAATAATATTTATTGACAAAACGAAAACATAGAACCTACGACTAAACGAACGGGCATAGTATCGTAGGTACTTTGGGATGTTTTCTAATTCTAACTGTACACAACTACAAATACTAATATACTAGTCCGTAATACTATCTTATCCTATGCCTATCTTCTTCTGGATTTCATTCTAGGGAATACGTCTATTAATTTTTCAAAATTTAAACACGTGGTCATAGAATTTTCAGTGCTTAGTACAACCGAACTCTTCAAACGAGATTGTCCCATTCTAATTCTCAAATAGAATTTAATTATCTTTAGCTTCGAGAAAACCTACAGGTAGTACGAAAAATAAAAAACCCCTATCCCACTTTTTTATAAACAGTTTTACGAACAGGATTGTGATTGTGTAACAGCCCAGTTTTATAGAAATGACGTCACCGAATTATCAGTCGACGGTGTTTGTATTTGATGGCGTGTGACGTTTTTATAAAAGGTTTTGGAATAGAACCAGTTCTCTAATTTTGATAAAAGCAGGAATTTCATTGGACGTTGGCGGCTAGTTCAACCTATTGGAAATTTGAAACGGCGCCGGCGCGCGCGCGAAACTACTCTTTGAACTCATAATACTTCAAACCTCATCTTTGGCTTGCATCTTGGTTAGATGTTTATGTTGTGGATAACCTGTAATTTAGGCTTCAGTTTGATTTTATTTCATTAAAAATTACAAACACGTGGTCTAACAAACAAACCTCCACATGAATGAAATTATACCATGACGAATCCACCTTATATGTGGTGCTATTGGACATGAAAGATTGTAAAAGATTTTTTTGGTGGTGGAAAGTGTTTGGAGTTGGTAGACACATGCTGGTTGGAATCTTAAAATGTGTTCGTTATATGTGACTCAAAGGCTAACTTTCCGTATCCTTGTTGGTTGGTATGGCAACAACAAAATAACAAGCCCGTTATGAATATAACGGTCCTAGGACTGTTATAGAAAATTGTTTTGTGTTTGGTTACTATGGAAACAACAATCATGCACTTTTTTAGACAAATAATATTTGTAATATTCAATCGTATTTCTATTTTTATTAGTTGATAGTGCAAAAAAATGTTATAAAAGACTCGATCGTTGAGTGCCTTAGTGGACAGGCTTTAAAAAAATAGCAACTTTTTCTCAGCCTGTTCTATGGCATTTGGCTCTTGTTGCATAATATACTATATCGCGCCTTCTTAACATTATTTCTGTTATAGTCCGGAAAAACGTCCTTGTAGTTATGACGAATAGTGAATAACGTTTTAAAGAGTGGCGACCACCGCACCGTGTCAATGCAAGGCTTTTCAACGTGTTATTTACGGGCGATGTTTTTAACAAACTCTCATTTCAAAATTCGAGATTAAACACCATAATAAGCCTTGTTCGTAATACTGGCATATTATTTTTTTTGCCGCCCCTGATCAAACTCCCCCCGTGTGCCATTGTACACATCGCACACTGATAGTTACGCCACTGGAGTTTATTATTTTTATTTTATTCTAAATTGCTCGATTGAGGAAATTGCATTATTGCATTAACGTTTTGGATCTCTCAACAGTAATTGCTCCCCTTGCAATTTAAGAAGTCACGTATTACAATTGAGGCTCGAGTATATAGATATGGATATTTACTAGTTAGTTATGGTTCTGTGATATGTGTGTATTTAACTAAACTGAGCCCTGCCTGAATTGGCCAATTTTTTTAGATATGTTGCCCTTTAATAATTTATCTATTTATCGCAATAATTAATATTTTTTGCTCTCCCATCCCAGGGTTGGGTCGCTACACAGTTGAAAACTTACTTGTATGATAACTGCACTATTATGACAAATGCTCGTTCCTAATATTCTTAACCTCAAATAAATAGTCACAAAGCGACACAGAAATTTGCGATCAATCTTTATTTTAATCAAAGCATCTGTTGGTAATTCCGCCACAGGCAAATAACAATGAAATAACTGCAATTACATAACTCAGCAAACCTATTTATCGGTAACTAGGGACGTCGCTTGCTGCTTGCTTAGACTCCCAGATGCTGGAAACTGCTCAAAATGCGTCTTTTTCTTCTTCTGTGTAACGTCGTCTGCTCGTTGGAAACGCTTTGGTCCAAGATGCAAATAGCTTTCTCGACTGCGATCCAGATCGTTACTGGCTTCTTCAAATCGTAGCTATGTGTCAAAGTCACTGTATCATTACCCCTAACTTTATTGACAACATGTCGCGTTGAATATATACTAACTGTACTTTGACCCTGAGATGCTTCGCCACTCTTTTTACTAACACAATCCGCGCATTTATCAAAATCATAGGAGTAGCACTTATCATTTTAAATCATTACGTCGAATTAAATTAATCTAAACCCTGCCGATATCGTTTTGGAACCTATTTGCTATTCTTAGTCTAATTAAATTATAAATTACTAATAAATTATGGTTTATACATCTATTAATGTTTAATTCTCATAATATTTCTATCTGTAGCGATTAATAAAGTACCAATTCTGCATTTATTTAATAATAATAACGGAGCCAGAATTGCCATAGGTAGCATATCATCTCAGTATTTGTATGTTAGCTATTAGTCCTTATACACATAAATGTTTGTTGTTGGTTAAATTAGAGTACCTAATTACATATCGTTTCACATTACATCTGTTATTACCCAAATTTGATACGGTGTTATTTGATTTTTGGCTTCGTTTGAGTCACTTAGTGGTTTGTCGTCTCAAGAATCCAGGGGTAAACGTGCTAGGTAAAAGCACTTGTCGCCGCTTTAATTGATTTCATAACATATAAAGGTAAATCGAACCCGTTTGGGATTGTTCAAAAATCTCTTAACACAGTCTATCTTCAGCACAGCATCGACTGCCAATCGTCTACGCACTGCTTAGAGCACGGTACTAAAACTAGAAGAGCAAATTATTAAATGTACAGAATGTCACAATTATATGGACATTGTAGCATTCCACAGTCAAGCTACTAAAATATAATAAATCTGAATTATCACAAAACCTGAAAGTTAGACAACTTAAAGTACTTGGGAGAAATTCGGGTTGCATAATCTTAATCTAATTTTTTTATTTCAAATAGAAGGCTACTTTGACAATTATTTTCAAATTAAAAATAAAAGAGAAATCCACTTCCTGTTTTGAATAAAAAACAGATTGGGACTTGATAGCGTCCAGCAGCAAATAAATTAGAAGCTGATTGTAAACTTCCATCTGTAAGGTTGTAATTGATTTAATTCTACATTATATTAAGAAGTAATGGCTTTTCAGGCAAATAGAGTTAATTCATTGGGCAGGTTATTAATAGAAAAAGCAGTTAAGTACGAATTAACATGGGCGGTCAGTACATATTCTAATAAAGGGTCTTTGATTTAGCTTTTTTTTTTTGCTTTCCCTGTTATTCTTTGCTGTCTTTGAGCACGGGACGTTGTGATTCAGTTGAATAGAGTCGCACGGAGTCTCGATGAAACCTTTTTGGAGGGCCTAACGGAACTAGAAGACAATTTTAGACCATGGTTAAATCTTGTTAAGAGCTCCTCACCCAAAAAGCCGCTTTATTAGTCTGGCGATGAAATTGTTTCCTGTTAAGTAGAGTTCGACTCAATGGGCATGACAACAGTTCCTGGCAGCATAGGATCGCCTCCTTTTTAGTTAGGTTAGTCTTAAACCGCAGGAAAATTATATAAACTATTCAGTTCAGTCAAAACCCAAAATATATCAAGTTGGAAGTTTAAAATGTACATATGAAATTCAATCTACTGTCAATAACTTCATAATAATCTAATAAGAAGATTTAATTACCTATTCAGTAAAAAGGCTAAAAAACCAAACAGATAGCCACCAGGTTATATTTATAAATGTTAGTTAGGGTTTAATGTTATACCTCCGGTATCAGTCAAATAATGGGCATTTCTTATACTTTAGAAATGTGAATTGAGTTAGCCGGTAAATCATTTAACAGCCTTCATTAAAAATGGAAATATGTTAAGAAGGTTAAAGAGTTTACTTTTATCTTACCTAAAGGTGCTGAATTTCCGAAAAAGAAAGAAAACCTTTCTATAAAACTCACGAATGATTAATCAATTTAAATTTAATTCGATATTTCCGTATAAAGTATAATATAGAAACTGCCATAGTAGATAATCCTTTATTATATTGAACTCATAATTAACCATTAACATAACCCATAAATTACAAGATTGAATGTATATATAAATATTATAGAAAAAATAACAATTTAATAAAGTTGTTGGTTCCTAATACTTCTGTCTTAGTGAACCTAAAACCTTTATGCGAAAGTGAAGTAAACCGTATCGCAGCAGAGGAGTGAGCTAGTCGGAGTTATGTGAGCCTTCTAAGGTAGGTTGCAATAGTTGGCACAACATGAAAAGACTAAGTGGTGGCAGAACATAACAAGCTGCAACGAACCAACCAAGAGACCGAAGACCATAGAGACATAAAAACTTTCGGTGGTTGTGTTCCACCACAGTAATTTTGCATGGGGTCAATTATACTCAAAATTAGCCACGGAAAGTGCAATAACAAGTACATACGTCCGACATATCAGTCCCGGGTGCAGGTGCAGCCAAAAGTTAATTAAAACTACTGTGATTACACTATCGCCGGCTCCAGGCTGTTGGTTTATGCTTAATTATTTCAAGACCTGCAAGTTGGCGCTGATGCTTCGCAAACTAACTATCCTGCTAATTGAACCCTGCGCTGTGGCGGTCTAAAACTGTCATGACCATTAATTGAAAACTAAAGCTTATGGGGAGGTCTGTAATGTAAATAACCGCCCCGCAGTGCCTCATTGTTCGTTCGACAGGTTTTCCCGAAGACCCGGCCGAGGCGTCGCATTTCCGCAAAATAATAGTGTACTTCCTGCGACCGAACTTGTTAAACTTTCCACGAACATGCCTCCGAAGAAAAGTGGAAGGAAGGGTTTAGCGCCTTATTTTAAAGTTTTAAATGCCTGTTTTCCTTACATTTCGCGTTAATTGAATTCGCTGTCTTTTGTGGGAATCCCAGGCGCGGCGTGCTCGAAATTCGCCCCGGATTAGCCAAATTCGTGTGTTCGGCGAGGGCACGGCTGCTATAAATTAGCGCCTTTTTAATATGTTAATAAAACTGAATATTCAGCGCCATCTTACGGCCCATTTTTCTCCCAAACAAATTGTACCGCTTAAATTAAACACGGTTTTTCTGGCGGAGGCAATTAATAAAACCAAACGGCCAGCCCTGCAAAAAATTGTTTTTGTTTCAAACAAACGCTTGCTTCAGCGAATGGCAGCATTTTATGATACGATATAATGTACCTGTAAAAGGCACGCAAAAAGTATTGACACGATATCGGTAGGCACTAAATTAATACAGTGAAATTTCTGAGAATTTCCGAGCTTTCAGCTGAATTAATCCCCGGCTTTAATCGTGTGCTAAAATTTCCACGAACACAACAAACAAGTCACGACAATGCTTCTTGCCAATTTCAATTAGCGACTAGAAATTTCCGGAATTTTACATTTTGCCAAGTTCAGGCGGCCCAAATTTCTGAGTAGTACAAATCCTGCCGAGGCCGGGAAATACTTTTATGAAGTCAAGGAACGTTGGGGATATCTTACCACAATGAAAGGTCACGGACTGTACCGCAGGATTCTACTGAATCCTTCAGCTTGGGACGACATAATAGGATTTTCACTAACATGGAAACCTGCAAATATTTTTAACGGAGACAAGTAAACTTTCAGGCATTTTTTAACTCAACCAAAAGTTCATCAAATGCAATTTGACATTTAATTCCAAACTATTTTTTAAGTTTTAATGAATTATAATTTAAATATATCCAGAAAACTAAAAATTCTTAAACAGTTACTTCGAATCAATCTTAAGATATGGGAAATCTGAAACTTAATTCTTGAGAGAGATATATAATAATCTCAGTTCACACTGAACATCCAAATCACGATTTCCTTGCTAATTAAGCATTAAGCTCTTTGTAATTGGTTTGCGACTTAGATATGACAGTTCTGATTAAACTTTCCCAACAGAAACGGCAGGAATAAATTAAAATCTGCGCACCCTTCATAGCGATTTGCGAATCTGAACTGATACCAAATAGTCAAATAAACCAATTCTCCTACATTTTTGGACAAGCCCTGAGCAGTCACATTCAAGTTTAGAATCAACTTCAACGAGCGATAGAATCATTTTTTGTCCATCTGTCGTACTTCATAATATGGTAACGTCTACCCTTTCAGACATTTATTGAAGGTGAACCCGCTTGTGTTGCTAAACTCTGAACATTTCATTTCTGAAGCTTAGCTACACAATAACCAGTGCAAAATTAAATGTGATTTTTGTAAAACTCCGCGTTCTTCACAATTATGTAACGCCCCATTTTCATTTGTGCGTTCCTTGCGATTCGCTCCTCGATGTGGGCTCGCATCTCTAATATAAATATCACGCTGCAAGGCTATCCTGATCAAAGCAGGCTATGCTTACTAGCAGAATTTGTGCTTCCTGTCAACATCTTTGGCACGACGATCTGCACGAGTTTTGAGCCAAGGTCATTCCAGTTAATCTAAATCCAGGAATGTGGCGATTTGCTTGATGTCTTCGCACCTGTGGAACCGTGGAGAAGCATCTCCTAGCGCAGTAAGTACATAGTTAATTGCAATTCACATAAGGGCAGTTTAGCCGCTATGATGTGCCTATTTTTTTACAAAGGCCTTTGAAAGTAAAAGCGCAGGGGAAAACGTAAAATTCATAGTTTATCAGACGCTAGTGCATTTCCAACTAAGAATTAACTGAAAGCATGTTTGTATGTACTATGCAAGACAAAAAAAATGGTAATTACAGTTAATATGGTCTGTTGTAAATATGACTGCCTTAATATGTAAGTTACTAGGTATTTGTAACTCAATCAACAACTTGTTTAGACGTTGCTATGAAATAAAAATGTTATAGTAAATGTAACTGTTTCAAGCCTCACTTAAGCTAAGCAAATAATGCCAAAATCTCTATCAGTTGTCCCAGTTTTTTTTATCTTGCATAGTACCATATACAACACCTTTTGTGCAGTGTGACGTTGAACACCCACCCGGCTTGTCATAAATTCAAATTTTACCAGTTTTGCGATCAGGCCGAGACCGATTTGTTGCATTATTCTAGCTGAATATTGGCATGGCAATCAGATATCAATATTATGCCAGTTATTATAACTGTGACTTGTTAAATGAGGTTGACTTCCTTCACAAACGTTATGTTTATGTTGTAAAGCGTCAGGCTTGCCTGATTCTATTGTGACTTGACAATTTTGGGTCTGTGAGTCACCTGTATATCATTTACCTTGTTATTACTGACTGTTGTTGAATATTTTATTTTTATTTTATTCCGGTACTCATCCAACAGCCGTTAGGTCAATTATAGGCGTCTCTGTACATTTTATGCGGACTTCCAACCCCACTAACAACTGTCATGAAGTTATTATGACTCTTCTTCTTCTTTTTCAACCATTATCAGTCCACTCTTGAACGTAGGTCTCTTCCATTTTCTTCCATCTTTCCCTGTCCTGTGCAATGTTCATCCACCGCTTACTTGCCACACTTCTAATATCATCTACCCACCTTTTTTGGGGGTGTCCCACGCTTCTTTTTGTTTGTCTTGGCCGCCATTCTGTAATTTTGTATACCCATCTGTCTTTGTTCTGTCTAGCCACATGACCAGCCCACTGCCACTTCATTTTAGCAATTTTCTCGACTACATCAGAGATTCTTGTTTTTCGTCTATGACATCCGGGACCAACTATTTCCGTGACACCCGTATCACGAGGCTCCGAGAGAAGCAGCCATGGAACTCCCATCCAAGTTCTGATCAGAAAGAGCGTTGCTTAACTCAGCTGATCGAACGTGGACGCTTGTTCAAGCTATACCACCTGGGACCTTATTGACTGTTACTGGTTTATATTTTCTTCGGTTATTTGTATTACGACCCTTCATGTACCTGCTCGTGTTTGTTTAAGATTAGGTTGGAGTAAGAGTTTTGTAACCTTAAGAACTGCAGCCTGCTCCTTATTCACGCCATATTCTACCGAAAGTTAGAGATAGCTAGGGTTGTACCCCTCGTTTTAGGATGCGGTACAATTGTAGTAATCAACTGTAATGATGTAATGGAAAGAACAACGTTGTAAAGAAAACCAATATCTAACACATACTTCTAAAAAGTTGGTCGCCAGGAGCTAGTAGCTCCGCTCTCTTCTCAGTATAATTAATAAAGAAAAATAAATTTTTCAAAATCTTAAGTTAGCACGGCAACTGTATATAAGCACATAAAAAACGAACTACCCTTAAAACACAGTCTGATAAAATAAATGCTATTATATAAAAAATAAGATTAACAACAATACGAGAAGCCAGTCGTAAGTCGTATAGGTCTTATATTATTTGAAGGAATAAAGTAATATATATATATATATATATATATATATATATATATATATATGTAATATATCATAAAATTGATACATCGAATCTATTAGGATCGTTTAAAAATTAAATGCCGTATTTTCTTGGCGCGCAAAAAAGAAGGGGTTAATATTTTCGTTTAGCTGATCCCTCACGCTAAAATTACCTCAGGACAAGATAAATCAGTTCAGTTTGAGTAGTTGTTTGTCAGTTCGGCACGTGACAGGGCCGTTCAGTTTTTAAATTGGCCAGGGTTGTTGTGTTTGTAATGTGAGAGCACTGTTCCGAAATGTAGCTATTTTGTCGTGCAGTTTTAGCAAATTTACGATTATTATCAGATCTACTCATAATCACATACTAAGTTTCTCAATCCCGTATCGTCTTGAAACGGCGAAAATTTTGTATTCATCTTTGATCTAATTTAAAAGAACCACTAAATCTTATCAACGCTTTGTATCGCAACCATTTCAGCATATCGACGTATTCGTGGAGGAAAATTCCGTACAATGCGCGTAGATTTACGCAGGATTTGCTCTCGTCTTTGCTTTATCAGCCCGCAAATCTCGCTTAACTTTGGCCGCATGCCATCCATCGCCCGACGAGTTCTCCGCTTAGTTCCATTAGTAAACCGCCTGCATTTTCGTTTGATTTAATTCGCTTTACTGTACCTTTACTTTTAAGTATGTTGTGATGTGCTAGACTAAGTTCAACCTGTTCTTTTGTGCGTGTAAATTTCCCCCTAATTTTATATGTGTTTATACGTAGTCGCTAAGTTAAAATGAACTTGGGCAGGTCATGTGACAAGAAGAGACGACGAAGTCCCCAGAAATAAAGGCTATGAGAAGAACAACTTTTAAAATTTAACTGAACTGATAGTGGAGCATCATTTGAAAATAATTATACCGGTTTTTTGTAAGCATTAGCTATAGATAACTATAACACGCTCTTTTTATTAATACATTGTCTTTTATAAGATCTTTCCCTCTTGCGTAGAGAATACTTTTCGTTGTGCCTTATATTTTCTTGTGTTATTAGGTTTTCTTTCATCAACCCTTCATAGCTCTGTGAAATTCTGCTTCTGCTATTTAAATCCCAGCAATTGTATAGCACTTGATGCTGCTCTTATTTGCCACATTTACCTTCTTAAAAAAGATTCTCCTTCAATTTCTAAGTTTATCTGGTTTTTAAGTCTAATAGTGACTTAATTACATATACTTTGTTTGTGAAGATCTGTAGAAATAAATACAAAAGGGCTTCAATTTACAAGAACTGTTACTGACGGCAATATTTACAAATATAAGAGATATAATGAATTATTGAAAGAAGCAAGGAATTAAATTTCCACGAACGTTTAATATAGAACTTTTTATTTCAAAAACTGGAGCGTAATGTAAATAAAGGTTAAGTTATGAACTTAATAGAACATAATATGGAGAATTGTTAGAAAAACTGCAATCTGAAAAAATCATGAAAACTTACATCTCCAGATTCTAATTATTAGTTAAATAATCTAAACTGCACCACTTGTGTTGCATATTATTATTATTATGCAGACAAATTTTATTTTTCTAGAACTGAAACCTATTTTATTTTCTTACCCAGTGATTATTCTTCTATGAAACTGACGTCCAATTAGCCTCCACCTCTAAGGCTGCTTTCTTCTAATATTTAGGCTTTGTGTCTCTGTTTATTATCTATACGTGATTTGTATAATATTTTCGTCATGCTTTTGTCCACTTTGTGTGTGTCGTGTATCTTGCATGCATCACGTGTAGCCTCATTCATCATTCACACCCTGGAAGGCTCTCACAGTTGCCCTTTCGATTGCTCGCATTAGTTTTTGTTCTTATTTAATTGTATCAAGTTTCATTTCTGTTGCGTAAATAAATACTGGTCTTATCCGTGTTTTATAAATTTGTACCCTACATAATTTTGGTTAACATGTAGGTACTTGTTTTCCCACATGACATCATCTACAGTGTTTCAATAGTATATCAATTCTTTGACTTATTCGATAAATTAATTATCTTCTAGTTCGCAGCGTATAGGATCTCTGGATATGACCGAAGATTTTGGATTTTCATCAGATATTTCCATATTAAACAGCTTTGCTGTTGTAGTTAATCTAAATAGTTGACGTTGTAAGTCATCCGCGGTTTTTCTTAAATATTGTTACGATTTGCGCTCTTTAATGAAATGAACTATACGCGGTTGTAGGAATAGACTGTACTTTAGTTAGCTATAAGCCATTTGTATCATAAATATGTTAAGGTAGAATTTCGTAGGCAAAATGGTATATTAAAATTATAACTGGGGAATATTTAGCCGATGTTTAGAAAAGTGCCTTTCTCTGGGAAGATGAAAATATTTAAATCTCGCGGAATAGATTAGAGTAAATTTATGCAGAGTTTATTTCGTAAGCCGAAATATTGGGCGAAGGTATATGGTTAGTAGGTGGTCAGAAGTGCAACTGTTGCAACACGGTCATAAAAATTACGTGCCGGCTGGAGCAAATTCCTTTAGGAGAATTGTAAAACTTTATTAACGATAATTTGCGAGGTGTCGCCGTTTGACAAATTTTAGCGTGTGTATGTACGTTCCAAAAGTCCAAAATTTAGAACTGCTCTGATAGGCTTATTTGGATTTCTGTAAACGCCCAACGAGTTTTCTTGGTAAAACTAGACTTCGAATTTAGTTAGTTAATAAGAAGTACTTAATAAGAATAGTTCATAAGTGACGGTAGTAAACTTAAGAATTCTGTAAACGGCAGAAAATAAATGCAAGTATTTGTACTTTAGTGTTCTTATTAATCTCGCAACAGTAGCTTTAGTCTTCGTGTACAAGTGTATTTTAACTAAAAGGATTGCCAGTTACCCCAACTTTAGGCGTATCGCGACAATATGTTCCAAAATTGTATTTGTTTCTTTGACCTTCTTAGTTGTTTACCCCAAAGCTATATTAAATAAAGTTGGGCTTGACATGTCTGATTCCAGAACATATTGGTATTTCATCTGTTAGGTTATCATGTACTTCTATACTGGTTCTATTATCGCTTTTTAGTTATTGGATAATACACATTATTCCTTCCTCGATACTGTTTCGATAAAATATTTTTAAGATGTCATTTAGTTTTTTCAAGTCGAAAGCTTGATTGAAGTTTACAAAGCAAACAAGTACTGGTTTGGCGAATTCAGTCGACTTCTTTTCTGTAAGTACTATAAAAATTTCATCCTCAATGAATCTACCTTGTACGAAATTCCTGTTGTATTCATTCATTCCCAGTCTGCTACTTTTGGGTCATATTTTCAATTTCGTGAATATTGGTAATGCTGGTTCGCAATCCGTTAGACATTTCTTGCTGTTGTGATCTGTTTGAAGTAAGGACTTCAATTTCTTTGTTAATTGCTACCGGCTTATTCTATCATCTCATTAGTAATTAAATTTTGGCCATAAGATTGTCTGTATTTGAAATGAAATGTTCGTTCCTTCTTTGTGAACGTAGTCGTAAATAAATGATTAAAAAGCGAAATGTTAAATCATGTACTAAACTTGAAAATAAATTAATAGTCCAGTGTTTGCATCTCACCTTTCACAACTTTTAATTGCAGGTAAATATTAGAGATAAAGTTACTACCTAACGAACAGCATTGACCTGATACACAAAGTTTAAATTAAAAATAACAACTGTACAAGCCGATGTCGAGCGCAAACCCTTTTCAAACGGATTGAGGAAGCAGGTTGAACTGATGTATAATTCAGATGAAGCAGTCGGCTGAAGCTAGATAACATTTCTTTACAGTGATTTGGAGTTAATGTAATTTTAAGAAATGCGAACATGAGTAAAAGAATTGATAGCCGCTTTTAGAACATAAGCTAATACATGGAAACATTTAATAATATAAAGGGACAAGAACTTTTCTTGTTCGCCATATTAAACGATGAAACCCTAACCAGAGAAATTTGGGAAAAACACTAACAAAAATAAAATGTTACTTTTAAAATTTTAAAATTGTGTTTTATATTAACCTCGTATATTAATAGATAATAAGTCACAGTAAATAATAATATAAATAAGGAAGTTAAATAATGGAGGATCTTTGCTGGATCCCTGTGGAATCCCTAGTAATGCAATAATACAAACCTATATATAAGACTTTAAAATTCAATAATATAGGACAATATAAAAGCTTTATAAATTTAGCATTCTAGTTTTAGTTCCTACTTTAAATTAGTATAAAGCCACTAATCTTTCATTGGAAACTCGATATAACTTAAACTTCTTTGATAATTAACTCAGCTTTCCACACGTCCGGTAATAAAATAAATCAGAGATAGCAGCCGGAAAGGACGATAACTAGAGGAGACCTTTGCTTAAAATAGAGTGCAGAGTTACAGATGTCTAGATTTCCTGACTAGAGTTCATTCCTCCTTTCGAAAAGATATCTGAGCTGGAACGAACCTGGAATACGAGTTGAATTTTAAGCCAAGTAATTTTCCGGCTATAAACTTTTGTCTGAACGCGACCGCTATAGTTAGAAACAATTCTGTGTGGATAGCATAATGGGACTTAGAAGTGGTTACCATGAAAATTTGACGAGTTTTATTTAGCCAGCGTTGAATTGTTCATCCAATAACTCTCTTGTACTGCCTGTCATACATAAAAGTTCGGCTTTTCCGGGTTATATTTACCCCGAAACTAAACTTCGGCCTTCTCGAACAGGACACGTAAATGATTGCTGTTTAAATGGTCGTAAATGCCAGGCTTGAGCCTATTTTATATATGACTCGCTGTTTTCGGGGTATTTAAACGCAACATATAAAACTTGCACGAGTTATGGCACCCTGGATATCTTTGCGTAGGGTAAGTCGATAGCACTACTCTTGCTATTTAAAATTATATTATTTGGTACGAAAGCAGCTCAGGATAACAGTAATTAATTTCGAAAAGTTTAATTAAGGGGAACATAAAAATGCAGCCATTTTAACACTGTAATTGTAGAGTTCAGGAAATTTTTTAAAATATAGAAACCAAAGAAAAGTTTTATTCCAATGAGGTATTAAAATAAAATTGCAACTAATTGTTGTTATATTACTTCCCTTCTCTAAAAGACGAAGAAAGTATTGTAATCGCGAAAAAATCACCTTTCGATATTTCTCCAGATTTTCAAGTTTCAGGGTCCCTATATAACGAAAAACAGATTTTCTCAATTCCTTCAGTCTGTCTGTCTATTGGCGGTATAACTCAAAAACTATTTGTCGGAGGAAGACAATATTTTGCATATACATTATACATCTACCTGGCATGAAACCAAGAAAATTTCAGACAAATATATACAGGATGAGCACCTTAAAAAATAAAATATTATTTATTTTTTATTTAACTTAGCAGTAAATACAAGTAATAAATTATACATGGCACAGGCTATTCTTACCAAAAATGGGCCCCAATAAATACAGAATAAATGTTGTACTATACAAAAGGGAGCAACAAATTAGTTCGTTACTTAATATAGCTGCAACGCAGGAATTCGACGGGTCGGTACTCCGTAGCTAAGGCAGAAATAGCCCGTTCCCTTGAAATATCCCACAAAACGTTGGGATTGCATACGCGGGCGGACCCTTCGAATTCGACCAGCGGTAACGTTTTTTTTTATTTGATAATTTATTTAATTTATTAGAAACGTGAAGATTTTACTCTTAAGTCAATTTAATTTTTAAAATTATTTAGTGTCACAATATCGACGAGGGAATTTCTGGTTAAAGATTTTTACAGATTTTTTACAGTTATTTTCATATTTGATTCGAATTATTGACCAAGAGTCCTAATCATGTAGTGCTACAAGTAAAATATTCGTTCAAAAATTAGATAGCAAAATACACGAATATCTTTTGAATACAAACATTTTAAAAAAAATCGTGTGAGAAGTACGCCCGAATAGTTTAATACTAAAAGTTTACGTTGGAAGCTCGTACTTAAACGGGGAGGTTTTTTTACAGAAATGTGTATCAGAACTTTTGGCCTTTATACCCTTAAATTTAGTACTTGTGTTGAATTAATTATATACAGTGTCATACAACCTCATTTATTCCTATTTTCTATTTAGTAGCGGGTTGAGATATCTAACCCATCGCCCGAAAAGCATGTTTTTTAAGAAACAGATGATGGAATCGAGGCTGAATAAGAATTTTTTTATATTCACCAAGTTTTTTTATTATAGTTTTTCTAGAAGAGCAGTAAGATACTTCACAGGGTTTTGAAAATTTTACACGTAAAGAAGAAGAATTCATTTAAAGTAGTGATGGGCATAACCGGACAATTTTCATAACCGAATTATTTGCATTCGAATCATATTAATAACCGATTGATTATTTGATTACTCATTCGAATCAATTTTGGCTCTCGATTCGTTTCGATTAAGTCAGCCGGTTGACGGTTCACCGTCATCTGCATCGGCATCGTAACTTGCAGATAGCAGAGGAACTCAGTTAATCGTTAATTATAATAATTGTATAAATGATTTTTATTTGATTTCTAAGGAGTTTAAACCATTGAGAATAGCTATATCAATACTAATCAATAATCATAAAGAAATTATAAATATGCGAATACAAAGTATCTATTGAATCTATTTTTAGTTCCTAAAATTCTCTAGTAGTCAACCTTCCGCGGTTCTAAGGACACACACTTAAAATTTTCAACATCGAAATCCACTTCTTGTCCCAACTGCTCCGTTATTAAAAATTAAATATAAATCTGTTACGATATTGGAAAATCTTATTTCGCTTTTTGTTTATCCCTATTAGGCATAATCAACCGCGTTTCGAGGCAAAAATTTAGGCCCTTATAAACACTGCTTCGGCAAATCTCTGACTCAGCAGAACGTTATGTTTAAGGAGATTGAACACGCTATTTAGTTTTTGTTTGCGGCAACGTTGGCCCATTATACGTAGCACAACTTTATGTCCCATAAATTTAACTCGTCGACTAGGAGTATCAAATGTCTTAATAACATCAACAATCTGCGGCGAGCCTCACTTGGGTCAATCAAGTACATAGTAGAAAAGGTTATGAGTTATGATTATTTACAGAATTCGCTGAGACGCGGCACGAAGTACGTATCAGGTTGAGGTTATTTTTGATTCGATTACTTGGAACGAAAACCGAGTTACACAGGTTATTTCAATAACCGGATAAAAGGTTATTTTTGATTCGAATAAGCCCATCACTAATTTAAAGACTATTTACTGTCGAGCTCAGCATTTTTACTTCCATTTACAATAAAGGAAGTATTGGATTCACCCCAAATATTCGAAATGGAGTTTTCAACGGATCTTCACGTTTTAGCGTCCCTTGCACCCAGTAAACATGTTTTTGTTCATTGGTCTGTCTGTCAGTCTGTGTGTCTGTGTGTGAACAGGATATCTCTAAAACGGAAAGAGATATGACGTTGAAATTGCATATACTATAAGTTTTGTGCACTATCTAGATGCGACAGCAAGCTTTTGAAGAAAATCGCATAATCGAAAGTATGGTGTTCACACTTGTGATTTTTCAGTTTTTTTCGATTTTCTCGAAAACCACTCTAACGATTTTTTTCAAACGTTACATTTTTATTACATTGTTAATGTGTATTGATGTGAGATAGGTGATTTACCCCTTCAAAGTGTCACTAAAATCGGCTAAGGGGTTTTTAAATATTGAACTTCTAACTTTCGTGTTAACAAGTTCAGCGACCTACAAAAAAGTCGGTTTTATTTTTTTATTAAAAAAGAAGCGAGATACGAAAAAAGAGATAGAAAAGTTACATTTTTAATTGCTTTATGAAAGACAAATGGTAGGTAATTGTAGAAAACCTGCTGGGCGTTATTTTTTGTAAAAAACTTAGTCGACATCCTCCGCAGGCACGTCCCTGGAATTGCTGGAGCAACTGTAATAGGTCCAAAAGATACCACATAAAATTATAAACTAACTGTAAAAATTTCAATAAAATCGACTCGATACAAACAAAGAGTTTCCGGACCCATATTTATTAAGATTTTTTTGTTTGTATTAATGAGATCTATAAGTGGGTAAAATATCCGAACTTATTTTAAACACCCTGTATAATGTAGTAGGGAAGCTAAAACACATTTTTTAATAATTATAAGATCACCGTACAAGGAATTTGTTTGCGTGTATCACACCAGATTTTTAAATTACATTGCCAAGGCAAATAAGCAACGGACAGAAGAATATAGAAATACACGACTGGATAAGAAAGTAAATGTTGGAAATTAAACCCTAAAATAAAGCAGTTATCCAGTTTACATGTTCTAAAAAAATTCCTCATTTAGACAACTGTAAAAGGATTTTTGTAGCAGTATTTCATTACATTACTGAAATATTGAAATACACAATGTACTACGTTTCTCCTAAAAAGCAATTTGCATTAAAAACGTAAAAATTATGCGGCAAATAACAAATCTAAAGGAGTAATTAACATTTTATATTATTTTTTCCAATTATGAATCTTTAAAGTCTTCACCTAAGAAAAGATTAATTTTAAAATCAAGTCTTGGTATGTGAAATTTTGAAAAATATTTAAAAAATTGAAAAATTAAATTTTTGCTGAAGTTAAAGAAGAATATGTGGTTTCTGGCACCTTTTAGATTTTGACAATTTTGAGAAACGTCATTTTCTAAATAAGTAACAATCATGATATGTTTTATCGGACTTTTTCCACTGTTTCGGGTGTTTATCACACGACGTTTTGGAAGTTTTTGATCTACTTTCGTCCTCAGGTGTTTCTGGTTAGTCCTGAGAAGGACTTATGTTTGTACGTCTTTTCACGTACACTTGTAACAATACTCGGTATATATCTTAGGGGCTACATAGATGACAAGCAGAAATTATTGTGGTGAAAGTTCCTTTAATCAATTTTTTTTGTTATGCCGACTTTTTGCCGGTCACTGTGTATTAGATCCCACTCTGCCATTCGCCTGTAATTTTTATATCCGGTGTACACTGTTTTCAGTATTTGCTTCTTTTTCCATATTTCCTGTAATAACTCTATAAGTTTGTCTTGTAGCATTTCTCAATCTTGTTTTGAGAACTCAGCGGTATGGTAGCTCCATTTCTCTTCAATAACATCTTCATATTTTAATACCTTGATACGTTTTTGTGTAAATTATTTACCTTTCTGTCTTCTTGATAAAAAATTCTGACTTCTTTATTAAGAAAATGTTCATACATTTCTTCCAGTTTCGGTTTTTCCTTTTTTCATATATTTCGTTCTTCGTTCTCTATGTTTTCTTTCCTTATTTTCTTTATTTTGGTCTTATTACACCTTTTCATTGCTATTCTGCATTTTTTATTATACCAATAATTTTGTTCCGTCTTCTTACATTTTGGCAGTATTTGCGACTTTTTGCATCGTTGTCTGCAGTTGGTTCGAATTTTTTCCACGTCCTATTTTTCTGTCAAATTCTTTATCCTTCCCTCCATAACTCTCCTAAAATTATTTTTGGCATTATTATTTTACAGCAACTTAGCATTAGAGCGTCTAACTTTTTTACTTTTCGATTTATTGTTTGCCTGTACCTCTTGCTCTATCTTTACTACAGCTAAGGAATGGTGCAATTAGCTTTTGCGCCTATATAACTTTTTCTGTCTGTAATATGTGATTAACTGTTTAACTGCCCGGTGACAGACTCCTGTATGTATACCCTGTACACATCTGTTTTGCATGATGGTTGGCCATGGAAGTTTGCCCAGTTTAGCTGTGTAAATTTTTTTTATTATGTTTAAAGAGGTTTACATTTGAGATTATGGTTTCCAAGTGCCCTTAGGTTAGAAAATGTGACAAAACACCTTGAAATGCAAAGTTGCCATATTTAAGCAGATCAGAAAATAGAACCTTAGTAGTTTTTTTTGTATGTATCCAGTTTTAATAATTGTTTAATAGAAGACAACAAAATAAAAATTACGTTATGGCCAACCTTCATGCAGAAAAGAAGTGAATGGAGTATATGTCTTTGTGGTTAAAATATGTACTTATGACCTCTATATTGTGCTCAAATACAATTTTATTAATATTCGACCATTTTCATTAATGTGTATGTGTTTATGGTATTTTAAACCGTAAATGCTTGTTTACTGTACTCTAGAGGTCCGTATTTACGGGGTGAGCCCTTAACGAATTATAACTAGCTGTTTATCATCAATTCCATAGCAATATACGTATATTGGTATGATAAACAGCCCGTTTATTCTTTACGGGCTCAGTCCGTAAATAAAAGCAGCGTCATTTGAATTTAAGATTTCTTTATTAAAGATTTACGATTCAGACCACCATCAAACGTACAATGCTCTAGCGTTACCAGACCTTTACATGCTCACACCGGTAACAAGCTCGCTGTCGCTCGCTCGTGAGATACCGTGTTCGCACGTAATGTTCTAAGTAACAGACCTACAATGTAAATGACTATTTCCATGCATTCTCGGACCACTTTACCATTAAAGTCCCTTACAACTATTTTCAAATCGTGTGTTGATATTTTACCTATTATATTTCCTAAATCTTCATAAAATTCACCTTTGACTTCTTTTTGTTTTGTTGGTGCATTGACATCTACCACTAGTTTAAATTAAGAAAATTAAAATGTTTGGCACTATTGATTTTGTAGTCATTTAAAGTTCAAAACTTTCGTGATTTACAAATTATGCAGTAATGGAATAGCACACTGAAGGTAGGAGAAGAAAGGTTTTGGAAAAGTGTATTTTGTGTCTACTGCTTGTCATGGTTCATACGTCAAAACTACCAAGATTACAAAGGCGGTGCTCAGTGATTCAGACTTTTATTGGACATTTTATTAATTTCAACTTTAGTAGCAAGCGTTACATGTTACTTATTTAATCGTTTATACTATATAGCTCAAGCAGTAATTAGACGCTACCATTAATTAGCTGTAAATACAACGCAAACGTGTTGCATTTGACTCTATGTTTCTATCTTGTTGGTTTTGTTGCTAACGTAACTTCATAGTCAAAACGTTGGAGATGTGTTATTTTACTCTCACTTGAGGCATAAATGAGAAAACAAGTGTATTCTAAAATATATTTTTTATACGACCACTACTAAAAGTAGGCCTTTTAGTTCTGGCTTTTCACGAAAAATGACGTTTTATAAACCAGAGTTTTAAAAGTGAAATCAGCTGTTCACTTTTAGCACAATGTAAACAGCTGGAGTTGAATTTAGAATTTCGAACTGGAAATGAGGTTGTAAAGTTATTCTAGATACCTCTTTCCTTAGAGCTAAAGTGGTTTTTAAATAATTAAAGCATTATGTAATGAATAAAGTAAAATGTGTACATTTATAACTACCTTGGATAACTAACTTTGACAGCTACCGGCTGCAGAAACAGTCACCTGCGCGTCAAGATCATCTCTTTACTATGACATAAATTATAACTGGCATAAATGCAAACCTTTGTTAAATCGACATTTATGGATTTATAACAATACATTTAAGGCCGTAGACAAAATATTGTGTGCAAACTTGTGCTAAAAGTGTTATTGCACGAGCTATGTTATGAAACTCAGCCTTCGGCTTCGTTTCATAATTTTCATGTCTCGTGCATAAATATTCACTTTTAGCACTTGTTGCACAAATAGCTATAACCTCAACTTTTGACACAAAACGTTATATGTAACTTTTTTTAATCATTTATATATAGCTAAAGCAGTGATTGGACGCTACCACCAATCAGCTGTAAATAGAAAAAAAATGTTGTTTCTGAATCTGTATTCCTATCTTGTTGGTTTTGTTGTTACCATCACATAAAATTAGATGTATTCTTTTACTTTGACTTAAGGCATAAATGAGGCAGCAGATGTATTATGAAACCTAGTTAACCTCAATTTTTTACATAACAAATAATGACGCTATACGAAGTCTCATAATTGAATATCAATTGAAACTCATTCAGTCAAGTGATCACCCCCTCCAGGTTAAACTGCAACCCGCAGCTCCTCGTTCCGTTTGTTTATTATCTGCGATGGCGACGGAGTCGTCGAAATTCACGACTAATTGCCCAAACGCGATTTTCCATTATGTCCCAGCTACTGTCTCCTCGTTTTCCACTACGTGCGGATGATAATTCAATAAGCCGAGCATTCTAATGATTACCCTGGGCTATCACGTGAGAAGATTATCGACCACTGGGCCTCCGTAGTTCCTTATAAACTGGCTCTCGATGTTATCTTGCGGCTTGTCACGCGAATCGCGACGGGGCCAATGGTTTTGCATATTTGCGTCGCCCTTTCACAAATTTTTAAAACGTATTATGTAGAACGGCCTAATAACATTGCAATTTTAAAGAAAAATATTTATTAAATACTAGCGGACCCAACAGACTTTGTCCTGCCCGAACGTTGGTTAGCGGGTCCAGCAAACGTTTTTTAGATATTCTACTTTTCGATTTTTTTTATTTTAAAAAATATTGAGGGGTAGTGGGGGGTAAAATTTTGGGGTTATACGTTCTGATAAGCGAGAAATCTTAAAAAAGTAAAAAAAAATCGTCAAAAAGTTTTTTTTTATTTCTAGAACCCGATTGCAGCGCCACCTACCGGGCCCAATTGTGAATCTAAACCATCCAGGGACCCACTCAAACACACACAAAAAATTTAATTAAAATCGGTCCAGTCGTTTAGGAGGAGTTCAGTGACATACCGAAGAATTATACCGGGTGAGTCATTTTAATCTTTGGACGCGTTTATCCAGTGAGGGAAGCAAGATGATGAAAAATACCCCGAGACAAAATTGTTCGGGGTGAAAGGGGACAACTTTTGGCACCAAAATCCACTCCCCCCTCGTACTCCCCCCGCGGGGGGAGTCAACTTTCAAATTTCAAATGAAACCCCCCATTTTTTCCCATGGATTCGGGTTCCTGATAAAAAAATATGAAATTTTTTTCCGAACAATTTTTCATGAAAATGCTTTCTTCGGTCAGAATTATGACCCCCGCCCTATTTAAGAACTACAGTAAATGGACATTTTCCCGAAACAGCACATATGATTGTTAGCGCTCGATATAGAGTGACCAGGTCTACAGTCATAAAATTGTCCCCACACGATGTCACCACAGCTGTCAGGTAGCTGTCATCAGGGCCAAAAGTGTCAATGTTTCACCAAAATGAAAAAAAATTCTAGGATTGAGGTTCCAGAACGTTAGATTGGACCTACGCTTGTAATGTACGGTCATGACCAGAGCGCGGGGAAGAGCCACTGACTCCCGGTGAATTTAATGAGAACACTCCGTACGTGATAGGCAAGGGGACTCACGCGAAAAAAGCACCCCGTACGTGAGAGGTAAGGGGACTTACGCGAAAAAAGCACCCCGATGGGAACAAAATCGCACCACGTCCACGTCGTTGTTCCTGGGTAACGCCAAGGGTGGGATTGTGAGATACGCTAAAACTGACCGAAGAAAGCATTTTCATGAAAAATTGTTCCGACAAAAATTTCATATTTTTTTATCAGGAACCCGAATCCATGGCAAAATGGGGGGTTTAATTTGAAATTTGAAAGTTGACTCCCCCCGCGGGGGGAGTACGAGGGGGGAGTGAATTTTGGTGCCAAAAGTTGTCCCCCTTCACCAGGAACAATTTGGTCCCGGGGTATTTTTCACCATCTTGCTTCCCTCACTGGATAAACGCGTCCAAAGATTAAAATGACTCACCCTGTATATACAGTGCTTTCATAAAGTAGCGGATAATAATAACTTTTGGAAAAACGCTCGGACCCGTCGATTTTTATTTTTATTTGGACATTTTTGGAAATAAAATGGTGTCCCTGGTATGAGGTATGGCGTTATCGATGTTTTTTTTTAATGGAAACCCCCTTTTTTTATTACGGAATATGAAAGAACCCATCTTATTTCTTACGCTAATGTAATTTTTGTGTATAGGTCACATTTCCAAAAATTAAGAAAAAAAAATTAAATTTAGAAAATGCTCAATTTGATTTTAAGAAGTATGATTTTACACTTTTATCAATGACAGCAATCAATAAAAAACATATCGGTCGTCTTAGTTACTGTCAGGCAGACAAAGGTGTACAATTTGTACATTTAATTTAGTTGTTTTTGAAATGACTATTGCAACTAAATTTTGGTATTTTGCAATATTAATTTTTTTTCTTAATTTTTAATCATCTGATCTATATTCAAAAATTAGCTTAACGTAAGTAAAAAGATGCGTTCTTTCAAATTTCGTAATACAAAACGGGGTTGCATTTAAAAAAAAACATTGATAACGCCATACCTCATACATAAATCATTTAATGCCTGAACAATGATTACCTGAAATAAAGAAAAAAGAATAATTCATCAAAGTTGTTGAAGTAAAATATTTAATAAACTGTCAATATGTAATTGAGTTAAGACAAATCTACGAGTACATACTCGATTTAAAGTTTGAACATAAAATAATTTTGAATTGAGAATCATTTAAAAATGCATGTTCAAATAATTTATTAAGTAAGCTAGTTTTGGTCTTTAGTCTTTAGTACACTTGGTAAATAATACATACAGTAGAATACATAACCAATAACATATTAAGTTAAGTCAATCTGAGATATCAAAAAACAAAATTTAATACAAGCTTAGGTAGAAGAAATTTTGATAACGAACAACTGTTATGAAAAAAAATATTTATTTCAAATATCGACAAATAAGTGTAACATTGCAATATGTATGTAAAACTGTAAGAAGCCATTTGGGCCCATAGCAGAATTATTTTGCTCCACTCTTTTTAGTTCTTTGCTTTTGTTTAGTACTAAACTTTAATTTCTTTTATATATTTAATCAATTTATTTTATATATTTATTTATTAAAATATTATTTATTAATTTATATGAATTTAATTAATTAATTTATTTATTTTAATGTATTTATTTATTTACTCGGTTATTTTTCATTTAAAGTATTTCTTTTATTTATTTAATTAATTTATTTTAGTTATTTTATTTATTTTATTTATTTAATTTATTTATTAACTTAACCGGTTTTACAAGGTATAAATACCTAATTACAAGACAGTTTTCTATAACAGTTCTCTATAGTACATGGAAACATAATATTCAAAAAAGAAATTCTTTATAACAAGCAAAAAACGATTGCACACAAAACTGTGTATTTTATGATTGGTTTAGTTTATAAAGAGTAAGATTTTATTTGCTTCACAGTAGAACAGAAGATGTCAATGTCCTGACTGACTGAGTTGCAAATCTGTACCATTTAATGTAACGGGGAATTTTTCAAGATATTTGTTCGTGGACTTTCAAGGTATTGGCAATAAATTCTTATTTCTGGCTGCTTGTCGAGAAATGTTTTGCTTAATAGGGAAAGATAATAGCATTCGCGTCTTATTTCTAAGCTAATAAAATCATGTTTATTCAGCAGTTCGTCATGTGATATGCCTGTTTGCGGATATGTACCATCAGTTTTAAAACTTAAAGCTTTTAAAAACCGTCTTTGAACCGATTCCAATCGGTCAATGTGATTCCGATAGTACGGGCTCCATATAACTCAAGCATATTCAAGCTTAGATCTCACAAAGATATAGTAAAGCGTTAATATTTTTAAAATCGCGGCTGCGGCGCATTAAAAAACCATATGCTCGATATGCTGATAATGTGATGTCATCAATGTGATCAGTAAAAGTGACAGTTCCATCAAACGTAACACCCAAATCCACAAAAGTATTTGGTCTCTGAAGTACATCATTAGCTATACTATAGTTATGCTCAATAGGATTTGAGTTTAGGCGGTAAGGCATGACTTTGCACTTCGAGATGTTAAGGCTCAAATGATTTTGTTGACACCAAAAAGCAATACGGTTCAAGTTCACTGATAAGCGCTCACAATCCGAGATATCCGTTATAACACTATATATACTTGGCGTAGCGAACCAATAGAGTGACTTATGCAACCCAAATAACATATTACAAAGTTGACTAGATGAATGTTTTAATAATAATTACTAAAGAAGCAGAGATGGCGTCCTTATAATTAAATTTAATTTACATGATATTAAATAATTTTTTGAGGTTATGATGCAAATAACATAACATTTGTGCACGTATAATATGTGGGCACGTGGCCTTGTGCTTGCTAAATCTCATTATTGCCTACATATTATAAGTGCACTAGTGCACAAATCTCATGCTCTTTAAGTTGGGCGAAGTTTATATTTGTATGATAACCTCAAAAAATTATTTAATGTGAGTTGAAATTAGGTCTAATTATGAGGACCACCATCTCTGATTTTTTTAGTAATTATTATTAAAATACTGATCCAGTTAGCCTTGTAATATGTTATTTGGGTTGCATAAGCCACTCTATTTGTTCGTGGCGCCAAGCATAGCTTCAAGTCGTCAGCATACAACAAAAAATTTGTATCAACAACTTTCGAAATGTCATTGCTGAAAATACTAACCATTAACGGCCCTAGGTTAGAGCCTTGCGAAACTCCAAATGTTGCGACATACTCAACAGACTAAAAACCATTTACTTGAACATATTGCAATCTACTGCTCAAATATGAATGAAATAGGTCGACTAATGGACGAGATAAGCCAAACGATAGTAATTTATTCAGCAATATACCATGGTCCAGCCTGTCAAAAGCTTTAGAGAAATCAATGTAGATTCTATCTGTCTGAGATTGCTTGTCAATACCTTCAGCGATGAACTGCGTAATTTTCGTTAAATTAGTTACAGTAGAACGTCTTTCCATGAAACAATGCTGGTTCATGGAAATAATGTTACTTACATGACTAGCGATTCTTTTTTCCAATAGCATTTCAAATACCTTACAAAAATTACAAATTGTAGAGATAGGCCTGTAATTACTGGTATTATGTTTATCGACCATTTTATAAATTGGGCATACTTTAGATACTTTCCAGGTGGAAGGAAACTTACTTGACCTAAGACAAATATTAATTAAAATGGAAAGGGGACGCATAAGTGCAGGGGCACAGTCTTTTAGAATGCAAGCGGGAATGTTATCAGGTCCAGTTGTTCTTTTTGGTTTAATCTGCTTGAGTATTTCAAATACTTTCTCCTCGCTAACTTCATGAAAATTCGAATAATACCTTCTATAGTATAATTAACCGAAGAATTCCACGGCGCGGCGTAGAGATAATATAAGACTGCTTAAATACATCTACAAACGTATTAAGAATGTCTTGTGAGTGATCCAGTAATTGGTTTTTGTAAGTCATGGTATCGCAGATTTTTGAAGAACATTTCTTATTATTAATAAAGGCCCAAAATTGGTTTGGATTATTTGAAATTTCTTCTTCGGCATTTTTAACATATTTATAGTAATCAGTACTTATTTCACGTTTAACTGTTGCTCGAAGTCGTTTAAATTCTTGAAATGCATAAATGTCATTATCACGCTGATACTTCCGCCAAAATGTTGCTTTGATTTTAATTAATTTAATGATGCCACCGTTATACCATGGAGGGTAACTAGTGTTTGACTTTTTAGAGTATTTTGGCACACATTGATCTAAAATATAATAAAGCTTGCCATAAAAGTAACCGCAGGCATCATCAGCATCTTTTAAAGTTTTCACCGCTTGTTGTACCCATCTTATTATGCGGGGTCTACAGTTTTCTTTTATCTTATGCTAGATGTCTATTTAATACCCTTTTTATTGTTTTTTCGTATGGTAGTTCCTATAACCAAATTACTTTTTCAATTTTAATAAATTGTCTAATTTCAGCATCTTGTTTCCTCTTCTTTACCACAAATCTTCAGTTTATTTACTTCCATTAATTTTCCTTTCTAATGTCGCTATTTACATTCTGCTACCTGAGTTTCACTCACGTATGTCACAATAGGCCTTAAGTCTGTTTTATAGATGCATTCCGCGACAAATGTTGGGATTTTACTGTTACCCTACCTCCTCTAACTGTTTTGGCTACCATGTCTTTATTTTTTCATCTTTTGCTGTTAGTAGGACATCAATGTACTTTGCAATTTTTCCTTTTTGAGTATCTTCCCATCTGTTTACAAATATTGTTTTTGTAACTACTGCTATTTTAAATTTTCTTTGATCCATTAGCAAGCAGTTAGTTTATTTTTCATTTATGCATATTCCGACGCTTCTTGAAATTTCATCCAATCTTCTTACTCGTTTTATTTCTTTTGCAATCTTGTCAATAGGGTTCCATCGACATCATAATCCACCGTACTTAAAGTTTCCATTTAAAATTATGTTAAATTGCGTTGAAGAGAGTATGCCCCCGTGTTTTAATAATCTCTTTACTTCAAATTCTGAAAGAAGAGTGCCAATTGCTCTTACTTTATTGGACATATTAGCAGGCAGTTTTATTAGCTTGTTTGGAATTTCTAGTTCTTTGGTTATTGGATGTATTTTCCCTTCGATAAACGCTGTCATATGCTTGCTTAATATCTATGAAGAAAATCACGGAAGTCAATTTTGTGCTCCTAAGCTAGGGCTTGTTCCATTTTTCAGTTATAATAATATCTTTACTCTCTCCTTCGCAGCGTTTTAGATGTCTGTACTATTTGTCATTTTACTTCTTCGAAGTGTCCAATTGAAATTAATAAATAATTATTGTGAACCAATATTGTATAATGAAGCTATTTGTTATCAATTGTTATGGAAAAAATAAATTATATTTTTACTGTGTATTTTTTTCTTTCTTATATAATAATTATTAGCAGGCTACAATGCTACATCCTGCATAGCCTACGCTACACAAGGCACGACACATTCACATCTCAACTACAAACATCCGCGCCTGCACTAAATATCCCTTTGCCACAGCATATATGCTGTGTCTTTGCTTGCGCACAAAACTAGCTGCTATTAGACTAGTAATTGGAAATCATAAATTATAATTGTATTGTTCCAAGAATTCCCTATTGCCATTTGCTTAACCTGTAAAATACCCAATCGAGGTTAGTAATTTAGTAATTGAATTACCAGACAGTAATTCAATTACCGCCAGTAATTGCAATTATGACAAGTTATTTAAATACTTTAGAGTAATGTAATTACTCAAAAGTAATTGAGTAATTGAATGCAGTAATTAATTACTTTCTAAAAGTAATTGTCAACTACTTTTAATAAAAATGGTAATTACCAATTATAAATAATTACAGTATTTTGAAAAGTTCCTTGTTTTGTAATCCATTCTTCAAGGCAATTTCTTGATACAGGAGTTCAATATTAGTCATGCAAGTTACCTTTCCTACAATTAGAAGGTCCATTAGCAACTTCAAAGTTCAAATCTTCGTTGCTGCCTTCTCAATATTCCGTTTTGAACCGTTTGACTCATTCTTCTTTTAAGAACAATTTTTCTTTCGCTTTCTTACTACCTAACCTGCTAACCTCGAATTTGACAGACTTACAGTGGCACTAACTATACATTTCAGTATTGCCAATGTTAAAATGTTACAGTTCTGTTATTTCTTAACGACCTCGGCTGTTAAATGTATAACGGTCATGGCTGTTATGGAGAAGTTTTCAGTCGGATTGACAGTTCTGTTATTAATAAATAACAAGTAGGTGTTATAAAAATATTAAAATTAAAATTTATCCTTACATAGAAGAGTTGATTATATTGGGTGGCCATCTTATCGATTATAAATGAATACTTATATGATACATTTGTTTTCTGTTTTTGTTATAAAAATATGCAAACACAATACTCTTATGTATACATACACGTTATGGGTGCGCAACATGCAAGGGTTGACTCGACAAGACTAGACCAGTCGAGTTCGTCGAGTTGGTAGTTGTATGCGCCGCTAGGATGCGCTGGAAGCATTTTCAGTTATCCCTATATACCCAATAACTATATTTGATTATTTCACACAACTGTCATATGACTAATATCATCCAATGAGAACCATGCATTTTTTTAAAATCCACCAATCCCGAACTGATTATCTGATAAGCTCCTTAGTTAAACTCATCAACCGATAAGCTCCCTAGAAATGCAAGAAACAAGCAATTTGAGCTTTTTTAGCATTATTAGAACTATTTTAAATCATAATTCGTATATACTAATATAGGGGTTTTGTGTAATAATCTTCAAAATATGAACGCTGGCGACACACTTACATATAATTTTGCCCGTGCCACGAGTCATCGTGCTGATTGCCCTTAGAAAACTGCCCTCGGGCAAGCCCTCGGGACAGTTTTCATTGCAACCAGCACTCCACCCTTGGCGTGTACAAAATTATCGGTAAGTTATATTACTATTGATCATTTTATAGTATGAAGTAGGTAACTTGCTATGATCACATTTTAGTAGCCTTATATGTAAAATAATAATTATTAATAATTTATAACAATCAAGATAAAATAGATATTTATTGTAAAAATCTCCAGAAGATGTAATTATTTGTTCAGATTTCTTATAAAATAGCAGGCCTTGTAAATAATTGATAGCATGATGTTTTTAGAATAGCATTATATTTGTGTAAAAACAAATTAAAATCAAAGTAGGCTTGACATTTCATGCAACTAAAAACAAAACTGCAAACAAGGCAAACTGGGGACAGCTTCTTCAGGCGGTTGGTTGCGTTTTTCGCTAAGCTCCCCTAATAAATTATATTTATGTGTTATTAAAATGCCAAAGTTTAGCAAAAAGTTGTGTTTTTATTGAGAAAGTGTGCCCAGGGTGATTTGTGGAAGTTTTCTTTTGTATTAACCTTCCGCAAGTAGAACGAGGCATCATTTGGTCCGGTGCAAGCCAGAGTATTTCAAAGTGATTTTTCGGAGGTCTAGTCAGCTTTGTAGTGCGTATACAAGGTGCATAGGCGAGCAGTGTACGTGTGGTGCACCGCAGCCCTATAGTGGGGCCCCCAGCTATCCAAGATGTTATCCAAGTGCAGCCGATATCCTGGTGCGGTTCGAGTCCACATTCCTGCCTTGCTAACAGCAGATCGGTAACGATATTCTGTCTTGAGAATCGTGGGACCTTCAGGAAGGCTGCAGGTACATGTTAGACGCCATCTAAAGGTCAGATTTTGCCAGCTAAAGTGTCTTTTTGTAATTTTGTTCGAATGGCGTCGGTTTGCATTTAACTTCCGGTAGTGGCGTCAGTTGAACTGCTTTGTTTCCTGATGTGGTGTACACCTTCAATTTTTCTCGCATAGCAACAGCGTTTACTGCGTGGACATAAGCAATTAAATAGAACACGGAGCTTGCTTACGTTATTTTCGACACCAGGGAACCATCTTGGAATTAATGTCGGGCCCATCAGGTAAAAATATCACGTTAGGGAATTTCCGTCAGTGAAATAGTGAAAGTACGTACAAATAAATGTTTATAAGAACTTTAATTATTAGCAAGTTAGCTATTTAATTTTGGATGTATAAAAAAGAATAACAAATATTAGCCGGGGAAATTACGAAAGTGGTGAATATGATCCTAACCCTATGTAGATTGAAAGTCGTATAATTAATTATAAAAATAAACTGCAGAAAGAGTGATAGTACAACAATATATTAAAAAGTTAATACTGGAATTTACATTTTATTTAAAATATATACAGGGTGTCCTAAAAAAATGGGTCACCGTTTAGGCATAGATTTCTTACGTTATAATAAATCGATTAAACCTAATATACCTTAGTACAAAGTCCCTCCAGTAAGAAGTTATAAGGCCTTGAAGTTCAATTTTTTATTTTTTATTTTTTTTTGTTAATTTTCACAAATGTAGAGAATTCGATTTGAATTTTGGTATGTGTACTTACTATTATGTAACCTACTGCACTAATAAAAAAAAATCATAAATTATACTTGACTGTAAGAGGCACTTTACCTACCTTTGAAAACTTTTTTTAACTCTAACTTCGTTATCTGTAACATTTTTTGAAATTTTAGGTTATTACCTGAAAGAGAATTAAAAAGCACAAATATAATGTACTCTTAGTTCTTAAGTTTAAAAACAACCATTTACCTTGCAATGTTCATCAAAGGTTTTTGGCAGTCATTAAGACGTGCAATTATCAAGTAGCCATGATCTCAAAAACAATGGTCATCTAGTAAACATCAATGATATATCAATTAATGACATTAGTAACATAAGAATATGTTCTGTTTAAGAAAATGCCGCTACATAATGGATTCTCCAATGCTAAAAGGTTCGTTACGTCGCAGCAATTTCGTAAGCACAAAAGACAAAAAACTGATGTCACCAACGTCATGAATTGATTTCTTGTTGTTGTTTACTAGACTACAATCATTACCCATTGTTTTTGTGATCATGGCCACTTGATAATCGCACGTCTTAATGACAACCAAAAACCTTTGATGGGCATTTTAAGGTAAACGGTTGCTCTTACGCTTATGAACTAAGAGTACATTATTTTTGCGGATTTTAATTCTCTTTCAGATAATAACCTAAAATTTCAAAAAATGTTACAGATAACGAAGTTAGAGCTAAAAAAAGTTCTGAAAGATAGGTAAAGTGCCCCTTAAAGTCAAGTCTAGTTTATGAAATTTTTCCTATTAAGTGACTTTACACTAAGGTATATTGGGTGTAATCGATTTATTATGACGTAAGGAATCTATGACTAATTGGTGTCCCATTCTTTTTGGGACACCCTGTATATGTTCAAGTCTTTTATGGGCACCTAAAAGAAGTAATTTCAACTACAATTTTTCGCTTTCTGGGTGTTCCAGAGGACTCTAGCTTAAGCCCTCTGTTAGTCTGCTCAGTAATAATGATAAAATTTCCTTAGTATATTCAAGGATATGTTCCCGAATTGAGAATAAAATTAGTGTTACGCAAATAATTTTTTATTTTTCTGTGAGTTCAACTGGAATCTAAACTAAGCTTTCTGTTAGTCTGTTCAGAGGTGTATTTGTCAATTAGCAATTTATGTGCATTCACAGGTAGGAAAGATTTCAATTTATGTTCACTCTCATTTGATTTATTAAAGTGCAGTAAACATATATTCTTCAGTTTGTTTTTTAGTGCAAATATATTGTTTCTCTATATATACTATTCCATCTCCGATTTTTAAATTTTATTAATTCAATAACAATAATAGTGGTTTACGTGGCAAGCTTAGTAAATTAGCCTTTATGGGCGAGCCGGTGAGCCTCAATAAAGACTAATTGCAAGCGAGCCGCGTACAACGTTTTATTTCCTCTTGCTGAAAATATTAGTGATTAATAAAGCATGTGTTTATAGAAAACAAGGTGCTTGTAACGTCGCCATGGCAACATTTTACAGGCACCGTGCCTGTAAAGACTCATTTACCAAGTCAGTTCAGACGACAGTAACACTTTACAGGCACCTAGGCTGTAAAGACTAATTTACCGAATCAGTTCAGAAAACAGTAAACGACCGTTTAACAAATCAAGAGGAAATAAAATCTATTAACTCCATACATTTACATTTACCGGCCTTAAACAGAATTACATCTAGTAGGTTTTGAATTTTATTTGCATGTAAATTTGTATGTGCCCTAGACTGTTATTGGTATTGCACTATGGGAAATTCAAAGCACACTAGATGTAATTCATTTTAAGATACCCGATATTACAAATCAGGTTGGGGATGTTATTTGAATTAAAGATCGCATTGTCTGCCTCTTTTTTAATTTGCGGTTTGAAAAGGGTTGCCTTTCTACTAGGGTTTTTGAGTGATTTTTAATTTAAAAGGTGCGCAACGTGCCCTTTCATTAATAAGGTTTATTTTCCAATATGTATGTGCTTGAAAACACCACAAAATTAGTTATTAAATTAACGTCATATTTAGTATAAGTAAATTATACTAAATGTAAATGCTATCACTTATTCAACAAAATCTAAGAAAAATTTATTTTTGTCGAAACATGATTCTAAATGTAGATTATTTCTACCTTATTAGCATTTAAAAACAATGTATATATCACTAAAAATGTCTAATTTAGTTACACATTGCCCCATATGCAAATAAAACACACAACAATAATTTTCTTAAAGCCGTGCAGCAAGCCAGGTTGAACTAATAAAAATAACTGAAACAAAATGATTTCATTCTTACAAAAAGTTCAGTTATTAACTTTGAAAATGATTGTACATACGAGTACACTACTATTTACGGTTAGAACAATAAAAAATGCAAAAAACCAAAGCAATCATTCAGACATTTGTCATTCCTTTAATTTCCTCCATCAGCTTAAATTATCTGTAATTTACTCAAAAGCTCCTTTTATTGGAACTTTTTGCGTTACTGGTGATGTGTAGTTTGGTTCATCAAAACAATAATTTAAGGTAAGTATTTTGCTTTTACTACTATTTTCATTATATCTATATTTGTCACACTTTATTTTAAACATCTGATATACTCTACCAAGTCTTTATAATGGCATGTTAATAAAATAGTTATTTGCATAATAAGCATAGAAAGTAGAATTTGCTGCACCGAGTGATCGTTTGCAACTCGACCGTAGAAAGGGTTGCAAGAGCATCAGGTCAGCAAATAACTTTCTCTGAGCATTATTCACATTTTTTTTAAAGAGTATTTAATTTAGTAAAATAAACCAAAACAAGTAACGCCCAATCTAGTTGCTATGAATAAAGCTACTGTCAAAAATTATTAACGACATTTAGCCGGTATCTAAGCATTTATAGCCGAGCTAGTACATTACGGTCGAGCTCGTAAGGGCGAGAAACGTGAACTAGCAAGGCCATAAACGCGAACACCAGCCGTGTATTAAATACAATTTTTTTGTTTACGACAGAAAAACAGGAACCATTTTAATTATTAAATAATTATCACAAATTATTTTCTTTCAAAATGTGGTAATTCGTGGTATACGTTTGCCAGTACTGAAGTGTATCGTTGAAAGAACTTCTAGTCAGGTCAAATTCGGGGTTAGGTTCTGCGTCAGTCTGACAAAAAATGACGCACAACCTAACCTACTAACCTCCATTTTGACATAGACTGATAGTTCCACCAACAATACACTTCGGTACTGCCAAACGTAAAACATGAATCACAGGCGTCGTTAAGTGCTACCGGCCTAGGCCATAAAAGCCTACCCACAGGACTCGTACCTAAGCTGTACCAGACCAGTATACAATAAAGTGTTTACAGCAGCATTTCCATAGCATCGATCCTTACATTAAATGTAACATTTTTATTCAAGTAGAAATGACAATAATTCAATATATATTTGTCCCGGCTCTGACCTGACTTTCAAGGGCTCTCAACAATATCAAACGAATATTTTCTGCAATGCTCCAAAAACTCTCTTTTATTGTTCCATCTAACGTACTACAGCGATTTGTAAATTAAAAACAGCTAAAGCGAAATCTCTTTATTGTCCTGTCCCTTTTATAGAGCTCAAGATACTTATTTTCGGAAGTTGCGTTTTTATTAGATCTCGAATAGAAATACCCTTTAAAGGGTAGGTAGAAGACTTAATCTTCTGCGATTTTCAAGGATTTTCTATGAAATTGCATTCTACTTAGTTGATATTGAGACACTCGTACAAACTTTGTTTTTTAAAGTTTATGTTTAACCATAGTTTCTAATCTCCGACATGCGAGTATGTTTCTTAACCACAGTGATGCAACAAATAATTGTATAGTTAGACATAAGACTAAGGTGGTTATCGACTTCAGAAGAATCATAATAAAAGGTTTAAAAGAACAACATAAAGCTTGAAAGAAGTATGAAGACCTAGCAAATATTGATAACATTTATTGAAAATTCTAGCAGAAATAGTTTGAACCTGTTGATCAACATATCTGGCGATCAAATAAGCTAGAATGCAGTATGGGCTTTGTATGCGTTAGATAGAAATAGACTAATATGCGTTTAAGATCTAGTATCCTCCGAATCAAGGTGTTCTGTTTCTAGGAGACTCGATTTCAAGTCATATATGTCTATTTCTGTATAACGCATACAAATCCCATAAACTGTATTCTAGCTCATTTGACTGCCTGTATTCACATTATCCACATCCACCACCAATATACCAACAACGTAAGGGAAAGGGCCATAAACATGTGCAAGGGTTAACGATCTATAAATTGGAGTATATTAGTGTTTGTGCGTGCTAAATTATGGACCACAATGTTGCAGTAATTACGTTAATTTTAACTGGCTAGTAAAATAATTAGATCCAACTCTAATTACTAATTTCAACCAGTTAATTAAGTGCATAGAAAGCAACTCAAAAGACAAACACGGCAGCTGGAAAACGGAATTCCCGATCTCCCACTTTCACAGGTTTTCTAATCTCCCTCATCCTCATATATCCCCACATATATTTGCGAAGACGAATCTTATATTTTTATTCTTTGGTAGGAGGCGCCATCTGGCTACGTTTATCCCTTTTACGTGTTCGAGCCATTTACACCCTTTCCTTATGTGCGGGATTAGCTGTAATGCAGCTTCATTTTTTTGATATTCACGGTGGCATCGTTGTTTACGGCGTTCTACCCTTTTACCCCACTTTCTGTTTGGAAAATTAGATTCAATCGCCACTTCTGCCACAGCTTTTAACGTGGAGATGTTCCTGTCAATGCCTAATCATGGTCCTGAAAACGTCATCGACTTTATAATTGGAATTCTGTTTGAAATTTTGACAGAGATCCTGTCGATTTGTTAATAACTCGAGATGCGAGCTTTGTTTCAAATGCAATTACACAGGTAGAATTTTCACGTCCGACTTGTCAGTGCTTGTTGTTTTCACCTTCGGTGACAAGTTGCCATGGCAACGGCCTCCAGCGCGGGAACATTGCCATGTCAATTAGGTTAGGGAGCCACGAATCCTTGTCACTGTTTTAAATTATGCATTATTCGGTTTGGATCGTATGCAGATACGAATCACAACTCTCTTATATTCGGTTTTTAGAAATGCTGTTTTAACACATGCAACTGAAGAATAGACAGTGTACTTAAGAAGTGGAAATGAAATTAATTCAAACAGAGAAATAATGAATGAAGAACATGTTATCATATTTATATTGAGCAAAAAGCAATCTCTGGAAGATGTTACAAAATAAAAAGAAAAACTTCCGAATTAGTAATATAACACATTTTTGAATAAAGAATTACAGTAAAAATCGAAAATACTAGAAACTGTAAATATGCCACTGAAAAGCACTGAGCTTAACATAAAGTTGGACGAATTAAGCTATACTGTGGCGAAAATAAAGACAGGAAAATTTCCTGGTCCTGACATAGTACATGATGAGCTGTTCAATTTACGTAGAGCTATGCAAGAAGATTATAATAGAAAAGAGAATACTAATCGAATGGAAATTTTACATAACAGTATCCATGTTTTAAAAAAGGGAATAAAAGGCAACACATCTCTATAAAGGGAACGTTTTCATTACTACCCTACATTAAAAATATGTAAAGAGCTTTATTCAGAACTTCCCTCGCAAGTGGACGTTGTGACACTAAACAATAATTGTAAGAATCAAAGGAAAATAGGGGTAAAACTGTCTGCACCTTCGTAATAATACTTAAACAATAAAAGGAAACACTTAGTAATGCGGATTTCAACAATTGGCAGTCTTCCCCGCAATACCTCCCGTTCCCTGCAACGCATTTTTTCTCTTTTATAACATTTACCCTGTATCTGTTGAGTCCCATTCTCGTTAAGGATAAATCCTGAGCTACTGAACAATTATCACTTTTATCTATTTCTCAGATAAAGCAAAAATAGACATTTTATTTTTAGGGTACTCGACGTGTATGTGTTTGTCTCGATTTCATGCTAGGAAGGTATATAATCTGCATAAAAAATATCGTCTTCCTCCAATAAATAGTTTTTAAGTTATACCTGCAACAGACAGACAGACAGAATTGAGAAAACCTGTTTTTCGAAGGCCCTTGAGATGTGAAAATCTGAGAAATATCTGAAAGTGAAAATCTAGCAAAAGTTAGATCATAGAGGACCTTAGAGTCAGGAAAAAGAAATACTACCGGTGCGATTTTTATGCCCAGGCAAAGTGTAAAAAACAATAGAATGCAACTAACCTGCTCATTTATGCTATGTTGACTCGAATAAGGCATTTGATCATACAATATGATCGAAAACTTTCAACGTCTAGAGGGCTGTGGAATTATTTTGTCAAAAAATTTTGTTGGCAGTCGTGTTAGTAAAAGTCACATTGGAATTTTATATCTGTCAGTTTAAGGTTATGTCAGGATTGTCATTTCAACAAATACAAACATTCTTGTTGAATACATAGAAATATTAGTAACAAAAACAACTACAGTTATCCAAAATGATTTGCTGCATTTTCCATCCACAGAACCACCTAATGCTCGCCATTAAACATCCTGTAAAAGTTAAGTTTATCTGTCAAAATGTATAGGTTACATTATTAAGTAGCTTTACTCATCACTGCCAATATAAATTTAATTTTAAAAAAATCCACAGCCCTCTATAGACGTTGAAAGTTTTCGAGCATACGGTACAAGTGATACATATACCAAGCGACATGTGCTAAACGAAGCACAAGGTCAAGCGATGAAGACACTAAAAATATCTCTGTTAAAAACAATAGATATACGCACATCCACAGCAAGATTAAAATCTACAAAAGATTATATAAAACTGTGAACAGTAAAAATGAAGGCAGCTAGGTCAATACTAGTAATTACTCTGCACGTTAGAAAAATAAATAGTTCGATAAAAATGTGAAAACAGTAAACTGAGTAGCAAGATAGCCTTACTAAAACGTCACTAAAAACAAGACTATGTACCAAAGCTTTAATTAAACAAAATCATCAAAATTTATTGAGATGAGTATTTAATGACACGATTCACTTATTTCCACGCAGTAGGCGATTAGACTTCTCCGAAATATGACCCATTGATAAATAAAGTTAATGTTTATCGCATTAAAATAGTTCTTCGCGCTATCACGGGGTAGTGCGCATATGTCAGTGTAATTTCCGGTTTACTATTCTTGACAAATAGCAAGTACAGAATCAATCTGGAAGATACACAAAGCAAATGAAATTGGGAAACTACTGATGGTGTTTTACTAGATAGGAATTCTCCCACAAGTAAAACTGTTAATCAACTGATGATTGATGATTACTTGTTATAAAATTGGAATGCATTTAGAATTTACATTAAATCACTTTCATAATGAACGTGATTTGGCATAAAAGTAATGGTTGCCACTCAGACTACAAAAAAGTTAAATAAGATACGCCTGAGCTACGACCCCTCAACCAGAACGGTTGCGTGCTACCAGGTGGTGCGGTTCTTTAGCATACAATGTATTTCTTAACGGACAGTGGATATCATTGTATGGCTTTTTCAGGCTTCCAAAATTATTAAGAGTTCCTCAAGAATAGTGTGAAAAATATAGAGGAAAGATCCTGAAAATAAATTCTACTAAACGTCACACCACGTGAAGATAAAGATGCAGAGCATATCTTCAATTTCGGAGAGGCAACAGGTATTTACTTCCAAATACCTCCAAATCCTGATTCAAACAGACAGGTGCAGTAATCTACCAGGCCAATACGGGCGATTTCTCTGCATAAAAGCATTTCTAGAAGAAGCAACAAAAAATGCACATTAGAAATCAATTAAGAATCAAAAATTTCTTAAACTGGTGACTAAAAAGTTGCCCTACATTAAGATTTCCAAAAAGGCATGTCAATTGCAAATTCCAACAGTTACCAAGAACTACATGGGTAACCTGATACACACAACTACGTTTAAGTTTTTAAAACGTTCGAAATAATACGAGTTCAGTCAGCTCTTCCCTAGCTGCGTACGTGTGAAATGCTAATAAAGAGCTTTGAGTAAAACAACATGCTACACTCTCACTTGCATATATATTTTTTCTTTTTATATCCTTTTCGTATGCTACATTCTTTTGTTCCGCTTTTAATAGTTATTTTAAATCGAGATTCGTTTAGATGCCCCAGAAAATTCAAAAGAAAGCTTTCGAAATAATCCATATGAAATATAGTATACTCATATTAAGCATATTTAATTTCACTATTCTCAAATATTAACTGACGCATTAACAAAATTATATTAATAAAATAAAATAATAAATAAATCATAAAAAACTATATTTAACAAAAATAAGAAGTACAAAAAATTGTTCTTTGAGTCTCCTTTCAACGTTTAAAAATGATTTGGCATACTTCGTATGCAATGTGCTATCAACATTTGAGAAAAACTCAAAATCTTCCAATGATAATATTTTATTAATGGAGTTAGATTTATTTAAACTAAATTATGGAAAGAAATGCTTCGTATAGTGATATAATTCTGAAAGGTTACCAACTGTCCTTTTGGAGAATATTTTTAACAATTGCACCAATATATACACATGGTCCAGTTTATTTGTTGAGCAGTATATTTTGATACGAATACTTTGGAAACCATTCCATTCCAAAAATTTGCATTCATTGGGACTTTCATACAGAAGACTATGTTGTGTCTACATGTTTCATAGGTTTAAAACTATAGTAGGTAGTTGTAGATCTACAAAGGTCATTATCGAGCCCTTTTAGATATTTGAACTGTGTTTATCAAAACATGCAGCTTTATATATGCAACCCTTATGGTATTATTACAATTTGCTGCAAATAATTGTAACACCCCACTTAATTTGTGCGTTCTTTGCGATTCGCTCCTCGATCGATCCGGTTCGCATCTTTAATATTAGCGCGTGCCCCTCTTTCGGCCCAGCGCGGTGCGGAAGAATTTAGGTTTTTTCCGAAAAGAGGCACGACCATCAATAATAAAGGTACCTGGAACAGAATTTTTGCTGGTGTCGCTCTTCAATTGCAAGCACTCGTTTTGGGTGGCTGTGAACGCCGAACAATTTCAAGCCTTCTGCGGGATTTAAATTACTTGATCTAGTAGGCTATGTCCTTTAGCCGAAAAATTGTTTCTGTCGACAATTTAGGTGTAGGCTTCGAGCGGCGTGAGGCCGATTTCCATCTTTGGTGAGATAATTTCTAGTTTTTTGTTCTGTACTAATTCAGTAGTAATTAGGCCTGTTTGTTACCCCTCCCCCTGGCTTAATGCCTTTGCCATCTGGCATAAAGTTCTGACTGCAGCCGCATGGAATTTTCCCGGTATGCCGGCAGCGCGAATTTTGGGGCCAAGTTCCAGCAAGATACATTTCTACCAGGATGCAGTATCCCGCAAAGAGCCTTTACCCTGCTGCCTGCTTACCAAGGCGAGTGAACCAACAGCTCAATCAACAGTAAGTACATGCAATTTGCATTTCAGCGATTGATTGTGTCGATATAGACGAGTTTCCGCTATAGTATTGCATGTTTTGATGCAAAGGCCTTTGAATATAAAAAACACACTTGTCAATGTAATAATAGTTTTTTCAACGCCCATGCGTTTTCACATAGGGATCGTTGAAATCGTGTATGTACCCTGTTTGAACCCCTCGCGCAGTGTGTGTGTCCCTGGGCACCCGGCTTATAGTAATTTCAATGTAATAGAGTGCAAGACAGTCCAAGTGGGCTAAGTTTTACTCATCTAGCTGGATGTTTAGATGACATTCAAATTTCAATAATTTGGCATTTGTTATAATTGTGACTTATAATGCTGCTGGCGTCGAAGTTTTAATATGTTGTAAAGTGTTATTTGAATTTTAATAATTAATTTTTTTTGTTTGGATTCGGTAACTTTTATATTATTTATCGCTGTAGAGCGTCAGGTTTCACTGACTTGTCTTAATTAACATTGTTATTTAATTACGATAACTATTTGTGATACTGTTGTTGAATCTCAAATTGTATTAACTGTTACTGGTTTAAATCTTTATTGAGTATTTGGGCTACGACCTTTCATGAACCTGCTCGTGTCTTTTTGAAGATTTAGGTTGACTTAAGGGGCATCTAAGGTAGATGGTGATATGTTTTGATGGCAAGATTTAGTTTTATGGTGTGTTTAACGACTGGCGCCGATTTTGTATTAATTTTTATGAGTTTTTTGACCTTAAGAACAGCTGCCTGGTTCTTATTTAAGCCATAATTCTACCGAGAGTTAGAGCTATCTGTGGTGGTATTCACCTCTCGTTTGAGGGTGGCACATAGTCGTTTCCCATATTTGCTAAGTAGCACCTTCTGTAATGTACGTGTTTCCTATTAAATCAATACATTCAAAAAGATATTATCAAGAATCTTAAGCGGTTTTTATTGATTACATCCGAAACATTGCAACTATTTACATATTTCTGTTGAACTTATTTGGCCCTTCAAACTTTCCACAATAAGACACTTAACTCTTATGCAAGAGAGCATGGAATTTATCAAAAACAGACAAATAACTAAATGTAGTTTGCTACTCATGCGATATAAATTGAAACTACGCTATAAATGTATTCGTGTAATAAGCTCTGCTTTTGACCAACTTTATGCAAATGTGGACTTGACTTCATTATTTCCATTATCGAAAGGTAACTAGGCAATGATAAAGTATTTTCTTCAGCTAGTAATAATAACACTTCGTTTTTCCGAAGTAGAAACTCACATAATAATTATGTTTAAAATCCTTCTCATCCTATTTGCTAGAAATTACCTTAAAACTAAACAATATATTTGTAAGTATGAGATTATATTTGGCAAAACTTTCATCTTGAACAACTTGCCCAGAAGCCAACCATTCTTAATAAAAAAACAAGCTTCATCTTCAGCAACTACTTGGAATACTTCTCTCATCTCACGAAAGACCTCTGGCTGACATTTTAATAACAAATGTCAAGAGGTCATTTACGGTACTCCACGTAATGCCAGTAATAACTATTCTCCCGTGTCCTTTTTGTGGTATTCCTAATACAATTACCCAGGAGCCTGCGAATGAACTCCCATTTGGAATGACTTGCGAGCGAATTCCGCTAATCGCATTACCCATCCTCACACAATTTTTGTCCATCATCCTTGTCTTAGATCGTTAGGTCACATGGCACTTCTTAAATACTCGGGCGCCAGCGAAGACTTAGCTAAGCAACTTTATAATTAAATGCAGTCGTTGTCATTTAAACCTGACTCCTGCCATCCCGCCATAATTAGTTTAATTAGCACGCAGTGTTTAATATAAGCTAATTTAGTTCAGCGTGTATCGTATGAAATTCATCCGAAGCTAGGTGAATCATTAGCGTGATTTGTAGGCAGGCGATGTCTGTTAATTAAAGCAAATTACAATTCCAGAAGTCTTCACGATTCCGAATTGCGTTAACACGTACGTCTCCATTAAATCAAGTCCCACGAACGATATGACAATTAGATCCGCACAGTTGGAAATGATGTTTTAAGAGAAACTTCCTTTCGTCAGTTTTAGAAACCATTAAGAAATTGGATGCAGTAGCTACAACTTTGCATATGCAGGACAAACTAGGCGAACTTCCCTTAATCAACTACTTAAGAAAAACTAATCAAACAACGGGTATTTCTTCCTACGAAGCGAACGTATTGGAAAACAATTGCAGCAAATTTAGAAGACCAGTGGTAAATAGGTCTCGAGTAAGTCTCCGCCAATTATTGACTTTTTCATTTAGCAAAACAGAGTAATTGCAAAAAACTGACCTACAACAGAGGCTAATTTGGATTACATCCAGGTCACGGTCTAAGCAGAAAACTGGCGCTGAGTTTATGGCCATAAACATAAACTAAAACTCAAGGAAAATAGACCGCAGAATTACGAGACGTACCTACATTTGTAGCGACAACGAAGCCGCTCCCAAATCTCCGGATTATCCTAGAGTTGTGTCGAGGCGATGCTTATAAACTCTGATGAAGCTTGCTAAGCACACCTTCATCAGTTCCACGAGGCACGGTTCATACTAATATGGAAGTTAAGAAATGCGCTATACTTCACGCAAGTGTCACGCCAAAGTTCCCTATGGATTACAGCGAGACCTTGAAACGTGCAAAATTGCTGAAGGATCAAAATTGGATGACGGGATATCGTTTAGTTAAATTGCAATTACTCCCTTCTTAATAATCTACATGGCTATTACATACAACTGATTCAATAATTGAAAAAGCTATTAAATCAACGACACCTTTGAATACAAACATATTCTTTACGTTGGTCTTTTATTACTAAAACTCATCGTCGACTAAGATAACAATATCTAATGTGTGTGACAGCAAAATCAATATTTTTCTTGTGCAGAAGAACAGCGACAGACCTGACTTAGATCCATGTGAAACCCCTCTCATCACTGAGCGGCAACTTTCAAATTAAAACGTGTACATAGAAAGATTAATACATGATCCTGCAATTAAAGAGAAGATTACACAGTTAATTTCATCAGTCAAAGTAACACTTAATTTTAAAAGATTTGCTGCATTTATAATTGAATTATACCAAGCGGTTATATTTACTTTTGTAGATCTTAAAAGTGAAGAATAAAAATACCCAAAATGCACTTGCACTTGCCAATACCATCAAATGATTCAAACTTCGAAGCAGAGATAGAGGAATATTTTAACTCGCCAGGCCAATTATCTCTACCTGTGAGACCGGTTTCCCCTGAGGAAGTGTTCAGGGAGATAAAACTAACCAACTCACATAAAACCCCTGGCTATGATCTTATAGTGGGGAGCATACTAAAACACCTCCCAAAAAAAGCAGTGGTACTCATAACAACAATTTACAACCGAATGCTAGCTAAATATGCGCAAATTACTATGATTGCCAAGCCTGGGAAACCCCCGCAAGAAACCAGCTCATATTGTCCGATAAGTCTGTTACCCCTCCTTATACAGAATTAAGGAAATAACACCAATAGATGAGCTAATTCCCCTGCAGCAGTTTGGCTTCCACGAAGGACATTCTACCATCCAGCAATATTATAGACTACTAAACTATATCAAAGAAAACCTGGAAGGGAAAAAAAAATTGCGCCTCGGTGTTCCTAGATATACAGCAAGCTTTTAATAAGGTTTGGCGCCTTAGGTTGTTGTATAAAATAAAAAAAGCTTCCTCACCAAATTTACCTTCTACTAAAATCATACCTAACCAGAAGATACTTCCAAATTCAATTCGAAAACACACTCTCAAACTACCATCACATTAACTCTGGTGTCCCGCAAGCTAGTGTACTCGGTCCCTTCCTATACTTCCTGTACACTGAAGACATTCCAACTACAAACACCATCTTAATTGCTACCTTCGCAGATAACACTGCAATAATGTCATCAGATACCAATCCTGATAATGCAGCAGATAAGCTGCAGGCTCATCTAAATCTTCTTCAAATGTGGCTATATCGTTGGAGAATTAAAAGTTAATAGCAGTAAATCCACTCAAATGTCATTTACTACTAAACACACTATTTTCCCGCAAGTTACCATTTTCAACCATCCTATCCCAATTAGAACTGAAGTGAAATACCTAGGACTCCACATGGATCAAAGACTGACTTGCAAAGCCCACATAAAAGCCAAAAGACAGCAACAACTAAACCTCAAAACAAAAAATATGTACTGGCTGATTGGACGTAAATCCCAACTAACCTTAGAAAGCAAGCTGTTACTGTATAATGTCATCCTAACACCCATTTGGTCCTATGGGATCGAACTTTGGGGATGCAGAAAACCCTCAAACACAAAAATCTTGTAGTCATTTCAATCGAAGTCGCTACGTATTCTGGCCAACGGTCCATGGTTTGTCAGCAACCAGACCCTCTACCATGACCTCGAAATTCCTTTCATCAACGAAGTCATTAAAAATTCTGCCACCAACCCGCGAATAGAAGACTGAAAAGGCAATGGCCCGAAAATCTCATTGAGTGAATTCTGGCGACCCATGAGAGGATGGTGCCCAACTCATGTCATTTAGCAATTATACTATACTATTTATTTATTACTCTGTACTGAGTAGATTGTAAATTTGCGATAAAAACTTTTTAAAAAAATCCTATATTATTAGATGACACACAAATAAATTTAGAATTTAAATTCGGAGTGATTCACAAAAACTTAATCAAACTTAACAATTAGTTATTAATAATTATTTAATCCTTGAATGTAAAGACCTTCGCCATCGTGGCCGAGCAGTTAGGGCGTCAGGTTGCGTGCCACGGTACAGGGTTCAATCCCCTGATCTGGCAACTGGCGGGCGGCCCACCCAGTCGCTTTGAAAATTGCGTATCGCAGCCACAGTCGTGGAAGTAGGGAAAGTGAATCAGTCGTCAAAGGTATGATGCTAACCACATCACCCAGTACGCCGTTAACGGTGTGCCAGATGACTGGGTTTTGGAAAGAGATATTTGGGCGACCCTGACTCGCCTTGTCTCAGGCCATGTTCCTACATGGAACGAAGTGCCCGAACTTTACTTTTTTTTTACTTGAATGTAAAGACCGAAAGTTTATGTGATAAATGTTATTGACCCAGTGGTACCCAAATCACCTCACCTTACTACGTATAGGAACGCTAAGACGACCATAAATCTATCTGCTATAGCAGTATTAGGATTTTTATTAGATATGTGTTAAACTACATTCACCATTCTTGCGAAATAAAGCGTCCATAGTTCGTTGCAGATCTAAAAGGTTGGCACACAACGCTTCATTAAAAAAAAACTGGAAAAGGCTTTCCCAGAACTTCCCTCGTCGACATTGTGACACTAAATAATTTTAAAAATCAAATTAAGTTAGGAGTAAAAATATCTTCACGTTTCTAATAAATTAAATAAATTTTCAAATAAAAGAAACGTTACCGGTGGTCGAATTTAAACGGCAGGCGGACTGCGAATACTGCCCCAATGTTTTGTGGAATATTGTAAGGGACTGGGCAGTTTCTACCTGCGTCACGGAGCACCTACCTTTCGATTTCCCAGCTATATTCAGTAACGCCCTAATTGGTGCCTCGTTTTTGTATCATAAAACAATTATTCTGTATCTATTGGCTCCCATTTTTGGTAAGAATAAATCCTGCACTATGTACAAATTATTACTTGTATCTATTACTAAGTTACATGAAAAATAAACAAAATTTTAATTTTTTAAGATGCTCACCCTGTATATATTTGTCTGAAATTTTCACGGTTTCATTCCAGGTATATATATAATGTGTATGCAAAATATAATCTTCCTCCGACTAATAGTTTTTGAGTTATACAGCCAACAGACAGACAGACAGACAGACGGAATTGATAAAATCTGTTTTTCATCATCTAGGAACCCTGAAACGTGAAGATCTGAAGAAATCTCGGAAGGTGATTTTTTCGTGATTACAATACTTCCTTCGTTTTTCAGACGAAGGAAGTAAAAAACCTATAAAATCAAAATTGTTAAGCAAAATGGCTTATTGTAACTAATATACCATGCCTAAAACTGTAATTGCATCACGTAATTGTTTAGAAAACAATTTTAGAGATATATTTTACTAACCCAATAATACATAAAAAGCGTTTCTTAACATCGAAGAATACCTACTGACTCTTTAATACTCAGAAGTACCTCTTACAATGAATAATAATCTCACAGGACCTGTATTATATTCAAGTGGAAAGCAATCTCTATAGTAATCCCAAAACATCAACAAACTTATTAGTGTAGTTAAACCAGATACTTAAATTTTTCAATTTCATGAAGACGAACCTCGTTCTAGACATAATTGGTAGATATGGAGGAGAGAAACACGTAACCAAAATGCCCGAAAATGATGTATTTCTATGTACTAATCTTAACTTCTACAATCATAAATGAATTCACAAAATAACATATGAAGCGGAACAATGAGATGTAGAAGTTATTGAAGGAGCAGAACTTTCAACAGACCACCAATTATTATTTATTGATAACACATATCTCTTTGAAAACCTATGTCTAAGGCAAAACCTATAAAATACACAATAATTCAGCTAGGAGTTTTTGAAACAACAAAGAAACTAGAAGAGTAAGTATTTAAGCAAATTAGCTGAAAATCTAACACATAAGATAGAAAACAACAGAAATAAAGAACAACATATCTATATTCGCTAGCAAAAATTAAAAAAGGCTCTAATAAAAATATCAGAAAAAGTTTGGGGTACGAAAAAAACCCATTTGGTGGAAGGAGACAGTAAGGGGGAAAACGCAGCGTGCATCAAATACAAGTCATTCAGAACAGAAAAACACAAAGAAGCTTACCATCAAACACGAATAGCAGTAAAAGAGGTAACAAAACAAGTAAAGGCAGAATCGTGGGGAGCAATACTAGGAAAACAGTTTAAAGAGGAAAAGAAGACGAACACTCAATTAATATATGACACAAGAATAGCGAAAAAACACAAGAAAATCAACAATGAGTAAATGAAATAAGTACAGAAGAAATAGAGGGAATACCATAAAAAATAGAAAGGCTGTCGGAGACGACAACATTGCACCAGAGATGTTGAAGAAAGAGGAGATACCACACATTGTGGGAACCATCTATCAGTATGCTTATCACCCATAGCACTGAAACTCAAAATCTGAACAACAAGTAAATCCCAAACCGTAAAGAATAACCTAAAGCACGTACGAAAATAAAGGAATCATAAAGCTAAAAGGGTATGAAAGAAAGAGGTTCTTCTAAAGCACTTTCTCTTTATAGTTTTCATAAAACAAATAATTTAAAAAACGCAAAACCTCAGATTTCATATATGTAGATGACATCGTACTCACAGTAACAGCAAAATAGAAATGCAAAAAAACGTATGGAAAACCTTCCTCGAAGAGAAATAAATTCAAATGAATGCAGAGAAAAGTAAAATAATGTCCATAACAACGACAGAAGAATAAATTATGGAAGAAAATATAAATATATAGAAAAATGCTACAGTGGAACTAGGAACCATATTCACATAAAATAGAACGATAAACAGCGAAATGCAATTTAGAATACAAAAATTAATGAACATCTTACCAAATCAACAACACATTAATGGAGATAGGAACTACAAAATAAAACAAAAATGGGAATATAGAGAACTATCTGCACACCTATACTATATATGGAGCTGCATCGTAGATGATGTTAGACAGATACAGATAATGAAATACGTCAGCATAAATAAAATGCCTAAGAAATGTTGTAGAGTTACGGTCGAAAGGCGCCACACTTCGATTGCACATTAATTTTTTCGTCCTTCGTATGCTGTATTGGATAACCTCGTCTAGTACCGTTGTAGTTTACTTTTTGAGGTCCTCGAACTCGTTTGGTAACCTTTAACTTACACACGGCAAATTATAGATGGGAATTTGATAACACAAATTTGAATGAGTTTAAGAATTCTCATAAACTAATGAACTTATTGATTGTATAGAAATACTCTTCGGCGCCCTCTGGTAAATTAAACATTCTTTTCTAATCTTAGAAAAGCACCGCACGCCGTCTTCACTGTAGCTAATCATCACTCCGTTTCGTCCATGTATCCTGAACGCTTATTCAGTACGATTTGAAGCTGGTTATGGTAATTGAGTCTGATTAGTCTGGGTCTTGTGTGTAAAATTATTTGCCATTCATGGCGGTAAGTAAAGTAAGAAGAGATAGTAATGTAAAAAGTTCAAGATAATACTTGATTGGTAGTACCTTGCATATATTGTAGATTATTTACTATTAACAAGGATCTATTGTGACGGCAGTGGAACAACAAGTTTGTTACGATAATTCAATAAATTGAAAGAGAACTATTTTTAAAATTTTGAATACAGTTTTTCAACAATTATCTACCATATTTACAGCTTTTAGTGATAAGAAAGAAACTATTTTGCTCAATGGAACTCATATAAAAACAGAACTCGAATTGAAAGCTCAGCATAGCAAAAGAAAGTAAGTACTAGGTATTGCTGGTTAAACATTAGCTTCCCTAATATTTATTAATTCAAGGCGGTTTAATTTTCTATAATAAACCAGAAGGTTGCGATTTGAATTACAATTAAAAACATAAAACAATGTTTTGCAACATCTCTAAACGTAAGTTTATCCAAATTTTCAGAATGCAAGCCTCGAAGCATTGTGGACGCAGCTTCTCATCAATAATCAGTTTTCCCATCTCAGCTTCCAATTCAAATACGTAACAGATGACTAAAACTCGGCAAATCAATCCGAACGCCGAAGTTTCCACATGAATAATTTTTCAAATTCGAATTGGGTCACGGCTTCTGCAAAATTTATTAGTTTCTTAACAAATTATTTTGCAGAACTTTGGACCACATTCGCATTTCAGAGCAGAGGTCCGCGAGGGAATAGAAACAATGGCAGAAAAGTTTAATTTAATGCCCGTTTCGTTTTCAAGAAGTTCAAATCGGTTTCATTATAAGTGGGGTAGTATTAGCATTATAGATTTAAAAAAAAGGTCACCCGAGGTGCCCTGTGGCTGCAGCAAGCACTAGAAAAAAATTAGTCAAAATCAGTCTTGAATTTAAATTCGCTCACCCTTTTTTAGAATTCTATGTTTAAATGTCAAAGCTGTACCGATATTTGCCAAAACTCTTGGCTATACAAATTCAAGTTGTTCTTTTAGAATAGTGTTTTTGGAACGGAGTTGTCTGGAACAAAACATTTGTAGGAGAATGTTTAATAAGTTGTCAAAAACGGATGGGTAAGTGTCTGTGTGTCTTCATTTCGCCTACTTTGAAATGGGCACTTTTTAAAAGAGCATTAGATCGCAGGTAATAAATTTCTTGTAAATTTCGGAGTACGTACAGATACAGGGTGAGTCAATAGTGCGTCATTGGTTCATATCGTATTTACGGTTTAAAATACAACAAACGTTTATATATAAAACTTTCACATCTTTAGGTTTGATAACCTAAAAGTATTTTCAACTCTACAGAATAATTGAAGAAGTCGATCATATTTTAGTAAATGGGCTACTGGTACCTACTGAAAACAAGCGAATTTTTCATTTTATGTTATTTACGGATGAAGCGACATTTCACAATAACGGATATACAGGGTATTTCAAAATTACACAGAACACATATAAGGGCGTTGTTCTGCAGCAGAAAATAAAAAAACGTTAATAAACATTTGCCGTAAAATCATTCACTTCGATAATATCTTTGATCAATAATTAAAATAGCAATTCGTTTTCAAAACGTTACGATTTAGTAGACTGGTTTTTGGTTTTCATTATCTGTTTGTTTTACTTACAACTGTCAGAATTACTACGAGTAACACAGAAGGAGGAGGGCAGTTCGAACAATTACTATAAATTTTACAACAAAAACCTGAAATCATTTATTTTGGAACGCATGCTTATTATTTTTTTACTTTTTACTATAGAACAGCGCTCACATATTGTATGTAAACAAAGAACATGTGTTGGAACCAAACACCAACCTACTAAATCATAAACGTTGTGAATACGAATTACTATCTTTAATTCTTTGATCAAAGATATCTTTGAAATTAATGATTTGAGAACATATGTTCATAGGAGTTTTTTCTTATATTTTACTGCAGAATGACGCCCTTATATTTGTTCCGTCCAATTTTGAAACACCCTGTATATTATGCTACAAAAAATCCCCATATTATTAAACCAGTAGATCATGAACATAGACCCTAAATGTATAAGCAGAAATAATAATTGGAGATTATTTAACTGAACCCTACGTTTTTAAGGGAATTTTAATGAGTAAAACTACTGTGAAGCTTTGTAAAAAACTGCAAGAATTTCTTAAAAACCTCGCTATAGATATAATTCGGTAACTATGGTTCCAACATGATGGTGCTCCACGGCACTATAGTCTTTAAGTTCGAGATTATCTTAACAACGAACTTCCGAACAAGATGTTGGGAAGAGGAGGTTCAGTTGGTTGGCCCACAAAATCTCCATGTGTCAACGTTTTTCTTGGGAGGCTTGTAAAGCAGTTAGTTTAGCGAACGGAACCACCTACCCAAGAAAATATGAAAATGCATATCGGAATGGCCTTCGAACAGTGGGCGTAAACATATTATTAGAAAATGCAAATGATAAAAATGACGCGCTATTGAGTCACCCTGTATAACTTTTGATACAATTACTGATATTTTGCTTTAAATATTAATAAACATAAGAAAATTGCCTGTTATCAATTTTGTTGTTAATAATAATTTTGTTCGATACATCGACAGGATAACCTATTTACATAGAAATTAGCTTCTTGACTTATACCTTAATTTTCAAAAACTCGTTGAAATCATTGTTTAGTAAAATAAGGCTCTTCCCATCATTTAACAATATCTTTGTACAATGCTTTAAAGCCGATTTGAGAGAAAAATTCATATACATTTTTCATGAAAATTTTCTATGAGTGAACGAAACTGAGTAATCAGCCCTTTGTACGACGTTCTAGTGCTCTTACACTCCTTTGTACCTTAAATCCTTCCAATTTACTATTTGGGAAGTTCAAATTTATATAAGAGTTCGCTCCATTGAAATAAGCTAGTCACTATTATCATCTATATATTTATATTTTGGAATATTGTGAAAATTTAGGTCGCTGGTTTTCATCGTTAATCTGCCGTTTCTCGAGATTGCCGAGTAATCAGTTGATTTAGAGTCTTACCTATTTTCATTCATTTATTCATTTCATTCTCGACAAGAATAGAAGTGTTTGTTCAGGTCACTTTTATCATTCATATTTGGAACGGATGCGGTCAATTATTATTACTGACTAAATTAATGTTTGCTTTAAATATATTCTAGAACTAAATTCGTGTTCTCCAGAATAATTTTCTCGACAAAAAAAGTAATGTTGCTTATATAATAATCACAATTCGTTAAACACCCCTAATAACACAAATATTTAACAATAGCTAAATAAGTATTTCGACAGCTAAGCTATCATTTTTAATAGCCTTGAAGAGAAACTAAACACGACAAAGTTGGTCGAAGATATGCTCTTCGCCAAATTACCCGTGAAAGTCAGCACTCCCGTGTATTTTAAAGCTATTTATTAAGTCTAACCCGGAGGGCGTGCTTTAAGTGGCCAATCAGGTGTCAACTTCAATAGAGCGTAAAGATCAGAGTGAGGAATGGGTCCCTCATCTTTGTTAATAATAAAGAGGAATTGGTTTTTCTAAATAGAGGTTTAAAATTCAATTTAGGTCATACTAAAGCACATTTAGAAGATATGGTTGCCGGCATTGAAAGTTAAATTGCCACTTTAGACAAACCGTCTACAAACTTCGATAGAAGAGCTTGCAAAATTAAAATTTCGGAAAACCTAAGTAATGGAACAGGTAAAACCTCCGAATCGATTAGAAAAAATTAAGGGAGTGCGTAACAAGGGATGTTTTTAACTAAAGGCTGACAAAGGTAATAAGATTGTTATTTTGGATAAGCAGAACTATTTTGACAGAGTAGGTACATTGCCTAACAATGGACCCTACAAAGAACTAAAAAAAACTCCCCTAAAGAGCATGATTGTTAAAACACAGGATGTGATGAAATCCTGTCCCACACTTATTACTCCAGCCCTTTGATATAAGCTAACTCTTTGTAATCGAGAAACGCCAAAAAATGTATTGTTTACCTAAGATACAAAACCAGGTAAAATGGAAAAATCTATTGTTTTTGATATTAACTCTCGGACTTACTTTTTATCTAAGTGGTTAACAAATGAATTTTGAAACTTGCCAGAACCTTAAAATATTTTTTCTGTCGAAAACTCGTTGGTGTTTAAAAATAAAATTAAAGATTTGGAACTTGGTGAAAGCGAGATTCTAGTTTCATTTGATGTATGTTCTTTGTTTCCAAGCGTACCAGTCTGCGCCAATTACTTGCGGATAATAATTTGGATTCAAACAAAATTGACGAGTTTGTTAGATTTACTACAGATTGCATGTCTCAAAATTGTTTTCAATTAGATGGAAAATTCTATGAACACCAAGAAGGGGCAGCAATGGGAAACAGCCTTTCTTGTTTCTTTGCCAACCTTTCTATGTCAAAATTCGAAACTGAATTTAAGAATAATGCAAAGTATTCTTCAAGGATTTGGTTTAGGTGTGTGGACGACATTTTTGCTGCTTTTGATTTATCTAAATGTAGTATTGATAATTTCTTGAATCAGTTAAATTCTAAATTCCCTAGTAAAATTTACATATGAAGTGGAAAACGAAGGACAACTACCATCTCTGGATACCTTAGTAATCTTCTTTATCAGCCCTTTCTTATCCATTCCTGGATATAGGCCTCCCCTCTCTGTTTCCACTCCACTCCACATCAGTAATAAAATATAAAAATAAGTTGGAATTCGATGTTTATAGAAAATGGAAAGAGATTCGTTTTAACACATTCAACTCATTGTTTTGAACACAAAATGGCTGCTCTAAATTTCTTAGTCCATAGACTGCTAACCTTTCCTTTAAACAAAGATCGGTATAACATCGGACTTCAGAGCATCGCTGTCTACAATGGTTCCCCTTCTAAAATTATCGACAATTAGATTATGAAACCAAAAACAAAATAGCTCGTTCAAAATTACACAACTCTCGTCAGTCTTAAAAGTCAAGGACCCAACGAAAAGTACATCAAAATTCCGTTTCATCCGGTTACAAAGGGCTTACAGAAAGTTTGTAAAGATTTAGGCTATAAAGTTGTTTACAGTTCAAACAACAATATTCGAGATATACTGGGGGATCCAAAAGACAAACTTAGACTTTACAGAAATCTGGAACTTACGAAATTAAAAAATGTTACCATTGTGATTCTAAATATATTGGGCAAACACGTCGTAATTTTAGTACTAGGTTTAAAGAGCATTTAGCTCATTTTAGATTCAACAGATTCGAAAAATCTATTATTACCCAACATATTTACGAAACGGGTCATAGTTACGGAAATTGAACTAAAAATTGTAAAAGCTTCAACAAAGCAGCTAAATTCTTTTGAAAGTTTGACAATTTTTAAGAATCAAGATAATATACTTTGAACAACTCTGATCTTTACGCTCTATTGAAGTTGATACCTGCTTGGCCGCTTAGAGCACGCTCTCCGGCTCATAAGTAGCTTTAGAATGCGGGGGAGTGCTGACATTTACGGATGATTTGGTGAAGGGCATACCTTCGGCCAACTTTGTCGTGTTTAGTTTCTCTCCAAGGCTATTAAAAATGACAGCTTAGCTGTCGAAATACGTATTTGGCGATTGTTAAATATTTGTGTGGTTAGGGGTGTTTAACGAATTGTGATCAGATTCAAACCACATTCTCCAGCACTGTGTTATTATATAATAATAATGTTTATTTTTAGTTAACAACATACAATATAATATATAATCGTTTTTAAATTTCAAATTAGCTAGAAAACACGGTAGTGGTCCCCTGGTTCTTTAACAATAAAGAACATCTGTTATTCTTCATCACCGTCGATAACAATTGGAACTAGTCATGGGTATACATTCAGTCAAACGCCGCTAAAAAGGCGAATAAAACCCAAAGAATTGTACACAACACAGTAATTAGTAAGTGTAAATATAACCAGCAGAAATTAGTATATTATATCTATTTCCCGTCATTATTGGAGTCAACAAAACATTGATTGGTTACCACTAGCTTCCCAGAATAATTTCTTATAAGTAAGTCTTTTACATGTGAACATTCATACTCGACAACGTCTATACTTTCGAGGATAATAAGAAATATTTTCAATGCAATTTTAATATTTGAGTAGTGTAACTAAAGGGATTTTAGGCCAAAACATGTCTACTGCGCATCATAATGGCGGTAAATTTAAATTCTGCGCAGGTTTTTGGCGGGAAATTCAAATTGTGCGCTTCATTTTGGTGGAAAATTTAAATTCTGCGCAGGTTTTGGCGGTAAATTTGAATTCTGCGCAGGCTTTTTGGCGAGAAATTCAAATTCTGCAAGTTTAAATTTCAAGCCAAAAACCTGAGCAACAACCCCGCGCAGACTTGCTCAAAAACCTGCGCAGTAGATATGTTTTGCCCTAGAATCCCCCTAGGTACACTACTTATTTGTTTAAATATTTTCCAAAGTAATTTTACAAAACACACGCATTAGGTTTCAAAAAACTTCTTCAATAATTTTAAAATCTTCTGACAAGTCATCAAAACCTGAAAATATTTGATTGGCTAATATTCTGGTATATTATTGAATAATTTTCAAGTACGAAATAATATAACCATTTTAAGCCTACATAGATCCATTTTGATGTCATTTCAGTTATAATTGTGATAGGGTTGTTGTTGATATAAATATGTGCTTTTTATATTAGTAGCTTGAGAATTAAACTATTATTCGAAATAAATGATGACAGGGTAAAGATTTCACTTATTTAAAAATCTTTAGATATATTATGTATGGCTTAGATCTATTTATTTGTGTTTATTTCTATATATCTCAAAACATTCATCAGAAAAAATATCTTTATTTATATGTTGTTAAGTAAATAAATTCCAGATGTGTACACGTAGTTACGGGCAACTACACTCAAAGAAAACGTACTTATTTATTTAATTAATTTATTTATTTAATTCGCACTCAACCAACAGCCGTTAGGCCAATTATAGGCGTCGCTGTGCAGTTATGAGGACTTCCAACCCCACTAACGACTGTCATGATGTTGTATGACCGCCGGGACCAACTTTTTTCCGTGATAGCCGTACCACGAGGCGCCGAGAGATGCAGCCGTGGAACTCCCATCCAAGTTCTGACCAGAGACAGCGTTGCTTAACTCTGCTGATCGAACGTGGACGCTTGTTCAAGCTACACCACTCGAGACCAATTAAAGCTGGCTAATGTAAACATAAGTCTGCTTAATCAATAACCAATATTTATAATAGTGCAATTTTAAAAATTTTTATGTGTCCTTAAATTACCACCAAATTTCACGTTATTATTTCGAATTTACAAGGATTACATTTTAGATATAACTATTTGCTAATTTAGCTTGGCTGCTTGGCATCGTTTTAATGGTTATGTAAACCCTCAAGACTGTAACCCTTTCAGGGGCAGTGGTTTCACCGTGAAACCACAAATTCAAACTCACTACTAATTATTTCCCGTTGGTATTCTGCTGAAACCAAGCACAATACACCTGCATTGTGCTGTTATCTACTTTGTAGCTGACTTTCGACATAGCTGTCTATTAAAAGTGTTTATGACTAAAATGTATTGCTTTTTGGGTGTTCAATCACGGTTTCACAATAAAACCACCGGCCACTAACTGATTTTCTTTTGTAGAGGCATTATCACTGAGATACCAACAAACATATATGCAGTGGAAACAGCTGGTCCTAATTGGATAGCGAGTGAGAACACAAGTGCAACGGAGATTAAAATTGTTATCAATTAGCATTTTGATAGGTATAAAAACTTTGCCCAGTTACAAAGATTTCCGGAGCTCTAATTCTATTATATTTAGTGTAAAAAATTAATTCAGCTGACCCGTAGAGGAAATGCACTTTAATGACAATAGCATGAAGCTAAAAAGACGAAGATGGGTTCGATAAATTGTACAAGGTTAGATGTTTGCTGGATATGCTTGTTATATATTATCCTCATCCAATCTGATGAAATTCCTACAATGCGAAATTTCTATGAATTTTCCTTTCGATAAAGTGTTGATTCGATTAATTGTGTTTCGATAAATTGCATTTCGATTAATTGTCCTTTCGATGAATTGCTGTTTCGATGAATTGTGTTTCGATGAGTTGTTTTTGTTGAATTTTCCGGTAACGCAAATAAATAAGCCATATTTCGAGTTGTATATTTATTACGTAGATTAAATGTGATTTATTAAATTTTCGTGATCATATAGCTCTACATATACTAGAGTTTAGTATTCAAAGTTATGGGTTTCCTTTTTCATTACAAAAATAGCTAATGAGGTAGGACTAGAAACTCCGTTATAAACACATATAAACTCCCTGCGCCTATGCGATGTAACCGATGTTCGGCCTTCTGTGCTGACGTCACGCCGGAAAACTTAGGCCTTTGTACTGGTAGGCCCTCCTCTAGATCTGGAACTTGCTACTGAAAGTATTCAAAACATTTTTTAGCAAAACAATGACACTGATCATGTCACCAACTGGACTAGAATTTTTATACGAATTTTCGAACGACCAACTGATGAAGCTTATAGCCACCATAATTACCAGATTTGACCACGTCTAGAAACGAACTTCAGAAATTTTTAGTGCTAGAAGTGAATATTTTCATACAGTTGAAAAAAATACAAAGAAATATAAGCGCTTGCCTTTAAAAAACATACGTATACATTTTTATTGACATTCAGTTTTATGTTATTTCTTTTTCTTTAGCTAACAAATGTTTTTGACTTGAGACGTGTTGTTGTTATTATTATTATTATTAAAATAAACGCAGAGCAGAGGAATGACCCTATGAAGCTCTGATTACAAACTAAACTCATAACTTGTAACGCTAAACAATAATAATTATATAAGACAACTTATATCTAGATTTGAAATTATAACATAATTGAATTATTTATTAACAAAAACGGAAAGAAAAATGTCTATTCTGTTTTTAAATGTATTGATCGTAGGAGCGTCGACTATATCGACAGGTAGACTGTTCCACATATGAAACACTCGGTTTACAATAAACGATCTTCTACACGTTAATCTTGCTAACTCTCTTTTTAACTTCAAACGGTGGCCCCGGAGACGGTCATCGGCATTAAGTTTGTAGAGAGAACTGACGTCACAAGAGAACAGTCTATTTAGTGCGCGAAAAGTAATAATTAAGTCACTTCGAGAGCGTCGCATTTCGAAGGTGGTTAAATGTAGAACTTCAAGCCGTTCGTAGTATGATGGTCGCAAGCGTCCATATGGTAGGCGAGTTGCTTTCCGCTGTACATTTTCCAATAAGTTTCTGTCTCTAATTAAGTCCGGATGCCAAACAGGACCAGCAAATTCCAGAATGGGACGAACATATGTGCAATATAGTTTAGCAAATGTAGTTGGAGAGACGTTCCTAAATGCTTTATGTAGTATATACAGAAGCTTATTGGCTTTGTTACACACATCTGAAATGTGTTCAGACCATGATAAGTCGGTGGTAATTGTTACGCCTAGATCTTTGTGACTGGTAACAGAAAGTAACAGGTTACCCGAAATATAATAATTATGCAGTGGGTTAGTTTTTCCTAAATGCAACACTACACACTTAGTAATATTTAACGGCAAACACCACTCATTACACCATACCGATAGCGAGTCAAGATCATCTTGCAAAACAGTTCGTTGCTTCACTGAGGCGTACAGCTTGGTGTCATCTGCATAATAGGAAGAGCTACTACGCAAAATATGAGGAAGGTCTGCGATGTACACTGCGAATAGGATGGGACCCAGCACCGACCCTTGTGGAACACCACTTAACACTGGTTTGATGTCAGATAAACATTCTCCAACACGAACACAGAATGATCGATCCTGAAGAAAAGCCTGTATCCATGACAATAGATTCCCGCGTATGCCAGCCTGTTCAAGCTTGGCTAAGAGGGCAGAGTGAGGTACCCGATCAAAGGCACGAGAAAAATCCAGATATATCACATCAGTGGGGGATGCGTTGTCTAGAGCCATTGTCCAATTATTAATGCATTCCAGGAGATTGGTAATTACAGATCTACCAGGAGTAAATCCATGTTGTTGAGCAGGTAAAATATTCTCATCCAACAAGAAAGGTACTACTCTGTCCACAATTAAGGACTCCATGATTTTTGCTGTAATTGGCGTTAAACTAATGGGGCGGTAATTATTTGAGTCTAGCTTGTCTCCCTTTTTAAATATGGGTGTGACAACTGCACTCCTCCACGAATTTGGAAGTTCATGTTCGGCAAAGGATTTTTGCATGATTTTTGCTAGAGGTTCAGAAATAACACGCGAACAAGTTTTCAGCAACACAGCAGATAGATGATCAAGGCCTGGCGCAGTAGAAGACTTCAGTGTAGATAATTTTTCTTCAATTAGTTCAGGAGTAAAGTTAACATCGGTTAAGCTTCTGGTAGTCCTCGGAAATTGAATAGGCGGAATAACAAGATTAGGTACATCAGAATAGGCAGATAAAAAGGTATCAGCAAGTATATTTGCGCATTCGTGTCGATTTTTTGCAATTGCTCCGTCACTTGACTTAACTAAAGGAACTTGAACAGTAGATGAAAGGGATGCCCGTACATATTTATAAAATTGCTTTGAGTTCTTGGAATTGGCGATTTTATCTTCGTAGTTCTTTTTTGCTAGATCGATCACTGATATAAGGTGGTTCGAGTATTGTCGATGGTTATGGTAGTCTTCCATGGCTTTTGTTTTACGATACCTATTCCATAAACGCTTTTTAGTCGATATCATTACGAATATCTTACTTTCCAGCCACGGTTTAGAGGGATTTACTTTGATAGGTTTTAAGGTGGAATTAGTTTTGACAGAAGTAGATAATTGTGTATGTAAAAGCGACCAAGAATTGTGAACATTTAGAGAACTCATAGCTTGACACCAGTTGATGGAGTTGAGATCGTCAGTAACGTTGTCATACTTAATACGTGTTTTGTATATAATTTTATTACGAGAGTCCAAGCTAGGGATGGGCGCGTGACGTGAAAACAGTCGTGTCACGTCGTGTCACGGCGTGTTACGTCGTGAACGTGACTAATATTTGAAAATCGTGACGTGAACGTGAGTGAACGTGACTGAAAATTTCCAAGGCGTGATTCACGTTTCACGTTAATTTCACGTTAAATATTTAGTAACGAATAAAAAACTGCAGGGTGCAGCAACTTTTAAATTCATTAAATCACAAATTGTGCCAAACAAGTTACATTATGGGCTTTATTTTTGGACCCTAATTATAAATCCTTAAAGTTCATACCTTCACATAAAAGAGAAGATTATAATGCAAATAAAACTATAGATGATAATGATCAAATACCTAGCAAACGACTCAAAACTGGTACATCAGCATCAGATTCTTATCTTTCTACACTTAGAGAGAACTCTGACGATGACACATGTAATTAGGTTGATGTCGAAACAGAACTAAATTAGTATGTTATATTAAAATTCCGAAATGCCACTGTTAAAAAAACTTGAGAAATTTTAAACATACCGGCAAGTTCCGCTACAAGCGAAAGAGTATTTTCTACAGCTGTAGCTGGGCGAATTTTAGAAGTGCGCAGAATCCGACTTAACGCTGAAAATGTTGATTACATATTATTTTTAATTTAACATTTTAATGTTTAGATGTGTAGATGAACTTATTATTCTAATAAAAGTAATGGTTTGTTTTTTATACTCGGCTAAAGCTGAAAATGTTAATTACGTTTTATTATTAAACCAAAAATGAATTGTGTAGATGTGTAGATGAACCTATTTTTAGAAAAGTAGTACCTAATGTTTTGTTTTGTATACTCGACTTAACACTGAAAATGTTGATTACGTTTTATTTTTAAACCAATTTATTGTGTACTTGTGTAGATGAACGTATTATTCTAATAAAAGTAATGTTTTTTTTTGTATACTCACCTTAACGCTGAAAATTTTGATCCTTGTACGTAAAAGTACTTTCAAACCTACGAATTAAAAGTGTTGCCTAGCAACGTATACCTTATGTACTCATACCAATAAGGGAAACGTCAATTCCAATGACAGCTTTTAGTATTACAAGTAATGTCTTTGAAGACAGCTGCAAGAAATATATTTGCGAGAAATCAGTATTTATCCCTTGTCGAAGTTATTGTAGTCAATTTTCATTTTTTTCTTTTTATGTTAACTATTCTGATTGCAACATATCACGTAAATTATGTCACGTGCAAAACATATTTTTAGTTCCCTTTAGGGTTTTTTCTTTGATTTTAAATTTGAACATTCTATCTGTCTATCTGAATTTAAATTTTGAAATAAAAGCTGCGTGTCACGTCGTGAGTGGCGTGTCACGCCGTGAACGTGAGTGAACGTGAACGTGATCGTGCGTGAACGTGACTGTTTAAAGCCAGCGTGAAACGTGCGTGACGTGAGCGAAAAATCACTCACGCGCCCATCTCTAGTCCAAGCTTTGATAAACAACTTGCAGAGTGGCACATATAACAACATGATCGGACTTACCAATTGGAGACAAATGGCAAATATTAGAAAAAAGATCCGTATCATTAGTGAATAACAGATCCAATGTAGAAGGAGTTTGATTAATTCGAAACCGAGTTGGGAAGGTAATCATCTGAGTAAGATTACTGTTCAGAATCATATCGGTTAGATAAAAAGTAGAATCCGCATCACTTTGTGATTGATGACACATTATTGGCCATTTGACGGAAGGGAAATTGAAATCACCCATTACTATTAAGTTTGTAGTTTCAATGGACATCTTGGTAAGTAGATCAAATAGATCTTTATCGTTTTGAAGATTATTAGAAGATCTAATATTGCAACTGGGCGGTCTATATATACAGACTAAAGTGAATTTAAAAGTGCAGTTCTGAAAAGATAAACAGATTCCATCTATTGTGCTAGGAATGGGCATATCAATATGCTGTAACTTGAAAGAAGCGAAGAAAAAATTATTAGTGAAGATACAGACGCCACCACCACGACGATCGGCTCTGTCAGCACGATATAGTGAATAACCAGGTATTTCGTATAACGAGTGGGGTAATGAGGGCATTAACCACGTCTCTGTGATCAGAAAACAAGCAGGTTGATGAACATTAACAAAAGCTAAGAATTCGGAAAACTTAGAGTTCAATGAATCAATGTTAGTGTAATAGACAGGTAAAGTTGTAAGAGATGTAATTTTATCTGTTCTTAGTTTTTTGCGGAAATTATCATTGGCGTGCCTCGAACGTACCGTATAGTTATACCATTTTCCCCTTTGGATATTCTGTCTTGTAATTCAGATCGCAGTTGCGTCATATATTCGCGTTGCATGGGAGTATCATCACTACTTATTGAGTAACTACTTTTAGATATTTTGAGCTTAGATTTACCCCGGAGAACTTCCAGTGCTTCCGCGGATGATTTCAAAACAACTTTCAATGGGCGCGGTTTGCCTTGTATCGATTTTCCTAGTCGGTAAACTTTAATATCTTCAGTCGATATTTTAGAGACCTGGCCGATAATGGATTTAACTTTGATTAGATCTTCGGAGATGTGCGAATCCGTACCGTTAGGGTTGCTTTCTTCAACATTATACACGATTATATTTTGCGCACGTCGTTGTCGTTCTGAAATTTCTTTTATAATATCCTCCTTGAATGCCGAAGTAATACGAGGTTGGGAATTAGATTCATTACGACTTTTCATTTCCTCAATTTCCGTTTTTAATTCCAGAATTAATTGTTTGTTTATGATCAACTTTGACTGAGTTTGTATGTAATATTTCAAGCTCCCTTTGCTTGAGTAGTTCTATCGTAGACCAAAGTCGTGTTTTCAACCTCCGTCTGCTCTCGGCTAACTGTCAACACTTTACCCCAGTTCAGGGGCTGCGAGAATAGCATTATTCATATTGAATTCCGCGCCAGATAAAAATAAAACGATTCCTCAGGCGCTGAAGACACTTAAGGATATATATGCGGATCACATAACTGACTTTATCTAGCATCAAGACGGGACGCGAGATGACATCTGCGCGTGTGACAGAACTAATAAAGATCCGAGCCGCATAGTGGATCCAGTCCTATGCAAATAGCGTCTTCGCACCTGCCTTTAAAGCTTCTACCCTGCGAAAGCTCGAAGACTCTCGCTATTGCCTCTCAAATTTATCCAAATGACTGTTCTCAACCTTAGAGCTTTGTAATTTGATATTGTTACGAGCACATTTTTGCACGGGGATGGCTTCAAACTGCAATTGTATGAGATTTGATCTCTCCACTGTTTTGCTAAATCGCTATTCGAAAGCAAACGATTATACCGTATGTTATCATATTCAGATATATTAGTAAAAATATTGCATCAATTATTAAGTTAGAAGTATTTTATCATTACTAGGACACCTATTAAAAATGATTCATTCTAATCTGATTTTAAATTTTCACAATAGTCTAAAATTGTTATTTACATATCAAGTCATGAAAGTTATCTTTTACTAGACGATGGAGCATATTGTACGAGGCTATAAGACCGAGTACTTTTAAGCTCTTGAATCCAGTGGAATAACTTTCATGGCATGGTATATTTACCCGGCTAGCAGCCGGGTGTCACCACCGGCGAATTTAAGATTAGACGGCGACCCGGGCGGCGAAACTGCCATGACCGTCCGTATGACAGGATCCCTATGATATAATGTTATTAATATATCGCCGGTTCTTTTTCACCGAACGGCAAATCTACCGATCGGCGAAAAAACCGTTCGTGTAAAAGAGGCCTAATGATAACGATGATGATGATAACGATGAAATAATTCTTGACCAGCTAATTATATTGTATTGCATTAAGTTCTAGAGCATCATTATTGATAAACCTATTATCATCATTATCATTATCATCATCATTGTCTGCTAATCACCCATTGTCGGATGTACGCATCTCGTAGACATTTTCACTCTGCTCGGTCTTTTGCCCGCTTAATCCATTTACTACCACCACTTTTAACGTCCTATGCACTAGGGATGAACGCGGGATGTGAAAACAGTCGGGTCACGGCGGGTCCCGTTGTAAACGTGAATATTTCAACATCGGGCCGTGAACATGAGCGAAAATTTCCAAGGTGTGATTCACGTTTCACGTTAATTTTAAGTTAAATATTTAGTAACGAATAACAGACTGCATGGTGCCTTGCTTTCCCGCTGCCCAACCATGTGGAAGATCTAAAGCTGGAGCGGGAGGTCATGGTACGTCTGTGTGGCAGCCTGGAGCGACGAAGCTTCGCACCTGTGTTATGTTGTGAATGTTGTGTCTACAGTCAATCGCGTGTCGTGTCTATAAGCGACCAAGTACAACTTACTTTTAGTTCATCAGAAGTGAAAATACTTTTAAATCGAGGAATTAAAAGTGTTGCCTCGCAACATATACCTTCTACTCATATCGGTAGGAAACCATCACTTCCAATGACAGTTTTTGCTAAAAGTAATGTCTTTGAAGACGTTTGCAAGATATCTTTTAATTCTGTTGCAAGTCCTTTATTCGTTTTAAATTTGAACATCATGTTCTATCTGAATTTGAATTTTCAAATAAAAGCTGTGGGTCACGTCGTGAGTGGACGGTCACGCGTAAACGTGCGTAAACGTGAGTGTTTAAAGCAAGCGTGAAACGTGCGTGACGTGAGTGAATACTCACTCACGCGCCCATCTCTACTGTGCACCTAGTCTGGGGACGACCCCTAATTCTTTTGTTACTCCTCAAGTATGTAACACCAATTTATTATATTATTAAATTACAAATGATTACATCTGACGAAGTAAACCAAACACTAAAAAAGTGAAAAGAGCAAAACTTCTAGGGCCTAAAGTTGTTTCAATAGAATGAAATGCAAACGGTCGACTAGTTTTAGATTACTTTAATTAAAAACGTGTTAGGAAAGAGGACTAAGTGCCAACAATACATTAAGTAAACTGTAATTGTATCAGATTAAGGTGGATTCGTTCTACTGCAACTAGTATGGACGAAAATAGCCAAAAGCGATAAAGTACTGCTCTTAAATATTTATGTTGAACTAATTGAAAGCGAAATTGCCTCTAACTCGCTCTAAATTTTGCATATGACCAGATTCGCTTGCAAAAATAAACACTACTTTGAGTTTATATTAAGAAGGCTATAAAGAAAATCTCGAAACTGAAGTTTGCAAATTAGTTTGTACGAAACTTGATGGTGATTATAATCATCACGTAAAAGAGTGAAATTTAAGTATTTGAAAGTAATGATTGATAGTGATTATAATCATCACGTAAAAGAGTGAAATTTAAGTATTTGAAAGTAATGATTGATAAACACCGGAGATTAAGTAGAGAGTACAAAAAAACTTTAAAAAATGTGGATCCTCTAAAGTCGTTATAGTGCGAAGAATGAATAGCTAAAAGAGTGAGAAACGAAGGCAACTATTGTATAACCTGTACTACGGGACAAGGTGTGGACGACGAACAGAATAAAAAAGTGTCAAAAGTGAAAACGGTGTATTATGTACAAAAACCTTCGAGGATATTTAAAAGGGCAAGGATAACTAATGAAGAACTAAGGAGTCGTATGTCAGCTATAGAAGCATTAGTGGATAGAAGAGAGAAAAAAGTTTGAGATGGTTGAAGAACTTGTCAAGAATAGTCGTACTTCACTGAGCACCATGTGGCAGAAAGAACTTTGGAATGAGGATGCAAAAATGGACACAAGAGATAAAGATCTGCACGAAGATTTGATCTACGACAAAAAGGATGGAAATGGAAATTGGACAGGCAGCCAAAACTGTTTGATTATGTCTGTTATTTATGTTTTCGTTTGTGCAGTGTTTTAGTTTTACTGTTATCCAAATAATTAAATATATTGGAGCGGAGCTATGCCAAATTTTCCGAAAACTTCAGGAATTATCCTTCACTTGTAAGATCGTAAAAATGCCGCCGATAACTACAAAAAACACTAATAAAAAAGTAAAATTTGGGGTGCAGCTATACGAGCTAAACCAGTGGGTGTTCTAAGTCAATTGTCTGGTGCATTAAGAAAACGTCAAAAAATATATTAGTGTATGTAGGACTGAAGTTTCTCCAAACAGCTTGCATTCCATGTCATCACAGCATCAGGGAGTAGCCATCAAATACACTACGAATACGGTTGCGATTTTACTCTCTGCGTAATGTGACAGTATGACAATAGCAATAAACGACCCGGTCATCGTACTAGACCGACAATGGGCCATCTACTCGAGACGAGAAAGTGAAATGAATTCTTCGTCGAAGCGAAAGTACGATCAACCCTTTTGCGACAATGGAGATCGAATGAGCCCTAGCCCAGCTGACAATACCTATTGTACTCTAAAAATGTCTCGATATTAAGGAATCCTTCCTCCTTATACAAGGAAGCAGTATATAAGGGCACACAGTCTGACGTTTCAACATTGTGTCTCGTTACTCCGACTTGACTTACTCTAAGCGAGTCGAGGGCTCTGGTTAGTTCCCAAGCCTCTTAAACGTATTGCATCGCCACAGCTAGTCTACTCACTTTGAGTATTCTGGAGTAGCGATGTGTCGATCCGGTCGGATTCGATACAAAGGATCGAAATGGTCGCGAGGCGTCAATTCTCGCGGACATTCATTCCTTTGGCATTCCGTTATTCAAATCATTTCAATACACAATACAATACAATGTGTTGATGGGGAACAGCAAATGATGATGGTGTTCGTTTTATAGAGGCTCGACGTCGACAGGCGACACATGATACGGCCGAAGTTGCATGCTTTTTTATCAGTTATCAGTGATTTATGGCTTTTGACGGCTTTGTATGTGCCCAATTGATGTTTGAGACATATAAACATACTGGATTACCGACTGCGTGACCACTCACCAAAACAAAGATACGCGCGTTGTTCGTTCCGGGTCCGGAATGACCGAGGACCCCGGGTGTCTGAAATGCACATTCAATTTCGATGTCGATCCGAGGATCGAATCCGATGGACTCGATCCACTTGCGGAATGGGATTGGAATGAACGAGTCCGCAAAAGTATCGAAACTTCCCATCACTATTCTGGAGGCTTTTGGTCAGATTCCATAACCTACTTTTCGCGTTAGATTCCGGCGTTCGTTTATATAATTCGCTATTTTTAATGTCTACATGTTAAGGTATTTGTATGCGTTTGTATTTTGCATTCTAAATTAAATGGATGTTATTGTTGTCTACATCGGTATGCTTTCTTAAACAAGTTATACCTTACCTCATGAATTAACATTTCCAAATTGGTGTGACACAACGTAAATTTTACCAAAATATCTAACACGCACCATTCATAAAAACATGCATTTTAGTAGACACAATACTCATGACTGGACAACTAAAAAATCCACTTCTCGTGAAAGAATCTCGGCGCTGACGTCGATTTCGTCTTTTGCAGAATTCTGGAGAGGAAAGTCGTAGCCCTAATCATTTGTTCACAAACCTCATGTACAAAATGCACAAAATTGTCTACATTTACTGTATAGCTTGGAGAAAACTTTATCGCATACCTACCTGTTGCATATAGGGCAGTTGCTTGCAGCACGATTGAGGATCAGCTCACAATAGTACTGGTGATTCCATATATAAGTGTATTTCTAATTAAATAAAAAGGAGCAACTAGTTCCCTAGACATTATACATTTACTCAGGATGAATATATTTCGTCTGACAATAATCGAAGCTTACTGCTTACTCGGTTTTGGACGTGCTCTCTATTTGCATCTATGCTATTCTGTATTAAACCGTTATTTGTCAGTTGTCAACGTTTAAGATCTATTTTTTACGTATACAGAAACTGTTATGGATTGAACAATTTTTGTAGGTATTTAATTGGTTACTTCTTTGAATACCTTTAGTATCTACCTTAATATAATTCAGTTTAATTTGGTTGTTTCATAATTTTGTCATCCTAAATTATTAGTTCAAAATATCGTTCATTTGTTTCCTGATTAAGAAAGTAGAAAAAAGCATACATTGCCTCAATCTTCAAAAAAGGCAATAGGAAAGATTGTAATAATTATCGTGGCATTAGTGTATTTAGTTCTATTAGAAGGTTATACAGGAAAATAATTAAGGAAATAGAAGGGGAAATGATAGAATTTGCATGTATTGCGTTGACAATGTTTTGCCCTAAAACAGCTAATCGAGAAAAAAATGCCAGACATGGAGCCGTCCACATAACTTTTGTAGATCTCCGCAAAGCCGGTGAAGCGTTCCTTTATGTAAATTATAGAACAGTGTGAGAAGCGAAGGTATTAATAAAATGTGTATCAATGCTATAAAAAATTGCATTTGTTAACTAAGGGTGCTGTTAAAGTAAGGCGTAATGTACCACAGGAATTTAGCATATCAAAAAGTTTATATCAGGGCTGCTATATGGCTTCTACACTATTTAAATTTTTTGTTAACGGTGCATTGGGATCCTTCTTCTTCTTCTTCTTTTTCTTCTTCTTCTTCTGCAACTTATGTCATCTATCGTCGGATGTAAGCCTCCCTGAGGTTGTTCCATTTTTCTCTATTGTTTGTCTTCCTCATCCAGTTGCACCCTGCCACTCTCTTAACATCGTCCGTCCATCTGATCTGCGGCTTTCCTCTGCTTCTTTGGTACCTCGGAGCCTCAACTCCATGATCTTTCATATCCATCTATTATCCTGCAGTCTTTCTATGTGCCCCACCCAATTCCATCTTAAGGTACATAGACGTTCTATTACTTGGGTTACTTTAGATCTTCTTCGTATTTCTATATTTGGTATTCGATCTCGTAGCTTGACATTCAGTATTGTTCTTTCCATCGCCCTTTGTGTAACCTGGTGTTTAGGGGCCGTGTCTCTGTGCCATATGTTGGACTATGGAGTACCTACCAATCAGAAACTCAACACTCTCTAGATAACCATTTGCTGAGTTATCACCTCTGGCGATGGGAGTGATGCCAGTTATATGCCCAGAAAAGTAACGGAACAATATAGTAAATGGGAGCTGGAAATCAATTTTAATAAAATAGAACATCTGACGGCTGAAAAACCTAGCCAAGCTGTTGTACTGGAAACAGAAGTGATTTCTTTAAATATTTAGGAGTCACTCCTGTGGAACTAATGAAGCTGACATTATAAATAAAATACGCCAATTTCAGAATTCTGTTCTGTGGAACTAAAACATAGCACAAAAAAGACGACCATCCTCAAAGCCATACTTTTAAGTATTTGAACACAGTAGAAAAGTGTAGGAGCTAATGAAAAGAACTGGAAACCATCTGAAAAATATTGAAATGAACTTCTGAGAATGTTCTTGTATACCATAATGAAACATGTACGTAACGACAAAATTAGAAAAAGAATGGATGTAAATGGGACTATAATAGACTCAATAGGTCGACAGTGATTAGATGGCACGGTCACCTCCAGAGAATGGAACAGCATAGATGACCATGAACAAGCTACCAATGGGTGCCACCTAGAAAAAGAAAGAGAGGACGAACCAAGTTAACCGGACAGAAAGACATTCACAATGACCGCAATGTTTGGCGCGAGAGATGCGAGCTATGACTACAAAAATGACCAAGGAGGGAGGGGGAAGGGAACGGGGTGGGACGGAACGGGACGGGAAAGGAGGGGACGGAACGAGACAGGAAAGGAGGGGCGGGACAGGACGGGACGGAACGGGAGGAAACGGAGCGGGACGGGACGGGAAGGGAAGGGATGAGATGGGAGGGGAACGAGGGGGGCGGGACGGGACTGGACGGGACGGGAAGGGAAAGGAGGGGATGGGACGGGACTGGACAGGAAGGAATGGGATGGGAAGGGAGGGAACCAGGCGGAATGGGAGGGGAGGGAACGAGGCGGGACGGGACGGAGATGGGATGACAGGAAATAATTAGTCATTATTTAATACACAAATAACGAACCTCGCGCGTACGAAGTCGCGGATAACAGCTAGTAAACTATATAATGTAACTTTCTAATGTAACACTGTTGCTAATAACGTAATAACCTAATAGATGGATGCATCTTGATTTAAATAAATAAAGCTATAACAATTTTGAATAATGATATTGCAATGATTCTGAAACCCTTGTGTATATGTATCTATATTGTGTATTTGATAGACCATTTGGTGGATAGAATGTTAGACAAGGGAATGCCTAATTTTGTAGAATATTGTTATTTAACTAGTAGGTATACATATTTCGATACTTTACTTCATTTTTCATTTGGTTTGCAATATAACAAACTTATTTTATGTATCAGATCTAGCAAATTACAATTGTCCCAGATAACCAATTTGCCAACTTAAAAATTGCAAAAGCTATACAGAAGGCTCTTTTCGTGCTCAATTCTATTTAAATTTTGTGAAAGTTCCATTTACTGGCCTTCAGACGTTAATGTTAGAATATCGTATTCGCTGCTAAGGCAAGGACGTAGTAAGGAACGGTGTATTGATCAAATTTGAATTTTATGGCTTTGACTTTGCATTTGTAATAGCGAGAGCACTACGAATGTATATTTATATACTGTTTATACCGTCAATAAGTTTTAGGGTTTTCTTGTTGCTAGAACGTGGCAGTAAAATTTATTATTCTTTATTTCGTAATAAAACTTCAGCGCTATCCAGTCTTTTCCAGTTAACCGTGGCATCGTTTAAGGTTCTAGACATAAATAGATCAGACAATTGTTTCCTTAAATAACCACTTCGTAACGCTGCTGGTAATTAACATACGGTTTACACTTTACCTTCATGTTGTATGAAAGAAATTATTGTTACAGTTTCAATCTGAAAAATGTATACCGCGTGTTAAGAAAAATTCAAAATAAATTATGAATAATCACAATAAGTTATAAATACGTTCTAATATACATATTTCTAATCTAATCTTATATATTTACAGTTTTTTACCGCCCTTTACAATTCGCATAAAATCAGGTCCATTATAACATTAAACAATGTTTAAATGCAAAATTCGGTACTGCACTCCCTGGGGAGTTTGATCTGAACCTTAGAGCATCAGGGTGACTGGTAATTTTTATCGTTATTTACATAATGTAATTTCTCAAAAATAAAATACAGTGGCGTGTTAAAAATTGTTTTCATTTTAATACTGTAACTGTGAAAAGTCTACACCTGTTTAGGGGACACATTGTCACTTGCATTCTGTAGCTTAGAAAATCAATTAAATTATTGTGTAGCGGTAAAAGGACGAACTTTTAGTAATTAGAAATATTCGAATTCATAAATTTTTATATCCAAAGTTACTCAAAGAACGGTGGGAGTCTACCGATTTGAAAATAAGCAATCCAGTGGGTCGGGAAGAAAGGAGACGAATTATTGTCACTAAGAACATGCAATTTACTATGTTATAAAGGGGAAAGTGATACTAATAGAAACGAAGTTGGAATGTTGATACACGAAAAGTGGACTAAATATCATCAAGGGTCCTATACAGTATGTTACTATAAAAATATCTAATATATACAACCTTAAAATTGTTCAGGTGTACGCACCTACCTCCGCATGTACGGATCACAACGTTGATATAGATAAAGCATTAAGCCAAGATAAAGCATACTACACTCTACTAATCAGGGACTTTAATGCAAAATTAAGAAAACGCCAGATCGGCGAAGCATTGATTGGAGAACATGGAAGTGGAACACCAAGTGATAGAAGGCAGACATTGGTAAACTTTCTCCAACAACACCAACTGAAACCCATGAACTTATTCTTTCGCAAAAAAGAACATATCGAATTGGCAGAGTCGTCACGGAAAAACAAGAAAGGAAATAAATTTCAACACTTCACAACACAAACGAATTGGATGGGATGTGTCTGTACTTAATACAACATCAGTGACCATAGAATGGTCAGAGCTCGGATGACACTCAATACAAAATTGGATAGAAAAAGATTAGTTAAATGTGGAACAAAAAATATACATCCCGTAACAATACGTAACCAAGAAGAAAGTTTTAGAAGCCATCTAGAAACCGCTTTTGCAAGGAATCCAATTAACAACACCGCAAATGTAGGCGCCCTTAATGACTACATCATTCAAAACACCACAAAATCTGCAAATATTTTAACTAAGAAGTCAAATAACAAGAAAGGATTAACTAGACTCACAGAGGACATGGCGAAACTAATAAGCAGAAGAAACAAAAAAAAAAAGATCACATACGTGGTGTGCCTAAAAAGTTCGATGAATGCTCCGATATCTCAATGGAACACAGACGTGCGTGAGCATTGTTATGCATATACTCGTATATATTTAGAAGTGCCATGTAGTAGCAGCCAAGGTTAAGCAAATGCTGGCGGTCTAACGTCGTCAGTAGGAATGTCACAGTGCAATGGAGCAACGCGTTAACATGAAGTTTTGCAAAAAATTGGGGAGAGTAATTTTAATCGTCTTCTTCGACAAAGGTGGCATCATTTATCGTAAATTCGTTCATACAATACAAGTGGTGGAAAAGGCCATGAATATAATCAGCCCGACTTTGAAAAGGCTTTTGTTCAGGCTGGAGCTTGTAGTTGACTGTATGTTTTTATTTGGACAATTAAAGTCAAAGGGGTGCAGGAATGTAAAAAGGATGCAAACCAACGGTCTTGTGTAGTCTCACACAAGAAAGGTAGTAAAGATTTTATTCCGTTGGTTGAGGACGGAATTCCAGAACGTCAAGGAATATAATCAAGACTTGGACCGTTTGGCAGAGCTTCATGACCACAGAAATGACGTAAATTACAAAGGTTGAGTACATTTTCCCAGTTCAAATTGCATTTCTACTTGCGTATTATAAGGTAATGTTTATATCAGAACTTCAGCGTAATTGGAATTTATTCACTGGGTCAGCCAAGGAGTGCTGACCGCTTACCAATCATTTATATTTGCAACCGTTACGAAATATACGCACAATTAAAAAGTTTAAAATTATGTTTTGGTTTCAAAACAGCTTTCGACTCTGTAGTGGGCAATAATCAATTCACTGAAAAGATGTAGAATTGATTATAGATACATACAACTAATACAGAATATATACAAAAATGTTCAGATATTTTGAAAAACAAATCCAGTTTCAGTGAGACGTGGAATTAGACAAAGAGATATTATCTCTCCCAAACTGTTCACAAATCTATTAGAAAACGTCTTTAAAACCCTAAATTAGGAGTTAACATCAATGAATTTACGCATTGGCGATGATATCATATTACTAACAAATAATATGAAAGGCCCAAAAACAATGTTAGACCTTGAGAAAATAACGCAAACGGTTGGACTGAAAATGAACATCGACAAAACAAATATTATGTTAAATAAAGAGGATGCAACGCCGATCGCGATTGAGGACAAGCTAATAGAGGTGGTTAATGAATATATCTAGGGCAAAACTGACATTTGCAAGCGATCTCCAAGCGACAGACGTCGAAAAAAGGATTAAACTAGCATGGGCGGCATATAGAGGACTGAGAAATGTGTTCAAGACATCAACGTAGCCTCAATACTTAAAATCCACGGTATATAACCAGCATAAGAAAGATCAGAGTAACCTAAAGGGTAAAGGAACGATTGATGCTGGGTATACGACTACAAAACAGAAAATCAAACGACTGGATAAGAAGTATGACAAGAGTCGAAGACGTAGAGCAGCACATAGCAAGTCTAATGAAAAGACAAGACAACAGATGGAGTAGGAAAGTGACAGAGTGGAGGCCAAGAACGGAAGAGACCGTGGCCGTCCAAGAACTAGATGGCGAGACGACATCAGCAGTGTAGCAGGACCACAGTGAATGCGAACTACCTCTGATCGAACAGCATGGCGACAGCTTGGGGAGGCATACGTCTAGAGATGGAATGTTTATAAATGCTGGAAATGATGATGATGATGAATTCAGTATGCTTACTACATAATGCTGCAATGTCTAAATTAATATGAATCGCAGATAAAGTACATTCAAGTCTGCTAGTCCCATATCGGATTAACTCTAACTAATCCCAGACCCTAGTCAACTGGTTGAAAAGAATTTAAAATTTCGTCTACCTATTTGAATTTACCTAGCAGAACTATAGATAGAGCTAACCAGAATCCGTTGAATACTGCATCTTCGTTTAATATAGGTAAGATTCTCGACAAAATAGCAGAGATACTTGAAACTGAGGTATCTCGTTAGGTCAGGTTAACATTGACACCGCCACTACCGTTTATGCACGAAAGGTTAGCAAATCGTCGAACTTCTTCGCGGGGGCTCGTGAACAGTACAAGGTGTGCGTGATTTTAAGTGAAATTTTACTGCAACTCCTCGTCTTCCTAGTGACAACCCCATTCTGTCTTTCATCAAATTCCCCCCTCACTTTTTTGGGCTAGTTGGGGTTCTTAAACGGGTTCTCTCTCGTGATAATCTGTTGAACAAACAGATTGTTGTGCACATTTGTTAGGGTTAAAATATTTGATGTGCATTATTTTTAAGTTTTAATTACTACATTTACCATTTCTAGAATATTTTGAACACTAAGTTGTAATATATTCTTGACAAATATATTAGGCGTTCAGTCACAATTCATTGTTTCTGAGATCCAGACTGCACCATCGAGAGTGCTCGGTCTGGGATAAAATTAGGAAAGCGAGAACATTCGGTGCTGCGATAGGGGCGCGACGTATATTGTGAAAGTGGGCTTTTTTGCCTATTCCTTGGCGTAACTGATAATGCGATAATGCGAACCAATAATTAATTACAATAGGATAAGTTGGAACAATGCGAGAGCTACTATGCTTATTCTTAGTGAGTTTAGTGGTAACTGCTAGAGATTGCATGTACGATAGTTGATTGTATCATGTTGGCACGTTTTGGTAATTCCAGCAGATGACAGATGTCAGAGGTTCTCGCTTGTGCTAGAGGATTATATAATGATCGAGGGGGGTATCCGTAGTGATCCCGTGGAGGCATGTTGTTCCGCAGCAGCCAGTAATTGCTATGCCGTGGAAGACCAGTAGCAACGGGCTCTTACGGAGTCTGCACGGGTCGTAACATTAATCTAGTGGATTGCTGTTAACAGTAACAGCGCACGGTGACGACAGCTAACCTAACCAGTAAAGGTGGCGATGATGTGCAAAGGGGTTGATGCTGACTAATGCAAGGCCGAGTGTGATAACGTCGCTGCCCAGAGTACGAAAGGGCTAAGGAGGAGGGGGGCACCTCCGGTGAGTCAATTATTATTATCGATGAGATTTACAGGTCAGTGAGTTTATGTTTTTTTAGATTGAAGCGCCTGCCTCCGCCACTGGGCTAAGGAAGATTCGAACTTACACTGTTTGCACCTCGTCGCCGCCTTGTGGTTATGGATGAGTTGCATCCACCACTTTGACCTATTTCAAAAGTATTGAAATTTGAATTTTAATAATAATAATAATAATAATTTTCTTTATTACTCTTAGCAAATACACAATAAAAAGAAATGACCGAGGAAAAGCACTATCCACTCAAACGGGTAACCACAAGGCGGGATTCAGCTGGTAGTAGGAAATCCTACCCCTCTGATCTTCCATCCAAATCCTGATTAAAATAAATGAAAGTAGATTTGAAAAACTGCCTAAATTAAATTACACTACTATCTGTAACGATCAAGTCTACAATAGTGTTTAGACAAAATTAAACCTATACAACTATTAATATATTAAACCTAGTACAAACAAAGGAAGTTACCAAACACATTAATTAAATACTTAATTGTCCAAGCTAATTGCATCCTAACTGATTGCGGAATAAGTCGTGAAGCATTTTGTATTTAAATTGCGCAAAATTAAGGGATATGTAATCCTTCAATACGTTATTGTAAATATGATATATTTGATAAGAAAAAGATCTTTCAAAACGGACAGTAGAGTGCTGCGGCGGTGAAATTAGGCCTCGGAATCGAGTATTAAGATTATGTACGTCTGTCCTGAAAGTGATTTTGTTGTATAAATACGGCGGACGGAGAGTGCGCTCTACCACCGATGTGTATTGCCACCGATGTGGATTTGAAACCGACATTAATCGACCACCGACATGAACTACTACCGATTTGCTTTACCACCGACTAGGATTACAACCGATGTGGATTTAGATCCGACAAGAACTACCACCGACTTGGTTTACTACCGACTTTTAAAATTTGCAACAAAAATATGATATGTCACCAAACTGAAATACCACCGACTTGGTGTACAAACCGACTTGGATTACCACCGACGTGGATTTACATCCGACAGGAACTACTACCGATATGAACTATCGCCGATGTGGTAGTTGCTGCAACACATCTTACGCGAGCGACCGCGAACTTGCAATCGTTCCTATTAATAATTTGGTAGCAACTGCACTATTTTTATGAAGTAACTGTTATCAGTAGCTGCTGAAAGGCTTCATATTTCGTCAGTAAATTGTTTATATTGTAATAAAATGTGAGTATTATGTTTTAACTCGTACATAGATTTAAATTCTTTCAAAAGAAATGCGATCTTGTTTGATTAACGTATGGCGTATTTTGTCCAGTAAGGAAATTTTACTAAAATTCTGTAAGTATTAAAACGTTATGTATTATATAAACAGGTGGCTGCTTTAAATTTCGTACTACCCACAAAATAACTTGAGATATTGTGGTTTTGTTTGTGAATTTGTTTGATTTGCAGCTTGTTTAACGTCTCACCTTCACACCCCTGCATCTTTCCCATTTATTATCTGATTTATTTAAAATTTTGGTCAATTTACCTAACCGTTAAATCAATTATTTTCATAGTTTTTAAATAATGTTACTGCAAACAGTGGCCTACTGCGACAAAAAAATTACTGCAAAAATTTTAAAATTATAGTAGGCTTAGTTTTATCAAAAAAAGTTAGTTACAAAAGTTGTTCAAAATTAGGAAAATAGTAAAAATGTAAATTTTAATCCAAATAAGTGTATTTATTGTCGACCGAGTAAACACACCATTTCTACTTTATCAGTAATGGTTAGGCGTATTCTAGGTATTATTTAAATTTGCAGAATCCTAAATTAACAGTTCATACACTTAATTGACAGTTCGTAAACGTAACTGGCGTTCCTAAACCTTTTGTTTTCCAGGGTACCACTTATTAAGACAATAATCAATTGTTAATTATCTACATAATAATATTGTACATTACATATTAACAATACAAACATTTCTAATAAAATATGAATTTCGACTGTTTTTGTAATTCTGAGCAACCTTTGTTAGTAGCAAAATTATTTCAAAAATTACAAAGTAATTCAATTGCACCTTATATTTCACGATCAGATCCAGACCTTCCATAAAGATGTGTGAACAAGATGTAACATTGTTTATAATTATTAATATAACACTGCGATTTCCTTGAAGAAATTGATGACGTGCACCGTTTGATTCCGTGATTTACCTATAGTTACAATCATATTAATTGTAACTATAAGTAACTCGCGGAATCAAACGGTGCGCGTCATCAAACAGAAACTTTAAATTAATAACTAAATATTTGATGACGTGCACCGTTTGTTCGCGTGACTATTCTATACAAATATCGAGAGATAAAAAAAACTGATCCTCAGCGGGCTGTGGAAATTCAAACGTATGAATATAATGTTGATGGCACTGTAAGTCTTATGTTAAATTCTATGTTAGCAGGTTAGGTTTTGCGCCAGTGTCAAAACTGACGCAAAACCTAACCTGATAACCTAGAATTTGACATAGACTTACAGTGCCACTAACATATTATTCATACGTTTGAATTTCCACAGCCCGCTGAAGATCAGTTTTTTTTATCTCTCGATACGATTAAAAGTTATTATAATAAGAGAAAAGCTTTAGGCAGCTAATTTTCATTAACATTTATTAAAATAGTAAGGTAGAAATTTATTTCGACATCTTATTGTCTTCCTCAGTTTATATAAAATGTTTTAATCTGTAAGTTAAAAATAAGCATTAATTACTATTATCAGATATTTTTGTAGATGAGTGAACAATTTTGTTACCTCACATCATGAAAATAGTAATTGTTGTATTATGAGCGCTAAATTAATGTTTGTAGAGCGTGAGAATGTTACTTCTTTCGACGAGGCGATAGCCGAATCAAAGAAGTCATTCGAATGCTCTAAAACATTTCGCGCTCACAATACAAACAATGTTTTTTCTACAACCGTCAAACAAGAATATCAATATTGTTTCGCGCCGTAGTGTGCGAAAATTTTTGGCGCTCTAGTGCGCGAAATGCCTTTTTTCACGTCGTCAATGAAAACGTATATAAATATCCCATTTTTTAACACGTTAAAAAATGGCTAACTTCGCGCATTGATAGCGATGCGCGAATGTCCCCTTTTTTTGACGGTTGTCGAAAAATATATTATAAAAACATAAAGTTCTTACATTTTTAAACTTTTCTATTATTTTTCGGTTTTAGTTTAGCATCACTTTTTGGTTATTAGTTGCTATTATTTATTATTCATCTCTAAAATAAGAAATTTTTGTTATATAACTAATTAAGATATAAATAAACTTACTTAGTTGTTATCAGGTTGATGTAGATGATATAAATCTTGTATTATTGGTTAGGACATCACATCTAAAATTGTGCATAGTGTGTGATTTGCAGTTTATAATTTGAAATGTTTTGTGGGTTTTTCAATGACGTTATTTTGTATGGAAGAATTTCGTATTTTTTAAATATATATGACTTCTCTGGAAAAAAAGAAGTTAAAAGTTTTGTATAATAATTTTATTACTTAGTTTTATTTTAAAATCCTTTTAATAATGACACCTTCGGTCGACGTACATTCCCCTCAGGCCAAACCCCTCGAGGTGTACAAGTCGGCACCCTTGATACCTTAATAACTGTAATGCATTGTTTTGCATGGTTTTTTCTTATATGAAAAACGTTTAAACAGCCTCCTTTATTTCATTAGGGAAACTGACAGATTGTCACATTTATAAAATGTCAAAATTCTAAGTTTTTGATTATTTTTATGCAAAGTAAATAAAATAGTATAAACAAGCGTCTAAATTATTAGTTATAATTATTTTTTTTATTGTTAGTAATTATGAGACATATTTTTAATTGCTTGTTTTCCGAAACACTTTCTTAAATCAATTCAGTCATAATGCCCGTGTTGCAGTCCAGTGTATAAATTTAAAATAGTGGTTGTTAGAATGGTAAGGAATTTAATTTTTTTTTCGACAACCAAACTTTACGCAGTTTACTGTCCACTGGTGCGTAAAACTTCATAATTATTTAAAACAACGTCAGCCAAACAAAATGTGACTTTTTTCGCATTTATATGGGCTACTTTGAAATGAGAAATAAACAAAACTTTCTATTCTTTTAATAGTAGTTTGTATACCAAGGCACTGAAGTTTCACTTTTTATCACGAATGTGGATTTAGTTGCCGAGGCCCGTAGTGCCGAGGAGTACAGTATGTTTTATTTGAAATATAGAAATCGTGAAATTACAACATTTTAACCAAAATTTGTAGGTTATGTTAACGTCGGTTGACGTTTATCTGCCACCTAGCCACCTACAAAAAGTCGTAAAACAATGGATTACTTTAATGCAGATTTCTGGTATTTTAATGACGATTTCGAGGTACTTTAATGCCGATTTCAAATAAATATTTTTATCTGAAATCGCAAGTAAAATATGGAAAACGGTTAAAGAAGTAAGGCAAAATAGGGAGTGAGGTATTACTTTATACAACGATTTAGCATGAAATATTTTGTATATTAATCGGCATAACCGAAATATTAATAATGCTGACAATTTTATATAATTTCGCGAAAAAACAGTCGAAAACCATATTTTATTTGAAACTAGCTGCTACCCGCGACATCGTACGCACGAGGTTCGTTATTTGTGTATTAAATAATAACTAATTATTTTCTGTCATCCCATCCCATCCTATCACCGTCCCCGTCCCCGTCCCTTTCTTCGTCCCCGTCCCCGTACCTCCCCATCCCGTCCCGTCCCGTCCCGTCTCTTCCCTTATGTCATGTCCACCGTCTTTGACTTAAAAATAAAGGCCATTTTCGCAATCAACGTCCCAAAAAACCTCAATAACGACACCCATATCGTATTTTAGGCTTATTTACCCCATTTCACCCCCTAAGGGGTTGATTTTCGGAAAATCACAAAACACGTGTTTGCGTATTTGTTTTTAGGAGTACTCCTACGAAGTTTCATGTCGAAATGTTTATTTTTGCACTTGCGGGACTAAAGTTGGCACTTTAGTCACTTATATCAGGGACTAAAGTAGCTCATTTTATCTCTAGGGACAGAAGTAATTACTTTAGCCCCTAGGGACTAAAGTAAAAAATGTTACCGTATCTATGGTAATCTATGGTAAATTCGGGGTTAACAGGTTAGGTTTCGCGTCAGTTTTGACATAAACTGACGCAAAACCTCATCTATTAACCTCGAATTTGACATAATTGTGAGCTCTTGTCATAATGACTTACAGTGCCACCAACTTTAAAATTTAGCAAAGGCTACTAATTTTAAAATAATTGTAACTAAAATGTCAATAAATGACGTTTAAAAAAACGGGTTTTCGTTTTAAATTTTCCTGCAACGTGAAAAAAATAGTATATGCAACTCGGAGAGAATGCTATTTTGCTTCAGTGCATAATCTACTATTAATATTATTTCTCCATACAAAATTGGAACCCCCATTTTACCCCTTTAGGGGTTGAATTTCGAAATATCCTTCCTTATTCCGTGTATATATCATAAAAAAACCTCTGTGCAAAATTTCAGCTTTCTAGGTCCAAGGGTTTGGGCTGGGCGTTGATGAGTGAGTGAGTGCGTGAGTGAGTCAGAACTTTCAGTTTAATATACCGGGTGACAATGAGACTAGAGCCATGCTTATATCTTCTTTATTTATGAATTTATTTGGATAATTAAAACAGGATACTAGACATAATTTCTCATTGGAGGATAGATATAGTCAAAATGGTTGACTTCCGGTTTTACAGGAAATGATACTAACTTTAATTTTTTAAATGGAACACCCTGTATATTTTATGCTTTTCTGAATCTATATATACGAGTCAAATTACATATAATAGTCTTGCCAAATTTCATTTTTTTTAAACAAAAATATTATTTTTTTCAATTTTTATTTTTTACAATGGAATGCCTTGACTTGGGAAAATCTATTCTAATTGACTCTAGCAGCTCTTAATAATGACTATTTTATCAATAAGGTAAATAACAAACCTTTAATAAAAGAATATAATTTTCCAAACTCGTTTTTTAAGAAAAAGTCACTTTTTTAAATGACACCTACAAAGGGCAATTTTGCCATTAGATAGAAAATGTAATTACCAATCTAACGATATGCATCATGCACTACCTACTTTATCTTTATCTGAAACGGAAAATTAATTAATTAATTATTTTTTTAAATATTTTTATGTAATAACTAATAATACCTAAGCAAATTTGCAACACTGTTGTATGTAATTTGAGTCGTAGATTCAGAAAAACATAAAACATATAGAGTGGTCTATTTGGTTTTTTAAATAGATTCTAAAAAATCATCAATTAATTAATTTTCAGTTTCAGATAAAGATAAAGTAATGCATGATGCATATCGTTAGATTGGTAATAGGGTTTCTAAGTACCGGGACCAAAAGTGTTTTCGGGACTTACGAGTTAAATTTCAAGTCCCGGGACTAGTCCCGAAGATCCCAAAAATGGTCCCGAAAGGGAAATAGTGTTCAGGTGAAACTTCCGAATGGAATTTCCAAAGAAAAACAAGTGTTTTAAGTTAAATAAAGTATTTCTGTGCTTTCTGTGCTGATAATCTGCGTTGGGACTGGTCTATAACTTCATTGCTTTCTTCTGGTACCTACTAAAAATGTCTGTCGCTCTACATCTCTTGCTTTTATTTAAACTGCAGAGTGCTTGTGTAATCCTTTAGTCAAGCTGCCTCTGATTATGATAATTTTATAGGAACAAACTTTACATTTCGCCAATTGTTTATATCTTCAGTATGTAAAATTGTTGCTATATTGACTTCAAATCGTTATTTTTTAATGTAGAATGGAGGTAGGTTGCAAATCGGAATTCATTCGAATTGTAACGCTTTAGCAGATAAATAACGAACACATTTAAAACCCAAAAATATAAATTATTCAGCTTCTTCGCACATAATTTTGAAAGTCTACAAATGTAGTTACCTTACTGTTATAAATAGGCACACAACTACGCGTAAAATATATCTAAATCCAACAAAAGAAACAGACAAATACATAAATAGAAGAAGATATGCAAATGTGGCTGAAACAACCCACATGTTTAATTCTAACCTACCGAAAACAATACCTCTCCTGCCTACGCAAAACGCAAATAATTCAGAATGTGCAAGAGGTATGAGTAATACGCCGGACGCTGGTGAATACCCGACCTAATTCTCTGATATCGAGTATACGCACGCATGTTGACATGGTCCCGGGACTTCGCCTGGGCTGGCTGTGGTCCCGGGACTCGGTTTTTGTGGTAGAATCCCGGGACTGTCCCTGGACCGGATACCGGGACTGGAAACCCTAATTGGTAATTACATTTTCTATCTAATGGAAAGATGGCCCTTAGTAGGTGCCATTTAAAAAAAGTGACTTTTTCTTAAAAAACGAGTTTAGCAAATTATATTGGTTTATTAAAGGTTTGTTATTGACCTTATTGATAAACTAGCTATTATTCAGTGTTCTATGGTAAAAAATAAAAATTGAAAAAATATTTTTTTTGTTTAAAAAAAGTGAAATTTGGCAATATTATTATATATAATTTGACTCGTAGATTCAAAAAAACATAAAATATACAAAGTATTCGATTTAAAAAATCAAAGTTGGTATCATTTCCGATAAAACCGGAAATCAGCCATTTTGACTATATCAATCGGCCAATCAGAAATTATGTCTAGTATCTTCGTATAAAATTGTATCCAAATCGATTTATAAATAAAGAAGATATAAGCATGGCCCTAGTCTCATTGTCACCCGGTATAGATAAATACAATGCAAAAACTTCCCCATGGTGGAAAAACCTAAAAAATGAAGTAGCAATTGGAATTATTAATCATTCTATACAGAACAATAAAAGCCAATAAAAGGGCCATTAAGTAAAATTTTTCTCTTTTTTACCATGAAGAAGTAGTCATTGCTATTTGATGTTTATGAACACGTCGAGCGACGTTTTAGCTTCTTTAGAAAAACTTGATAACAGTAAATTAAAATGAATATACACGACACCAAGTTCTAAAATATTTATCAAAATTAGGCAACTCACTTTACTATTCAAGAGTAGAAAGAGAAAGCTGATGCTCATAAACTAATTTTAAACTTGAGCTTGGGCTAGCTAATTACCGTATTCCAGATAACAGATCTTTACCTGGAAAGGTTTACATATATTATATATTTGCTTTCCTAGGTTCGTAATTTGCTTCAAGTATCAGCTTTACATAGTTGTGGTGAATTCAAGGAAGAACATTGTATTTATTTCAAATTTCATTTCAGGGCTATGGTAAATTACCACATTACTGATCATTCACATTTTTAAAAAGCGCAACTTTGATTTTTGGAGATACATGCAAAGCTCCTCATTTAGTATCTATTAATTATCATCTAATTAAAATGTGCACTATTTCTATACTGTCTGTAGTTTGTCATAAATATGAAGAAATGTAGGTATATTTTATAAAAGTGTCTCCTGATGCTGGTTTTATTCATTTTAATTTTCAAAAAAGGTAAAAAGAAGAAAATAACACAATTAACGGCCGCCTATAAATATAAAAACCAATTGTCAATATTTATCCTTATTATGTTAAAATTATTAGTTAAAAATTTAAAATTATACTTTTATAATTTTTGACTAGTACTTTAGGAGATATTAAGTCAAAATGTTATTAATTAAGCATAATTTTTGATTAAATAAAAATCATTTTGTCGTAAACATACTTTAATATTAAATTAAAATATTTTAATTAGACGTTTCGCTAGTTATGATAGCTTCTTCAGTAATTTACTAAAACATTATAAAATAGTAATTTATTATACAAGACGATAAAGTTAAATTTTATCCACGAGTGAATCGTTTAACGTCGAGACGAAGTCGAGACATTAATGATTCAAGAGTGGATAGAAATAACTTTATCGTCGTGTATAATACAATATTTTTTTCTATAGCAAGAAATTTAACAATTTCAAAAGAAAATAATGACATTTCAAAATGTCAGTAGCTAGATTGGGTTGCTACGATAATACGAAGCTGTCATATTTAATTTAAACAAAAGTTAGAAAATTAAATTACTTTATCTATCCTTGATGTTAAAGTGCTACTTTATCTACCCTTGCTGTTAAAGTAAAACTTGACATTTTGTTTTGAGTTGATAAAAGCACACTTTAACATGTGCTATAGAAAAAAAGTAATTTTTAACAAATCTGAAAAGAGAAAAATTAGATTAGTGAGCAAAGATGGTTTTCCTTTAACTAGCATACTTACGATAATGAGTAGTTTAAATTTGGATTATGTTAAAGACATTTTTAAAATTTAATATTAACAATTAATGAAGTAAACGGGATTATTCGTGATAATCCATTTTCAATACAATTAAAACAGAACCCTTTAGCAATTTTGAAACCAGAAATGTAAAATGAAACTGATCAGAGCATGCAAGGCTGTTCACATATTTTTATTATCAACTATACCCAAAACTGCAGAAAATTTGGAACTTGCATATGACATAGCCAGGGTCGTATTAAGTTAAAATTTGCTTTTAATGAAAATGTTTGTTTGAATTATAATAGCATAAAAACACAACTAAAGTATTTGGTTCATGTAAAAAAGTTTATTTAAATAAATTATGATAAATAGAACTGAGGTTATATCATATCAGTTCTATAATTAATTGCATTAGAGCATTTTTGTATTTCAATCATCTCCAGGCATATACGTTTTTTAAGTTATTCTCTGTATGTAACATGTTGGGTGCGTAGAAATTAAACTTATTACCTAGAGATTCATTAGCGTGGTCAGTTAATGCTGTTTTTTATTAGAAGGTGATATAGGTATTATTTGTTTTAATTAAGTGTTTGTGCCGATTAATTCTATTAATTGTTTTGTTTGTCCAATGTAAGTGGAGTTGCAATTATTACAATTAAATTAATTTAATGTAATTAATTAATAACATTTAATTAATTAATAACATTTTGACTTAATAATCTCCTAAAATATTCGTTAAAATTGTTGATACACTTTACATTAAATTATACTATTAAAACCCGTAGACACTGTTTGTACAGTTACGGCCAAAAAAGTGGGATGTAAAAAATACAAATTATAACCCCTTACATTTACTGTGTCGTTCTATTTCTAAGTGCAACCCTTGCAGCATGCAATCCTTTCTTTTTTGCACTTTTTCTTCGAAAGACAAAGTTTTTTCAACTTTAAATCTTTATATAGGGACCGTCAAAAAGAAATGAATATTTTATTTTCTAGATAAAAATGTATTGTCATAAGTTACAAATTTAAACAGAACGGTTTGTTGAAGTGTAAGAATAGGAGATTTATTTATCAAATATTGTATGCCAGAAGTGTCCTCCGTCGTTTTCAATACATTCTTCTAAGCGGCGAACGAAATTAAACATGACTCTAATAAGTAATTGCTACGGAATATATGGAATTTCTGCTTTAATGCTTGTTTTAAGTTCGTCAATTGTTCTTGATTTGCAATATGAACTTTACTTTTTAGGTATCCCCAAACAAAATAATCTGACGCATTGCACTTAAATAATTGAATTAACTTTGATAAATTGTTCAACACAAAAAATACGTTGTGTACTGGCCATGTGTCCATTTTGCTAAGTGTCAGAAACTTCTGCAATTGTTTTATACACCTCTACAAAGCATACTCTTTAAAATAATATAAGAGACATAGCGATTGCTGTGACATTTAATTTTTTATTAGAAAATTAAGTAATCAGTCCTTTTTTACGGTCCCTGTAGTATGACACTCACACGTTGTGTGATTTACACCCTAGACAGTGGAAAAGTCCGAAAAACATATCATAATAGACCACTGCCAAAAAATGACATTCAGAGAACAACTCACACTTCACTTACTTTCACTAGGTACAAATATAAGGAAAGCTCAGCGCGAATAATAACTGATATAACTCCGACAACATTTTATAAACCACCAATCTGCAGTCTTTTAGTCACTTCAGAAAGTCATTATAAAACAATTTAAATAGAACTTTGAATTTTGGGCTTCCAGATAAGCGCCCAGCGAACCACCTATATCATAATCCTTAAGCCCCATTCATATTTTGCTTCGTCTATAACAAGGTTAAGACGTGTAAACGAAATCATTTAGAAATTACTTAGTATGGCTTGTTGTCTATCTTTAGGCGGTTTTTAAAATTCTGAACCAGTTAGAAACGAAATCTGAAGTTACTAAACGGTCACCTTATTAGGAAGGATTGCAACTTCACCGTCGCTCGTGTAAGATGTGTTGCAGCAACTACTGTCGGTATCGGTTGGAAGTAAACGCGCGGTGGTAGTCCACATCGGCGATAGTTCCTGTCGGATGTAAATCCACATCGGTGGTAATCCAAGTCGGTTTGTACACCAAGTCGGTGGTATTTTAGTTCGGTGACATTCATATATTTCTTACAAACTTTAAAAGTCGGTAGTAACCCAAGTCGGTGGCAATTCCTGTCGGTAGTGTTCAATACAGTTTTCAGAAGTCGGAGGAAATCCATATCGGTGGCGATCAACATCGGTGGTTTTGTATACAACCCACGGCGGACATCTATTAATTAAAATTTGATAAAAAAGAGTTGAACATTGGAGTAGCCTTCGATTATGCATAGTTAACCAGCTGGCATCCGTCAGTTTATGAGATATATGTTCGAATTTTCTTATGCCATAGATGAAACGAAGGCACGCATTTTGAACTTTCTGAATTTTGCCCGCAGTCACCTTGTCAATAGCTGGGTGGTAGACTGGAACACAGTAATTAAATTGGGAAAGCGCAAACGCTTCAGAAAGTATTTTTTAAATTGTGATGTTTAAGTACGACCTGTGAGGGTATAGTTCTCTAAGATGCATATAGCCCTGAGAAATGTATTTCGTTATTTATCTGATCTCTGTAACGGAAAGTGTTGTCTAAAATAAGACCGAGACTTTTTACTTTATCTACCACAGGTATTCTTACATGATCAACATAAACATTTACAGAATTAGCCAAAAAACTACAGATATTTTTATTACCAAACGGTAAGACAGATGATTTGTCTGGATTAATTCTCAGAGAATGTTGTCTGGAAACCTCACAGATATACTGCAAATCTGAATTTATTTTATATATTGCTTCATCAAGATCAGGCATGTTAAAGGAGTAGTATAGTTGAGTGTCATCAGCGTATATATGTGTTTTGCAAAACTTTATATTCTTCATGAAAGTTGACGTATATATTAAGTACAACAAAGGCCTTAAAATGGAACCTTGGGGAACCCCTTGCGTTATGGGTAATGTTTCAGAGTAAGTATTCGCCAACTGTACCATCTGTGTTCGCCCAGTTAAGTAGCTCGCAACTAAAGCAATAGCGTTTGCACCAAAACCGATAAATTTTAAAATTGTCAGCAATGTGTCATGATTAACGGTATCGAAGACTTTACTAAAGTACAAAAGAACCAAAACAGTAATTTTGCCTTGATCCGCAGCAGTAAGAATATCGTCTGTGACATTTAGCTGAGCAGTTGTACAGCTATAACCCGACCTAAATCCAGATTGTACTGCAGGTAATATATTATTACTATACATAATCCCTTTGGTGTGAATTATACAGCGATCCCAAGACCAATTTCTCCTTACCATGATGTACAATAATCCACTTTTGTTCAATATTATCGTGTGGTATAGTAATTAAGGAATGTCTCATTGAGTGACGTATGTAAATACCAACACCCCCTGCTCGTCCATCACGATCCCTTCTTAAGAGAGTATAACCTTCGATATGCACAAATTCATCCAATATGCCAGGACTAAGCCAAGTTTCTGAAACAGTAAGTATGTCTATTTTATTTTGCACAAAAAAACTTTTAAATCTGAAATTTTAGGTAACAAAGATTGAACGTTAAGATGGCCTATTCTTAAAATATTAGATGACATTGTAAATTAAAGTAGCACGACCATTCCAATAACTCAAATTAGTGATAAAATTAAAAATAATTAAATATTACAACAGACTATTTACCAAAAACTAAGTATTTATGTAGTAGCAAATAGATAATAGATAAATAAATGAAATTTAAAATAAAAATTGATAGCTAAATTTACAAAGATGCTCGTGTAGGCCTGAGTGCTGATAAGTGATAATCCCTTACTTACAGCACAGCAAAACCTAAGGTCACAATACAAGCATCGTAGCAGCTGTAGAGATTAAGCCTTATCGTTTATTAAGTCTTCTAAACTTCTAATTTGTTTAATGCCGTCAGCAGTTTTAACAAGAATTTTGCCCTCACTACTCCACACATTTTTAGCACTATACTTCTTAGCAGCTTCTTTCAGTAACTGATGCCGGAGTCGCGTTAGATCTTCTTTAATTACTATTCGACTATTTTTCAGAAGTTTTTTCTTACTATAAACCAGATGTTTTGTATTTCTGTGCACAAATTTCACTATGATGGGTTTGTGATAAGGTTCTCTGGCGGGTAATCGATGACTGCAGTCTATCTGATCGGGTTTTATGTCCAATTGCAGCTTTTCTTTGCAGATTTTTATAACAACTTCGTCAGTATTCTCACCTTTGTTCTCCGGTATCCCAAATATACGTAGACTATTGCGTCTAGTATACTACTGCTCTAAGTTGTCCTGTGCACAGATGGTATCCTTCTTCACTTTTTCTAATTCCGCTTCTAATTCTTTGACCCGATTTTCATATATTTTAAGTTCATCCTTGAACCGACGAAGGAGCTCATTACCGAGTTTCTCGGAAAGGCTTTGAATTACAGCAGGCGAATTTAGAATCTTCTCAACACATCTGGTCACTAAAGCTTCCTCATCAGCAGTGGAGCGCCTGACGGGTTTATTTTGCAGCATTTTGTTGGCTTGTTTTAAAAATATATAGTAAAAGAGCTACGAGTGCTTAGATGGACGTCTATACACTACGACCGCACATCACAGAATGACACACAAAAACGTCTACATAAAAAACGAACAAGTTACTAGAACTGGATTAAGGTCTGGACACACATTCCCGGACCGTGCCAGGGCCGGAGGATGGCCGGGTGACGGCCGTCACCCGGTGAATGAATTCCACAGTGAAATTAAATGCATCTGTTCACACATCACCGTGCCATGTCCGGGCGCCGTCACCGGACCGGACCCGGGCCGGGTGATAATAGTTTTGCTTACTTTTTGACGGTGACGGTCCGGTCTCGGTGGTAGATTAGATCTGCGTGAGTTTTAGCGTTTTGAAAATACTTAGTGGGTGTATTTTGATCGCAGCATTTGAAAACTATATAATTCATTGTTTATATACGGCGTGAATATAGACATAGAACGACTGATAGAGGAGGTCCGAAAGTTTACGGCAGCCAGTGGGGGGGGGGGGGGGGGGTGATATGGGTGTCGGAACACCTCCAGAGGCTTCAGGAATCACTAAAATTCGTCTTAAACAAAAAAATCTAAAATTACATTTTAGGTATAATAATTGAATATCAATTATTACATTCGGAATTCGGACTCAACCATTTTTAAAATCCGATCTCAACGAACCTCCTTCGGACGTGATTGCTGAGATCAAATTGCCAAAATGTACACAATCTTCCGTATACATACAAACTAAAACTCTCCAAAGACACGTGCGCCATTCTCCATAACATAACTAAGCAAGATGAGGCACATGTCAACTTTCATATTTAATCTTGCTCGTAGAGTCTAAATTTCAAGTTCTCGCTCCCGTAGCGTTCTATTTCTAGTCATCTTCTGTGGTGCACTGAACCTGAGAAAATGTAACCTTCATTAATAACCGAATTTATTGAATTTTTGTGGACCCATACAAATTAATAATCCACGCCACCGCCATCATTTACCGTTGTCTATGTGCTCAAACCGTTTGTGGCGATTAGGTCGATTTGTTTCCTTACTAGATCGTCTCTATTCGAGAATTCAGTATTATACCTTTAAATAAACGGCGTACTAATAGCTTTCTTGCTTAATAAACTCTTTATAACCTTAAAGTCGATTGAATCAGAAGATACAGTAGATGTAAACAAAAACATGTGGCCACTGGCAATTACATTATCAAAAAGTGGCCCCTGATAACAGAAGTAAAAAAATGTCACCCTTAATCTCTATTTGATAACATGGCTGCCAATCACTAGGTGCCTTTGTTTACGTCTACTTCTGTTGGGCATTGAACATTTGACAAAAATATTTAAGAAACCGCGTAGCGCAGTTGGGAAAGCGTTAGGCTTACATTAAGCAAGTCCTCGGTTCGATTCCTGCGGAGGTCAGAATTTTTCCGCTGCCTTGACGATTCCAATCGGGCTGGGTGAGACCATTCACAGTTGGTCACCAAATTAACAGTGCTCTACTCAGAACCACAGACCTAAGAGATAGAGTAACAAGGTCAACACTTCACGAAGAGACACATCGCACACAATGGTTGCTGTGCAATCACAAAAGGCGCACTCCTACTCTGTAACCCGAATCCGGCGCAAGTTAAGCATTGTACCACCAGATGCAAGTGTATAAAGTACCAACCTCTACACCTCAAGGTAAATGAGATTACAGATAATACATACATACAAAAAGCTTTTTAATATAATAAAACACCTAACAATTTATATTTATATATTGAGCTTAAGCAACGTCGGCCAATACCACCACAAACAAAACTTGTTGCACTTGTCTAATCACCTAGAATTTATAAAATTTAGTTAGAATTTTAATTTATGAACTTGGAATACAAGTTTTGGAGCGTCCAATGTATTGAGAAACTACTGATAGTGTTACAAAAAAGTAATATAAGAATTTCCAATTAATACTATATTATTTCCTCTCTCATTGCAAAATGGTATAGACTTTGCCCCGAACTATTCTTAATTAATATTTTTAATTGCCTAGTGTTGCGAAATACCCAAAGAGACATGATGAATTATATCATCACACAAAGAGATTCCAGAGAGTATTATAATATATAAAAATTTAAAAAGAACTAGTAGTTGAAACAGTGACATAACTTGGTACCCGCAGACCTCGCGGCCGCGGGGGGCCCTAATTTTCTTTCATTCAATAAACGAAAGCAGAAAAAAATCGTCCGCAATTAAATTACTGCTGCTCTTAATAAAATAATATTAACATTAAAAAAGGAAGAATGCGATGAAAAATCCTACATTTAAAAATAAACGCAGACCGAAAGTTAAAAAACATTTTGACGGACTTTTAGAAGATCAAAGGTTTCCTATAACCATTTGCATTTGTAAAAGAATCTTATAATCTAGATAAACTAAAAGAGTTTAAAAACGTGAAACAATTTGCTAAGTTTTTAATAGTGGATAATCGGAATTTATCATCAATTTTTCCTGAAATTGCGACTGCACTGTTATTATTTTTAACATTATCTGTTTCGGTCGTTTCAGCTGAAAGAAGCTTCTATAAATTAAAAATTATGTCAGAAACAGTATGTCCCAGGAAATACTAGAAAACCTTTCGTTATTGTCCACTGAATCGGAGATAGCTAGATTTTCCAAACATTAAGGCCGGTCAAGCGTAAGCACATTGCGTAAAATCTCGTTTTCATATTTTAACCATCAACTTAGTTAAAACATTGTTTTGTACTGCCTAATCTTATTATTATTATTATTATTATTGTTGATGTTTTTGCCACTTTATTTTATGAAGGGCCTATAAGGGGCCCACAGTAAATTTTCGCGGAGGGGCCCGAAATCTGAAGTTACGCCACTGAGTTGAAACTGTTGATTTGGAAATGAAAAATCCGAATGTTCTGCTGGCTGTAGTACAAGGAAAGGGCCAAACCGGGAATATTAATAAGTTAGTAATTATATAGTTTTGAAATTCTTGATTTCTGAATTATAACAAAATCTATGTGGAGAACGTGGATCGAATTTGGGCAAGATCCAATTATGGCAGGTAGTTTGGTTTTGGTCTATATATATTTTTGAAAATCATATCCACACATTTTACATATTTTACTTCAGGTTCACCATCTTTGGAATAAATTCTGTTAACTTCCTTGCTCCTAACAGTATTTACCAACTAAATGTTTAGATCATTAAGTATATAAAGCATATACAATAAGAAAATCTCAAAAATAATGTAGATAACCACTTAAATAATAATTTAAATATTAATAAAATTAGATAGATAGACTTCTTTTTACATTGTGTCGATAAACAATTAACTATTGAAAATGTATTTCTCGCTTTCGACCTCAATCATTATTGGCCATTTTTATCGCAACCTCTCAGTAAGGCGCAACCTCTCAATAAAGTGCAACCAATCCAAAGTTATATAAAAGGCCTCATAAAACTACATAACTTTTGCGAAGACATCAACCGCTTGGAACTACAGGAAATTGAGAAAATTACAAGTAGTGAACTATGTCAGGATGGGTATAAACATGATTAATTCCAGAACATACGAGGATCATTTCTTCATCAGTTTATGTGAAGTATTAATACAAATCCATGAAAAGCTTTCTTGGTATGTATTTGTTACCCCATCAGGGAGACGAGCGACATAACGCTGGATTGCCGATTCCGAGGCTGCGAGTTCAAGTTTAAGTTCCGACAAGATTTTTCTAAATTTTTCTATACCTTTTATCGAAAAGTGCAGATAAAAATTTCCATTCCTTGTCATCTTTAGATCTGAAATACCACTCGACTCGCTTTTAAACCGATTTCCGGACATATTAAAGATCGCATGGCAAAAAAACGCTACATGCTAACAATGTGCCGAAATAGCAATAAAGGGCTTTCACCGTCTCATCTTGTTTAGCTCATTTTTCTATTAATTAGAAAAACCAAATTAACTTCTACGAATACAGAAGTTACAAATGCACCCTATTAGAATAATAGAAGTTGTATGTTAATTGCAACAGGCATTTGAGACGGGTGAAATGTGGAAAATTCAAACAATTTACTAATTAACAACAGCAACAACAAATATCTTCAACAATAGATGTAAAATAAACTACACATTTGTTTAAATGTAAGCAAGTGCCTCGATCGTCTAGTGCCAAAAAGAGTTCATTTTGGATTGGATTCAGAAGCACAGAAACCAGAGAAGCAATTCTAGAATATCAGGAGAAACGAGATTAAGCTCGAATTAGACAAGGTGTTAAGCGCGGCTGCTCCCCTATTACCATTATTATTCAGTGTGAATGTATATACCGTACAAAAATCCGTAAACAAACTAAGGAAGGAAGAAACATAAGAATACATGGAAATAAAATTGACACAGTTAGATATACCGATGACATAGTCCTATTGGCCGAATCGGGCGAAGATACTGAAGATCCATAAGAGATATGAACAAGCTGTTTAGATAGCATTACAATATAAAAATAAACAAAAACAAAACAAAAATGATGCTATGCGAGCAAACCCAAAAAAACGTAAATAATATTAGCATAGATAATGAAATGATTCAAGAAGTCAAGGAATTGGTAGCGTAATTACAAAAGGTGGAAGAAGTAGATGATAAATAAAGAACAGGATAAACCTAGCGAACCGAACATTTTACAAGAAAAGCAAATCCTCACACCTAGTAACATCTTTCTAAAGACTAGGAAACAGTGGAGCACAGCAATTTATGAATGTGAAACTTGGACACTAAGCAAAATAAACAAAAGAAAACTTTTGAAAAGTGTTGTATAGGAGGACTCAAAGAATCAGTTGGATGGAGAGAAAACCAATGAAGAAGTGTTATCACTAGTCGAAGAAGAAACTAAAATATAAAACCATAAAAAAAGAGAGTTCGAATGATTTGATATGTATTACCAAAAGAGGGATTACTGAAAACAGTCATAGAAGGAGAAAACCCAAAAGAAGGGTCTCGCTTGCAGTACAAAAAGCAAATGATTGAAAACACAGGAAACAGAACTCTTAAGAAATTTAAAGCAAAGCTTGTAATAGACAAGAATGGGTTGCTGTGCGAGTGAGAGTGCCACAAAGGCGTGTGGCAGAGGTGTGCTCTAACCTCTACTATTCAACTTATATTTCGAAGAAATATTCAAAACGGCCTTAAGTGACACAAGATAGCACTGATCAATGGTGAACTCGTCAACAACAAGATATGCTGACGATTTAGTTATAATTGCAACTAGCGACGAAGGACGACAATTGCTAATGGACAGAATGCATGCAATCAGTGAGAAGTGCATTACTTCTCTTAATGCAAAACAGACAAAATATATGTTAATTGTTACAAATAATTCACCTTCAACTACAATATACGTTGCAAATACCCAAATAGAGAGAGTTGAGGGATATACATATTTTTTTCATTCTCTACTAAAGAAGACTAGGTTTGCCTTGCTAATTTTTGTTCGGTACACGATTTAGTTGATAAGGGGGCATATTAGTTTCCAGAAACGTTTGAATTTTAATATTTTTTATATGGTAGTGTGGCGAAATCCCAATGAACAGCATGAATTATAATACGCCACAAAACAGATTATACATAGCTGGATACTAATATTAATGAAAATCCGAATCGTTCAGAGGAAACAAGATCAAGAATACAAGAGGCATGTGCCGTTTTAGTCAAATAAAAGAAGTTCTGATTGATCGGAACTTGAACTTACAATTGAAGAAAACTAACTGCAGCAACTGAAGAACTTAGAGGTATTTGAGATATAGGCCTATCGGCGCATCTTGAGTGTATTATGTAGTGACCTAGTTACGAATGTGGAAATTCTAAGTCGAATGGCTAAAGACCTCGAGATCTTAATAACGGTGAAAACTAGAAAACTTGATACTTCATACACGTTATGGGGAATCAAGAAAGATACAAAATATTAAGCTTATTATTGAGCTGAAAGTGGTGAGAAGAAGAGAACACGGCAGAAGAGGAATTTTGTAGCTCAAACATTTGCGACGGTGGTTTGGTGTGGCCTCTTTAGGTCTACTTCGACGAACTGTATATAATTACAGATCGCTATGATGATAGCTAAGATCCGCAGTGGCTAAATTACACAAAGAAGAAAGCGACCCAGGAGAGTCCATATAAACATTTTCTTCATTATCGGCAGAGATGGCTTGTTTTTAAATGATTATTTAACTTTTTTATACTAAAACTAAAGAAACTCGTAGAAATTACCTCTAAGCTATATAAAAAATGTGTCTTCCGCACTTAGTTTCTTTTCTTCTTCTTCTTCAGCCTGTGTTCATCCATTCCTGAATGTAGGCCTCTCTCAGTTCTTTCCATGCCTGCCTGTCCTTTGCCTTCCGAAACCAGTCTCTTCCTGCTGTCTTCTTAATATCGTCTAGCTATCTTTTTTGTGGCCTTCCTATACTTCGTTTGGATGTTCTCGGGCGCCAGTGTACGATTTTATGTGTCCATCTAGCTGGGTCTTGTCGTGCGACGTGTCCCACCCAGTTCCATTTTAGTTGAAATATGCGTCGCATAATGTCAGGAACTTTTGTTTTTCTGCGGACTTCGTTGTTTCTTACCCTGTCTCATAGCGTGAGTCCTAGCATGGCCCGTTCCATTGACCTTTGCGCAGTGCTTAATCTATTTGCACTTTTTGTTGTGAGCGTTATTGTTTCTAGGCCATACGTGGTGACAGGGAGGATGCATGTTTCGTATACCTTTCGCTTTAGGTTGATAGGGATATCTGGGTTTTTAACGATGTATCCCAACTTATTTGTGGCCATGTCTTCAGTGATCTTTACATGGAATGAAGCAGTTTGGTATATATAATTTATAAGGTTGGAGTACCGCGAATCAATTCCTGCTTCATCCATCGCTTGTAGGATCGCCCATGTTTCGATCGAATCGAATGCTTTGTTGAAGGCGACAAATTCTAAGTGGAGAATAATGTTATATTCAGTAAATTTTTCTATAAGTGTTCGGAGTGATTCTAAATGATCTATAGTCCCGAAGCCCTTTCGGAATCCTGCTTGTTCCACAGGCTGGTAAAAATCGAACTTATTTGTTAAGCGGTTTGTTACTATTTTAGTTAGTATTTTATATAAGTGAAATAGCAAACTTATTGGTCGATAGTTTTCTATATTTGTCTTATCGCCCTTTTTGAACAATATGATGACTTCAGAGTTTTGCCATTTTGTTGGTATTCTTCCCTCTTCAAGGCATTTATTTAGTGAAAGTCTTACAGCCTCCAATACCGTTTCACCTCTCATCTTTAGCATTTCGCAAGTAATCTGGTCTTCTACCGGACCTTTCCCATTTTTTCATTTGTTGCAAGGCTTTTCTGATTTCTGTTTTTTTTTCATAGAAAAAAAGACTTAGTTTCTAGTGAAGTTAAACAATTTTCGACTTTGATCTCAAAATCCTTCCATTTACATGGTGAAAGTATTAATCAGTAGTATGGGTATTAATGAGTACCTACTATTGGTATGTATGTAATTTTTAAATTAATTTTGTCTCTGCATAGTAGTAAAATAGTGAAAACCTGCTCTGGTCAAATTTGCCCCAATTGGCGCCACGGTGACTGCCATTTACGCCAAAAAATCTTTAGAGAAGTATATGGCGTAGTTGATCATTCTAAGACAAACTAAATATTTCTAATATTTGTTTGCAATCCTACTAAAACGGCAACATTTTAGTTGTCATTATTAATGTAAAAATGGCATACTTTTTCACTAGCGAATAATAGTATATTATACATCAAGGTAGCGAAGCGCAGTATTATAACCTGAGCGATATTAGATACTGAGCGCGAAGCGCGAAGTATCTAATGCTCGAAGGTTATAAGAGGATTCGCTACCGTGGTGTATGTATTATTTTTTGCACTACCTAAACGGCTTAATGCCTAAAATTCCCAAAAAATTTCGAAAATATTTTAACTGTCAACCTGCCAATACAGCTTTTTAAAACGTCAAAACTAAAATAGCAACTAACAATTTATGAGTTACCACGGTAAAAATTGTTTATTTTACTTAGACAAGGTGGAGAAAAACAATACGACCTAAAGATAGGCCAATAATGGTGCGTTCTGAGACTAGTAGTGCAAAATAGCTATTTTTGTATTAAGGGCGTGAAGGAGGCGATTTTGGCCCGCGGCGGAATTATAAGCCAGAGGCCCGAAGGGCCGAAGGATTATAAAACGCCAAAGGGCCAAAATCGCCGTTCACGCCCGAAATGCAAACAAGATTTTTTGTAAAATCCACCATAAAGCTTTGAAAAATAAATGGCACGATTCGTTCTCAAAAATCAAATTGTTGTTGGTTGCCAATGTGATGCTGGTTTTTTAGGCCTTAGGGCGCAAAAGGCATTATTTACGCCCGCAAATTATTTTTAGGCCTTAGGGCGCAAACGGCACTATTTACGCCCGCAAATTAATGCATAAATGACCATATTTTAGTACGGTTTTACAAAAAACTTATTTATCTACGACAGTGTGTAAAATTGCCTTTTAGTTGGCAGTTTTAAGTTTGTAAAACGACTGTTTAATAACATGTTTTCATTAGTTTACGTTGTCATACTGTTTAAAAGATTTCATTAGGCACGTTGTCAGTAGCAACGTGTTCTAAAATTTCTAAAACAATAATCCTAATTTACATTAAAAAAAATATTTACCGTGTTTTCTAGATTCTATCGTAGATAAAATATTGTACAATACACATGCGTAAAGTAAGTTTAGTCACTCGCGGGGCTTAAAACGCTCGCTCACTCGCGCTTTAACTCTACCCCACTCGTGACTAAAGAGTAGCTTTACGCACTTGTATCGTAAATTACTATTATGTAAGATCGATCAATAATAGACGGATTTAGAACATTATTTTCAGGCGTAAACCAAGTACTTTTCGCCCTCGGGCGATAAAATTCCTTTTTCCGCTGACGTTATTCTAGTTATTATTTATAAACACCTATTCACAAAATTCATAGTTACACAGTTACTAGTTAGCTAAAATAACTGTAAAAATTGTTCTATTTTTATTGGCAACGTTATATAATCTGGTTTTACTTTCTAAATTAAATTTCGATCGTGCATAAAGTTTTGCATGCACCTCAGGCGTAACCAGTATCTTTGTCGTGTAATAGTTCCCGGCGCTACGCTCCTCGTATTGTAACTTTTACTCCGCTGGCCAAAAACGACAGTTTTACGCCCTTTATCCAAAAATATCTATTTGTAACATTGCCATTAGTGACATAAAAAAGTACTTATTTCACCTCTTGCCGTAAATTTTTGTCAACATAACCTAGAATATCTGAAATTTGTTTACTTATTACAGAATTGCCAAAAATCTTGTATGCAATACGTTGCAAAAATGAGTATTTTTTTCAGCTGAAGCAACGTATCAAATGCTTTAGGTCACAGGTCCGTATCCAAAAATTTGTTGTTGAAGATCAAAAAAGACTCGAAACATAATTAAACCATAGTGTGTGGATACATTGTTGAACTAAAAAATTCAATATCAGAATGATGGTTGCTCGAAGACGAAACGTCAAATAAAAAAAATAATGACGTTATCTTTAAGTCCATGAAAAGTTGCTATAAAGAAGTTTTGTCAGTTTCGCTCTAACTTTAACATCAACTCCAGAAAAAAATAGAATTAGAAATCCGAAAATTCGGTTTTTTAATATAACTCAAAAAGAAAAAATCATATCGAAGATTTCTAGGCGTAATTTTGATAGTCTCTTAATTACGCAACGTTTCTCCCATTTAACCAAATTTGTATCTCTTACAGTTAACGAGATCCCTATACTTACCCTCCTTATCTTGGACACTCTGTATATATTTTTTTTAAATATTATTTCCAGGTCGTCATCACTTATGCATAACATTTTGCCAATAACATTTTTAACAGCCACAAATGCCCATGAATTAATTTAGTCAACTTCACCCCAAAATCATACAAATATTCCGCAATTTGAATATTTTATTACAGTTATGGCTAGGTTAATCAGTTTGAAAAACAGAATTTATAATTATCACCTGCATTAGAATGGTAAGAAAAATTTTTACCAAGCACATTTCAAATGCGGTTCTTCTAAACATGCAGTGGTAGAAAGTTTTTCAACCCTTTTGAAAATATTTTAGTACTGAGACCTTATAATTATTTTATCCCTTAATAAAATAGCATAAAGAGTTCATAGCAAAAAGAAATCCATAGTAAATAGATGACCAATAATATAAGTTACATTAACAAAGAAAAAAAAGTAGTTCAAACCTAATTTCAATTTGAACCTTTTTTTAACTTTTTGGTCAACCTTATCCAACCGGTCAACCTTCCCCTATTTTACGGTATATTGAATGATACAAAATTAAATACAGTAAAAATGAAGATATTTAGTTATTTGCAAAAATCCAGTAGACCGTGGACTTCCTATTGAAAAAATAAAAGTACTAATTTCGGATAGTAAAACTCCACTTTTCTCAGTTAGCGTTCCCATTAGGGATGGACGAGTGACGTAAAAACACTCGGGTCCCGCTGGGTCACGGCGGGTCGGCATGAATGTGAGTAATATTTTAAAATCGGCCGGTGAACGTGAGTGGAAACTTCGAAAGCGTGATTCACGTTTAACGTTAATTTCACGTTAAATATTTAGTAACGAATAAAAGATTGCCCACCATGTGGAAGATCTAGAGCTGGGGCGGGAGGTCATTGTACTTCTGTGGCAGCCTGCAGCTACGAAACTTCGCACCTCTGTTGTGAATGTTGTGTCTATACTCAATCGCGTGTCTGCGTCAATAGGCGACCAAATAGAACGTACTTTTAGTTCCTCGGGCGTAAAAGTTCCCCAGATGACGTCATTTGAGTGTATGAATAAATCGCTATGAAATGACGTCATTTGGGTGGTAGAATGGAGTTATTCTAAACGCAAAATAGAGAAAAAGATTTTTATTTCCCTCTTCTGAAAGAGAAAGGAAGTATTGTAATCACGAAAAAATCACCTTCCGAGATTTCTTCAGATCTTAACGTTTCAAGGCCCCTAGATGACGAAAAAGAGGTTTTCTTTATTCTGTCTGTCTGTCTATCTGTTGGCAGTATAGCTCAAAAACTATTTGTCGAAAGAAGACGATATTTTGCATACATATTATATGAGCCCACTAGATGCAAAACTGTGCGTTTACGCTGTTAGTAAATTTGTGCTAGAGGCAAAAAACTGTTACGTCGTGTTTGTTATACTACTCGACCAGCAAAAGTGGCCCAATAGATTGCACTAACACCAACGGAGATCATATTCTCTTATTTTGCTTGAAAATGTCCTAGTTTTAACGTAAATTGTGTTTTAAAAATAAACTTACATAGTTTTGCATCTAACTTACAGTTTCACTTAGTTTTGCATCTGAATGACGACCAAATTTTGAAAGTCAATTAAAGTTTTACCTTTCCCAATTCATAATTGACTATGTACAGATTGTTTAATTAACACGGTACCAAAAATTATATTTTTTGTAGAACTATTTTTGTTTTTTACGTCCAAAGTTAAAACAAAATAAAAAAATTTGGATCAAAACCTCTACAGAATGCCATCATTCTGAAGTGATGTAAAGTTGTGGGTCCCATGTTACTACGATGAGTAGCATATAAAAGATCCCTTGGTAGGGGTTGGAACTCTTTAATCTCGGCAAAATTCTAATTACGACTTTGACCATATGACCAAAGCAGTCGGTGTCTAAGGTACCTGGTACTCCGCATGCTTAGACCTTGCCCATTACAAACAAATAAACAAAATAAAACGTAACATAAAAAATAAAAGTACACAAATAATTCTAGTTTCACTGTTTAAAGTTGCAGCTCATTTTCATTGAAATTTTCGTTGTCAGTTTCAGTATCTTTGGATTTCTACGTCTGTATCTTCTTTAATGCAATCAATAATTTTGTAGAATTCTAATTGTTGGTCCCTTCTCCAGTAACTTCAGTAACGGTTCTTTAACAAACTGTCAATAAACGCTTGTCATATCAAAAAGTGAACAGGGTCATGTGACGTGAATTTTCAGTCGTGATTGGTCTAAATAAAAACACAGAGTTTTGCATCTAACATGCTCACATTTTCACTTAGTTTTGCATCTGACATCGATTTTTACATGCCTATACAATGTAAAATACCGAGTCATGCCTTTTTAATATTTCACTATGCTATACTCCTTAAAACAACGAATCCATTGATACCAATATCTAATTTTTTGTATATTGTGCAAATACCGAGTTTTGCATCTAATGGGCGCATATATCTACCTCGCATAAAACCGGTACAATTTCATACAAATATATACAGGGTGAGCACCTTAAAAATTAAATTTTGTTTATTTTTGGGTTAATTTTGAAATAGAAGGAAGTAATAACTTTTACATTGGTCAGGCTTTACATTTGCCGAAAATAAGACTCAACCGATACAGGAGTAAAGAGTAAAAACGTTATAATGTCATAAAAGAGTAAAAAGGTTTCAACAATAAGCTCGTTCCAGAGAGGCGCGCGCTGCACTTATTTCTATAAGGATTGATGGCGCAGTTAGAATTTCGCTGCAGTTACATCCGCTGCGGAGATGCGGTTACGATCGCTATGCAGGTGCGACGGGTTCAAACCCCAGCGGGATACTTTTTTTTTAAATTTGAAAATTTATCTAATTCGGGCGAGGGAACTTCTGGTTAAAGCCTTTTACAGATTTTTTAATTTATAAAACGGTATAAAACTGCAAAATAGAAAATATAGTATAAAACACTCGTTGCAGAAGGTCCTTCAAGCACTCATTTGTTCCTCAACTCGCCGCTATGCGGCTCGTTTCGAAATTTCAAATTCGTGTTTGAATAGATGCCTTCTGCAACTTGTATTTTAATATACTATTAAACCTAGAAATTAATCTCGTATCAGCCAATGAGAAAAGTCAGTTCAAATGACAGCTGTTGATATTAAAAGTAATATCTTTGAAGACGGTTGCAAGAAATCTTTTTGCGAGAAATCAAAATGTATCCCTTGTTGTAAGGTATTGTAGTCTATTTTCATTTATTTCTTTTTGTGGCTACTATTCTAATTGCAACGTATCACATAAATTATTTATGTTAGAGATTTTAGTTTTGTTGCGGGTCCTTTATTGGTTTTACATTTGAACATTCTGTTCTATCTGAATTTGAATTTTCAAATAAAAGCTGCGGGTCACGTCGAGAGTGGAGGGTCACGCCGTGAACGTGAGCGTGAGCGTGTGTGAACGTGAGTGTTTAAAGCAAGCGTGAAACATGCGTGACGTGAACGAATACTCACTCACGCCCGCATCTCTAGTTGCCGTATCTGCTATAGTTTTTGAGAATTATATGGAGGCAGTGAAAATTATGTATAGTAGCAAAGCTCAAAAAATAGCTTTTAGTATGTAAAAGCTAACTCCGATTTGCATGTGAAAAAAATTGACATTTACTTCAGTTATGTGTGGACCAAATTCATTAATAGTGTGCCCTCCCTGAAGATTGTAACATCTTTTTAGTTTTTATTCGATTTAAATCATTTTTTTTTCAAAGATAGAGCACATTATAGTCTACTTGTGAGCAAAAATTTATTCGCCCTCTTCAAATGCAAAGCCATCTGCGCTACCAAATAAATAAAACAAATCAAAAAAGCGTATTAGAATATTCAGAATTGCCCAAAAAGCTGAAATTCTAAGTTTGATCAAAATTGAAAAAGATTTGTATTCCTTAGTTATTTTTTCATTAAAAACGTTGATAATTCATTTTGAATTTAATTTAAATTTTTAGGTGCAATTTTTTCAGAAATTAGACATAAATACAATGCAACAATTAAATATGCTTTTGCATTCCACTAATGGGGTATTTTTGGAATTCGAGGTTGTTTCAAACGTACTCTGAACCACTTTTATAGACAATTTTGCGAGAAAAAACTCCTCATATGAAGGGGGCGAATAGTTTTTTGGCTATAAGTAAACCATAATGTGTTCTATATTTGAGGAAGAGTTGATTCAAATGGGATAAAAACTAAAAACGATATGAAAATGTAACACTCTTAAGTGAGACACACTGTATATAAGTACATAAAGAACTTCTAGTTTTTTTTTTTTCTCAAATTGAAGGGCTGGAATTTTCATTTTTGAACTATAGTTTCATTTCCCCCATATAAAAAGTTGACACCATGAAGCTAAGAGTGAAAGATTTTTATTTTCTCAATAAATTCAGCTTAGTCCGCTCGTAACAAACTTATACTTTTCTGAGACGTTACTCGAAAAGTAGAGCACTATCTAGAGCTCACCCCAATTACACGATCATAATAACATCCCATCACGGCTAACACAAACAGCAATTACAAAAAACCGATGGCGTTTAAAGGCAAACTAGGATTACTAAGCAAATAAATTAACCGGCAAAGCTGCCGTCCATCGATATCTGTTATTTTTAAACACACAAGTGATTAGAGCGATTTGGGTAATTACCTGTGTCGGTCGCCGTGGTGACCCGTGGTGGCGGCGCCAGGTCTAAAGGGGGGTGCACCCCCCTCACCCCGCCTACCACATCGGCCCGCCGAGATTTCCTGAAACAGAAGCCGAAATAAATTAACATCGTTAAATATAATTAGAACATTTATTAAATCCAATGATTAATATGGTGGGCGTGCCTGCAATCAGTCAAAAGTACGCAAGATCGCAACTGATGCGTTTAATCATAATGAAAGTGGGCTGGAGCGGAAAGAGTGTGTTATTTGCAGCGTTTGGGCCATCATTACGGACGATACCTCGATGAAAACGGAAAAGACGATAATCGGTGCTAGTATTGGATTTTGAGCTTTATCAAATTTAGACTTGTACAAATAAATATATTAAAATATGGTTTTCTGCCACATGCAGAATTTTAATAGTAAATTTAGGGTGTAGTACGTTATACAAGACCTCGGATTACTGACTAATTTATATGAAAAGAGATCGATCGATTAGAGCCGTTAAAATGCTGTAGTGAAAAACATTTGTAAACCGATCATTTATAAAAAAAAGTGCAGGCATCGCAAGTGGTGACGATTTTGACCGCGTGGGAGGCGGCGAAACGCCAACCTTATCCCCCGGCTACGCTAAAACAAAAGTAACTCACACACGATTGGTTTATTAATAAACAGTTACACCGCATAGTATCTTGTTTTCATACCATTAAGGGTGTTTACAGCACATACCACTTCAAAACTGCAACTAACCTAACAATCAATAACCACATCTTTATTTTCACCACCAACTGCAATTTTTTCAATTTATTATTTATGGCTGGCCGCGGTGCTTCTTGGATGTATGCAAGCTTCGATTTGCGTAGTTCCGGGAATTACTTCTTGCACTCGTTGAGTTCGCATCTCGAAACATAAATTGTATAATACTGTAGAACCAGGTTGTATTCTGAAAGGAGATGAAGTTTCTTGGTTGCAATAAGATGTGATTAGAGTGGCGAGATCTAACCACCCTTTTAAAGACAATTTTAGCCTGTGTCTTCGTCACAAATAAATACACCTCAGCGTTTATACGTATATTGAATTATTTAACAAATACAAGTTCTTACATATAATTGAATGTGTGTCGTGTTTGCTGTTTTTGAACTCATAACCTATTATTGGCATAGGCCCAGAACACGACGCTTGCATAATAATACCTCGCCGGTAGGCAATGTGTGTAAAATCTGACCCAGCAATAGCATTATAATGCAGCGGTCTGCATAAAGCTTCCTTATAGTATTGCAACGTGACCCAGTAAATTGACTAATATAGAGTTTTGTATACAAATAGTTGCACATGTCCTAAACTAGTTTTTATATGCCATTTGAAAGCACTTTTGTGTCCGCATGATTTTACTTAATTCCACTAAATTATCTTGTCCCATGATCAAACATTATTTTGAGCAATGGCCCGTTCGCAAAATGTTTTACACGACAACGGCTGTAAACTATCTTGTCTAATATAACTGTTTCGAACCTATTTATTTTCTTGAGATGCAGTGATTTTGTTGTTTTATTTATGGTGAATCGTAACTATAGCAAGCAATATATTCTGAATTAAAAAAAATACAGAGCTAAGAGCAATGTCTCCCTAACAGCAAACTAACTTAATATTTATTTTCTAAACGTTACACTCATCTAAATAAACTAAGTATGATAATGATAACTTGCAGAGCAATTTTGGAATATTTTGCCATATACATAGTTGATGTCGTCTCTTTTCAACGTTAGGAACAATTGTGGTACATTCTTGAGATGCTCCCTTTGACAAGCAGATACAGTGAATTTATTTTAATGGTTAACATAGCAGTTTCGTTTCTATGCCAGCATTTAATCATACAGGTCACTTCCATAGTTACCAATGAAATCAATAGATTAGTGCGTTTATTTTACGAGTTAACATACGAATTAGAATTAGATACTTGCTAATAAGAAACTTTAATTTTGTTATCGGAATGTAGGTATGCAACTAAAAAGTAGATACGTAGGAACAACTTGTGTGTTGTATCTTTTCTTCAGTGGTATACATTAGGATAACTTTTAATTGCCTTTTTGACAAGTAATAATTCCTATGTTAACTCTTAAAATACACGCTCTAATCTATTGGTCTCATTTGTAACTATGAAAATGACCTGTATGATTAAATGGTGGCATAGAAACGAAACCCTTATGTTAACTATTAAAATAAATTCCCTGTATAGTTCTATGTTCATAACAAGCCTGATGTTGTGTAAACAATTTACTATTCGTTTAGGTATTAGTTTTCCATTCCCCTGCTCCAAAAAATATCAGGTACTCTGCTACAGGTACCAAATTATTTAAATCGTTGTTATTGTTATACATACATTTCTTTATAAATTGTTCAGCTGGTAGCCGTGTTACGGTTCAAAAGTTATTTAGCGCTGATGATGATGGTTCGAATTCCCTGCGTCGCGTTCTTCGGTCGGCCGAAAATCGTTTGTGTTGAGCGAGAAGTTGCAGTCGGGCGAAGCTTCAGGTGTTCTTTTTTGTTTTCGCTGTCAAGCAAACAAGACTTGCTGCGTGTAGAGGCTGACCTCATTTGGGCTTTTTTCCGCTCACCCAGTGCTTGAAATTGAGGATGCATTCCCGTGCTACTCATCTTTAGGGTGGATTTTGGATTGGAAGCGGCGCTTAGAAATATTTTTCCTTCGTCAAGATGACGGATTAGGCTGTTTAGGTTGATCAAGTTCAAGTGGCCCTAATTTGATATAAGTTTATGGAGCCTTTTTGCTTGTTTCGTTGGTTAGAGCTGCCACTATATCTTTCTCACTGCAGCAAGTTGATACCCTCACTTCCTAGCGAGCCCCGTTTGTGATGCGGCCTTAACATACTGCGGCGTCTGTTGCTGCTGATTACCCAAGGAGTCTTTAAGCGACGTCAAGAGAACCAATGTTTGGTCGTGCATGTAGCTCTTTTATTAATCTATAAATTTTATGGAATGCGTACACGTCTCGTGCTTAATTTCTCAATTTTTCGGTGAATTGTAATTAATTTGTGCTTCTTTTGATTGAGATTATCGTGCTGTGCTACGTTCCAACGTATTCCATTATGGCTCTTCAGGCTTCCTCGAACGTCAGCTTTGCTTATATAATTTGGTAATTTGGGTTTGATCTCGCATGGTGCAGTTTGCATTTCGCCAACGCCCCCGATAAGCACACTTAAGGTCTCATCTAAGCTTTATTTACCCAGGAAATGATATTCCCTCTATAATTTTTAACAAGCTAGTTTGTCCATTTAACGTGATAGCAATTATATTTATATACTTATTTGTTTATTGTGGTTTTGATCTCTTTGGCTACAATGCCGGTTTCGATTTCTCTTTCATTTTTCTCAGATTGCAAGCCTTTGTCATTATCGTTCATATCGCATCATATTTTTAGTAACGCTCTTACTCTGTTGGAACTTCCTTTTTATCCCTTACTGATCGACTTTAGATATATTTCGCCGTCACTAGACCTGTCTATTTATGAAATATGGTATTCTAAACCACAGCCCTGCGCCTACACATATGCATAAAATGTGTTGGGACATCTATAACCCATTGTTAGGGAAAGGGTTAAACTAAACGACCGTATTATCCCAGTGGTCTAGCTGCTGACCTAAGAAACCAAAGGTAATAGGTTCGATACTGGCTTGCTTCCATGCCAACATGACATTCTTGGCCTTAGAGTGCAAAACCGGTAGTAATAATTGACATTCGATGCTGCATGCCCAACGACTTTAGATCAACGATCTAGACTAAATAAACTACTATTCAATAGTTGCATATAATGGTGTGGAGCCTATTTCAGTAAACTATTAAAAGGTATGGCATTGCAATTCCTTATTTCCTATAGACAAGAAGCTATCAATATCTACTGGACTTGCGTATTTCTATCGGATGGCCATACATTTCTGCGATTTCATTACGTTTAGAATAAGCAACCCTTTAAATATCAGATGTCATTCATGTCATCACAACTGACATTCCTAGTTGGTAAAATGATGACAGATTCCTATAATGTATTATTATTATTAGTGAAATACTATAACCATAATTTATAAGTAGCCAATTCCATGACTACCGGGATCGGTATAGAAGTATAGAAATCTGATCTATGTTACTAAATCAATTCCGCACACTATTCAGTGTTGATAAATCAATATATTGAAATCGAAGGTATCGAGAACGCATCAGTTACTAAGCGAGTTTCGGATTTTATAAGTGGATGATCAAGCATGTTTACGCGCGCTTAGGCCTCAGAGAAGGCTCGTTATGCTACCTGCAAGTCATATTTATATGTATGTTTGTGTGTAGTTCTGTTACTCCTTATAGACCAGTTTTCTGACGTCAATCGTATTTCAATGTCAAATGGTTGATGGCATGGTTCAGTACCGATCCAAAGAATTGCAAAGAAAGTTTCGCCTATCCACGGATTCGAACCGAGGACTCGATTACTACAAAACTCCTACGTTAATAGGTTTCTTTCATTAAATAGCTAGTTGTTCCTCTCGATATAACTGAGGGACTAAGGATGAAACTTCGGTCCATTACTACCAATGGCGAAATCGCAATGAAATGAAATTGTTATATTCAGAAATTACTAAAACCCCAAAAGCAATAAAAGTGAAACCTCAGAGCCTCTGCAGAAACGTATTTCGACAATCACACTGTCATCTTCAAAAGAATCCTGAAACTAATTTCAAAATACCTATAAGAAGAAGGATATAAGTTATGAGAAGAGTTGAACATTTGTATTCAATAAAACCAGTAAACCGATTTATATAATACCGAAAATTCTGGTAGAACGACATTGCACGACACACTAAGCCAAATCGTTTGTATTGAACTTGAAGAAATCATGTAGCGGAGTTGGTAGAGAGTTAGGCTTGCATTACGCAAGTCCTCGATTCGAATCCCACGGTGGAAGAAAATTTTCCGCAGCCTTGGCGATCGGTATCGAGTTTGGTGAGACTATTCACAGTATGGCACCAAATCAGCTGTGCTGTACTCAGAATCACAGATTTAAGAGATAGAGTAGCAAGGTCAACACAGCACACACACCTAACACAGTGGTTGCTACGCAAACTCAAAAGGCACGCTCCAACTTTGTAACTCAAAACCGGGGTATGTTGAGCATTACACCGCCACATGCTAGCGTACAAAGCACCAGCCTCTACACCGGTACGTAAAAAAGGTTACAGATAGTACATACATACATACATACATATATTGTATTGATTTTTTATTTACTGCCCATTTTTTTCTTATTCTTCAAATTTGGACCCATTCTTCTTCAACTGAAAGATATTATAAGAATACTTGCTTAATAAACAGGGACTTTTCAATAGTTAGAACTCAGATAATTTTAGATATCGATTATACGGTATAGATAATAAAATTTAATGAAAGATTTTTTTCGATTTTCTATAGGTACAGTTGAGGCCAATAAAAAAATGGGCCAGCTCTTATAACAGACTTTTGTCTAATTCTAGCAGCTTGAATTGGTTTTATTAATATGTCATATTGCAACATTGAGTATTTGACATCTGCCAAACAATTCCAACTTAAAAATAATACGACAAAGTAATTTAACCGCTATAAATGCAATGACGAAAGGTGGAATAATCGCGAAAATAAACGTAACTGTCTCATTTTTTTTGCCACAACTGTACTATCTACAGATCCACACAACAGTAGTACCGAGTGACCATTTATGTTCACCAGGTATTTACTTTTTTAATAATATTCTTTGTATATGCACCCAATTCCTAAACATCTCGTATGCACTGTACTGCAACCGTTAAAAATATTTTTATTGAATAATTCATCAAACCGAGGTGCCCTTCATCATGACATTTATTGATTTTAAATGCGCGTTTGACGTAATTATTCAGTGGGTATGGCAAATACTAGACCTAAATAATTGGAGTGCCGCTAAAGGTAATCATCACCACACACTCTGTATATCAAATAAAGTCAAGGTTAGTAATGATATACATAACTTAAAAATACTGTCCCCATTCTTGTTTAAGGTTGCATTGAACAGCGTAATAAATATGAAGTGCTAGTCCGACGAAATATCGTTGCTAATTGATATGCACAACTAAATGGAAAAAGGACTTACGGAACAAATACAAATTGTATGCCATAATAGAGACGAAATCAATGAGAGTTGGTCTCCATAACCAACAGAGACTGCACATAAACAACCAACAAATCGACGATGTGACAGAGTTCTGCTATCTAGACAGCATATTATCAATAAATAGGGTCACCGAAGAAGATATGTAACACGAAATAAGGAAGGCAAAGTAGCATTCGAAACTCTAAAGGACATCTGGACCAACCCCCAATATTAGATAATAAAATATTAATATTTAATTTATAATGGGAGAGAGCGGATTGCCGGCGGGTAAAGCGTTTGCGTTTATATCAGTTGCAACGTTCCCTCTCCGGCCACCATACAAATACTTTCGATGGTCGTGACTCCTTCAAAAGGACATTCTTTCCAAATCAAGGGGTAAGGCTAGCTACCTTCCCCGGCCTCGGTCGAAGATGGTTTATAAAACCACATTTTGTGTGGTTATGAACAGACTCTCATGTTACATTAAGAAGAAGAAGAAGAAGTAGAACTGTATGTATGTATCGTCGGTAACCTCATTTTACTTCGCGGTTGGTGCTTTATGCGCTTGCATCTGGCGGTACAATGCTCAACTTGCCCCGGATTCGGGTTACAAAGTCGGAGCGCCCCTTTTGTGCTTGCGCAGCAACCATTGTGTGAGGTGTGTGTCTTAGTGATGTGTTGACCTTGTTACTCTATCTATTATATATGTGCTTCTGAGTAGAGCACATTTAATTTTGTGCCCAACTGTGAAAGGTTTCACCGAGCCCAATTCCAATACCCAAGGCTGAGGAAAAATTCTCGACCCCGCGGGATTCGAACCGAGGACTTGATTAATGCATGTCTAGCGCTTTCCTAACTGCGCTACCCGGAGAAGTAGAATTAATAATGTCAAATCGATGGTAGGTACTATATGGCTGCGAAACGGGAAAAACTTCCAGCGCTATAGATAATAAACTGCAAGTAGAAGAATATTAAATGTCCTGTGGATTTACTTCATTACAAACAAATTAAACTGAAACTGCATTCAGTGAGAAGAGGTACAGAATATATTGCAAATACATAGCTAGAATAGAAATTCCAAGGAACCAGATGAAGAGGTAGACCCAAAAGGCCATGAAAAAGAGCGATCTACAAAGAAGTAGCATCAACGGAAAGAAGTATTAGTAGAAACCCTATTCTACAACATGGGAACTTGACGGGTGCGTATACTCGTACTAGATAATCACTGAAACCTTTTTTTGGCGTAATATAATTCATGGTATTTTATGGGTATTTCGCTACCCTGCAAAATTAAAAATATTAAAAATCGAACGTTTCGAGAAATAATCGGCCATCGTTATCAGGCTCCAAGGTGTGTACGGCCCCTACACACACCAAGGGCACCCCAGGGAAGCACATACGGGTGCTCACACAGTCTAGATTCTCAAGACCGTACTCTTGCCTTCCCGTAGCGGAGCTGTTCAAGCTTAATAAGCAAAAAGAAAGGGATCAAAGAGGCAAACACGGGGCCACCGTTACGAGGTGTTGGACCAGGAGCAGTCCTGGTCTAGTATCCAAAGTGAAAAAGAGATTTCGAGCTGTCGCTAAAGGTGTCGGCCCGGTAGGCTGTACTCTTATCCGAGACGAGTCGGACAGTCGACTGAGGAGCAGGACCAGAAGCGCTCATGGTCCACATTCCGAGGCGCATCACGACCGTCGCTTGAGGTCTCGGGACAGGGTCACCGATGGCTAGTATCCGAAATATGCTACCCCGAGCAGACCACACGGAGTAAAGGCGACCCAGAAGAGCACGGATGGGCGCTTACACAGCCCAGTGCTTTCAAAACCGTACTCTTGTCTTCTGGTGGAGCTGTTCCGGATTGTGGAGTAGAAAGAGATGGAGATGGTAAACGCGCGGCCGCAATTTGAGGTGTCGGGCCGGGAACAATCCTGCCCTAGTATCCCAAGCGCGTGAGAGATAGAAGCCGTCATTTGAATTGTCGGTCATAGGTAGCCGGATGTATTAGCATCCGAACTAGTCGGTCAAGTAGTTGAGCGGCAGGGCCAGGTCCGAACCTGGTCCACGCCCCGAGACGAGTCGCGACCTTTGTTAGAGGTGTTGACCTAGTTACACTGTGCTAGTATCCGAGACGAACTTCCCCGAAAAAGACCGGAGACCACCCTGCCCTGCCCCTGCGAGGGCATACGTATTACGTCCGCGTATTGCTGCGCAGCAGTGACTGAGAACGCAGAAAGGAAGTGTGCACGGTACGGCCGAAATGTTCAGCCGAGGTATAGAAATGTGTGGTGGAGAGTTTACTCTAGAACGGTGGCTCATCAACGTTTACACGAGTACTACGGGTAGTTAGCGCAAGTGCGAGTGCCCTTGGTACAGGGCATTTCGATGCCCGGTATTTAGGCGCTCGGCTCACTGAGTGAGGATGGATTCGTAGTGGCAGTGGTTGGCCGTATAACGGTCAGCGGTGTCAGCTTCGGCCGGGATTTCGACAGATAAACACGCATTATCAAAATTCCGGTGGGTGACCCGGACAGTCACGAAGAGGGCGTGATAGGCCTTCAGAACCCTACCCGGTTTAAAAGGGTACAGTAACTACTGGACTATGCTGGGCGCTTTGTTTTCAGTGGACTTTCCCGTTCGCAAGCGAGAGGGGGGGAATAATATATTTTATTGCTCGGTACATCCTAGTTTTAAAAAACAGATCAATATGTGCCCGTTATCAACGAATTAACAATTAAAACTAAAAAATGAGCCCCCCAATGTCATTGCAACGACACTACCAGTTGAGAAGATATTATTATTGATCGATCGCTTACCGGACAAACCTCGTATATTGATAGTTATTCATACAACGAGTAGCTAAAGTGCCACTTTCTTTACGTGTGAGAAAGTTTAAAGAATGAGCCGAAGGCGAATTTTTTAAATATCATAAGTGCAAAAAGAAGCTTTCGATACGAGTTGTATACATAACTTTTTCGACTACTTGCCACATATTTATGCTAAAAGCGATTACAAAACGTCAACGTCATTTCAAATTGAAAATTCATTAAAATCATGTTTGATATGCTTTCATTGTTTTAAATTGAAAACTCGCTAGATTCAACAAACAGTTTTGACAGAAGTGTGGAATAATGTGACAGATGTGTGCAATAATATTTTTATTGCATAGTATGCAATAACAACTTGATTTTGACATATGGAGAGTGTCAAATAATAACCTCCTTTAGTAAGTAGTAGTCGAAAGTAGTTATTAATACAACGAGTAGCTAAAGTGCCACTTTTTTGCACGCGTAAGAAAGTTTAAAGAATGAGCCAACGGCGAATTCTTTAAATCTCACAAGTGCAAAAAGAAGCTTTCGATACTAGTGGCATAAATAACTATTTTCGACTACCATTTCCTAAAGGAGGCTATTATTTAACACTTTTCAGCTAGCCTGTTAGCCTATTACAAAACTAAATGGTGAAAGTTAACTGGAGATAGTCACACAGAATGACCCCAACATCATTTTCAGACTATAGCAAATTATAATTTCAAAAATACAATGTATTAGAATTGTTTATCGCATCTCATTTGGTAATGTAAAGTACTTTTTTTTCCTATACAATTTTTCAAGGTCAAGATAAAATTGCAAAAACTGCTTTTTTTAAATTATTATAAATTTAATTTTCGTCAGGTTTTTCTGTAAACGACTTGTGTCATTTTGACATTTAAAATTAAATTGTCAGGTTTTCTTTTTTGAAACTGAATACCCATAAAAAACGGAATCTTTTAAAATTAAATGTAAGAAAAACATTTCTGAAGTGTGCAGAGAAACTGTTGGATCTGCATCTTAACATACCACAAGAAAGATTAGCAAGAGCTTTAATGTCATATTTTAAATTTTCCGCCAATTTTTAGTTCTAAAAAGTTACTAAAACAAATTCTACCAACATATATTTTTAAAGGAATTCAAGTTATGCCAACATAAACCCTAAATTCTTTGACCTTGAAAATTTTTATAGGAAAAAACGTACTTTACTACATTTCTACATTCAAAATCGTTTAGAAATGTGGTACTTTTCCGCATAACAACGGCGACTCGTTTTACGTTTGGTAATGCTCAAGTGTATTGTTGGTGGTGTAAGTCTACGTCTAATTCGAGATTAGCAGGTTAGGTTTTGCGTCAGTTGTGACACAGGGTGACGCAAAACCTAATCTGCTAACCTCGAATTTGATATAGATTTACAGTGCCACCAACAATACACTTCACGCATAATATCAACTGTGGCGGTTTATTGTATTTTAGTATATAGAAACGAGTTCTGCTCAGCTTGGTTATGTTTTGACATTTAGTGTCACTTTTATATAAAAATTTTATATTTCACATTTCTCATAAAATGCGATAAATTAGTATTAAATAAGCAACGCGTCAAAAAAGTTGTTTTACTGAACTCGTATAATAGACGTTTAAGTACTCTCTAACGCTAGTACTCAAACCAGATATATTTGATCAGTAAAATATCACTTTTCTAAACTGACATGCATTGTGAAAAACGAATTGCGTAAGTTTTATCAACAATTGCTCGTGCTATGGTAATATGAAATGATTTAAACAAAAAATGTATTATTATTATTTCAAAATTACTAACTTTAGTTGCACATGGGATTTATAGTAGCAGGATAGTATACCTACATCTATTAAAATTTGCTTCTCTGAGCGCTGGCATGCTAAAAATGAACTGATGGAAGTTAATTGTCGACAGTTGAACATCTGGTAATTCCCATTTAAATATAGTATTTACTTGCTTGAAATTAATTCAAGACGAAATTACTGAAGACTATTAAAACAGTTACTGCGAAAGCAACACAGGATAACAGCATCAAGTGCAGCAATTTACAAAATTATTGTTCACAAAATATACATAACAGTTTTAAGGTAATTCCAGAAATTGGGAAATAAATGTAAACCCTTCAGCATGAAGAAATTTTTTCAAGGCATAGACTTTAATATTTAAAGCGATTCGAAGCAATCGGAGAATTTAAAAGCCAAATGCATTCTCAATTTATAGAAATCATAGTTACAACAGATAACCAACCATGCAGAAAACGAAAAGCAAACACAAATAATTCATCAGAACCTAATAGACAGAAGAAATCATAAACGACATGGGTAGCAGAATCATAATAGTAAATAAATGCGTTTAAAAGGAAAAACAGGAAAAATTAACTGGCCTATATAATAATGAGAAAAATTGAAGAATATTGCAAAAGTTACTAGAAGGCACACGTATTCAAAATCAGAGCAAAAACTACTTGAGTCTTTTGATAGATCTTCAATGACCCTGCCCCAGAGAATCTGAGATGAAAAAAATAATTAAAAACTGTTTTACAATACTTTAAATCGGAGCATGAGCATAATCTTTGTTATGACTGCTATCTAATAACAGGAAGTAAAATACAGGGTGCCCCTTCGATGACGCCTTTGCGATTTTTTCCGATAAACATTTTGATTTAGTTTGGCTCAAAATGATATATATTTTTAAATAAAACGCCCTTATTTCTTTATGGTTATTTAAGCCTCTGTGGGTACTTTGATCAGACCTAATTATTCAATTAATTATTTTCAGTGTTTCCAACTTCTAAACGTTTTTAATTTTTTGTCAATAACCTATCACTTAAAAAGTTACATTCTCTCCACTTTGTAATATTTTTTAGTTACAAACTTACATGTTATGTACATTTTTTTAATATTTTTTAAAACATTCTGCATTTTATGGCAAGCATAAATAGAGATTTAAATTTGTTTTATTTTGACACCGACATGTTAAACTATTCCAAAAATTGTTTGAGAAATTAAGCTTTTAATAAAAATTGCGAGAAATGTGTACTTGACCCATGATTTATACCATTATAACCACACTAGTTAGCTGTGAAAAGCAAAATCTGCTTTAATATATTTTGACGTTTACGTTAACGCCATAAAATTTCATAGTTTTTCATATATCGGTATTGGGTTATTTTATAATTTAAAATAAATTATTCTAATCCAGTATCAATAAGTATGGTGTACTTAATACATGAAAGTGATGGAAATATTCCCTGGCATCACGATTGTATGCCGAAAAATGTCCACAAAAAATATATTTCAGTGAGAGATCATTATTTTATTATATTCTACTTTTCCTCCTGATGAAGCCCCTTACGAAAGTGGGCGAAACGTTGAGTTCTTCGACCTCAATAAGGACACGGTCCAATCCCGGAAGTCGATTCTTACTTATATTCTACTAGTTTTTAACCCACCACATAGGTGGACTTTACTCTAATTAGAATAGCTTTTCCAAGTTACAGAATAAAATGTTTTACAGCCAGTCTTATAAAGGCCACTAATCTGACGTTAACTTTAATTCGCTGTTAAAATGAACAAAAGCGCATCAAAATTTGTTTACTAATGAATAAAATGTCATAAGCACTAACGTTTTGATGCGCTTTTGTTTATTTTAACAGCGAATTAAAGTTAACGTCAGATTAGTGGCCTTTATAAGACTGGCTGTTAAGGTCTTTAATATCGAATAGAAAGAGCTTTCAAAATTATGTACTACATAGGTAAAAATACCTTAAGGTCGCTTAAATCGCCATCGGTGGAATTCGAACCTACGGAATGCAATTGCTAGCCAGATGCTTATCTATCGTGCATGCGTTTAACTGCTATGACAGGACGGCCCATCTCGGACCCGATAGGTGTCGATGACAAGGGGACACAGAGACGCAGGCACAACAGGTTTATATGTACGGATTCTACTTTAATAGGTCACCAATATATTTTTCTGTGGGGAAAATCGAATGTATACCGCATTGTGTCCACAAGAAGGTAAGATGTTGATGGAAGGATACGTCAATCATTTCACAGGATTACCTGACAGTTACATAATGTGAAACGTGCAACTTGAATTCTGCATTTTACAAAATGGGAGACATTTTGAACAGTAATGTAAAGCAAACATTTTGTTTGCTTTGACAGCTAATTACTTACCTATTAAAAATTGATTTTGTTTTCACAGTCAATTGGTATGGTTATAAACCATGCGCTAAGTACTACACTTTTCTCGTGACTTTTATTAAAAATTTGATTTGTGTCTTATAGTTGCATTCATAAATTAGGAACAATTCCATGACCATACTACATGAAAATAATTTTTGATTTACTATAGTTTGAACACCCTATATTAAAATATACCGTTTTTATAAGAGTTTAATATTTTTGTATCCTAGATGACGCCCTCGCCCTAAATTTAAAACAAATAAATAAAAATGAAGAAATGTGTCGTTTTATGTGAAAGCTTTTACTTACAAAAAAATTTCAAACTTTCATAACTTGTTAACACTGAAGGAAATTTAAAAGAAAAGTTAAGGTCGAACGTCGAACCCATAGAGGCTTAATAACCACAAAGAAACACATGGTGGGTTCCATTTAACAAATATATACTTTTTCAAATCAAACTTTTTAGGAACGCCCTGAACACGTTAAAATATGCCCCTTTTAGCCCCGTTTTAGGATTACCACAACCAAAATTGTTATTGGTAAACAAGTAAAGGGGTAATCGAAGACCGGCGCACTAAATAAATTCCCTGTATTTAAAATGTTGAAAGAACAAAGATAAATATTTCAGTTAACATTGGCTTTGCTCTATGTTAGGGGTAAAATATTTTATAGTTCAAGAAATTACTATGTGTCCAATTTCTGAAACTCTAAGATGTAATACAATATTGACAAATATACTAGGGGTTATGTCACAATTCCTTGTTTCGAAGACCTATACTACACGTGACAGCAATGCACCGTCTCGAGGGTACTGGGTTAGGGATGGAATTCAAGATCAGGCCGATCAGGTAGAACATTCTGTGCTGTGACCGGAACGCGTCGTATGTTGCGAAAGTGGGCTGCTTTGCGGATTTGTTACCGTATGCAATTATGCGAACCAATAATTAATTATAATGGCTATAATAGCATATATACGTTACAACAATGCAAAGCGACACTGCGAGCGCTGCTATGCATACCCTTAGATAGTGAGTTTGGGGGTAGCTGCTGTATATTGCATGTATGATAGTTGGTTGCATCATGTTGGTAGATTTTTGGCAATTTCAGCAGATAATGGACGTCACAGGTTATATGATCCATGGTTGTCCCGTGGAGGCAGTAGCCAGGCTAGATTTGCAGTAATTGTTGTACTGTGAAAGACCAGTAGCCACCGGGATCTTACTGACTCTGTACTGGTAGTGACAATAGTTAAGCTAGCGGATTGCTATTAGGCAATACCAGCAAAACGTGGTGACAGCTAATCCAACCAATGAAGGTAGCGATGTGGTGCTAAATGGTGAGTCATACAAGGCCCAGTATTGTAATATCGCTGCCGAGAGTATGAAAGGGCCATGGGGACGGCCACCCCCGGTAAGTACAATTATTATTATCAATGAGATTTATAGGTCCCACATTGTTCTGCCTTTTAAGACTATGATGCACCGAACAATAAAGCATATCATCCCCCTCATGTGTAATGGAAAAGTGCGGTAGCACGTCTGAGATACCCCTGGATACAAAGCGCCCAGCCTCGCCCAGCGATTGCTTAACTCTTTTAAACCGGGTAGGGTTTAGAAGGCCTATCCCGCCTGTCCGGGTCACCCACCTGAATTTTAATAATGAGTGTTCATCCGCCGAATCCCCGACCGAAGCCGAGATTGTTGACTAGCATACGGGCAACCACTGCCACTACGAATCCGTCCTCACTCAGTCAGCCAACCGCCAAGATACCGGCCATCGAAATTCAATGTAGCGAGCCACTTGGGACTACGCTAACTACCCGTAGTGCTCGTGTAAACGTTGACGAGTAACTGTTCGAGAGTAAACTCTTTACCACACGTTTGCGCAGCAATACGTGGACATAATCTGTATGCCTCCGCAAATGTAGGACAGGGAGATCTCCGGGAGTTCTAAGGGATGAACTCGTGCGGTTTGTACCGAGGAATCTCGTCTCAGCTACTTGCACAGTGTAACCAGGCCGACACCTCTAACGACAGTCGTGACGCGTCTCGGAGCGTGGTCCAGGTTCGTTCCTGGTCTTTTCCCTCAACCGACTGCCCGCCTCGTCTCGGATACTAGTACATCCGGCTACCTGTGACCTACACCTTAAATGACGGCTTTGATCTGCCACGCGCCTCGTATACTAAGGCAGGATTACTGCCGGCCCGACACCTCATATGGCGACCCCGCGTACACCAAGGCGTACACCCCTTGGATCCGTCTCTTTCTGCTCAATAAGCCGGAACAGCTTCACCACGGGAAGACACGAGTATGGTCTTGAAAGCACTGGGCTGTGTAAGCTCCCGTTTATGCCCTTGTGCATATTCGCCCTGCATACGGAGAAACCCCGTACCCTTCATGAAGCGTACTCATATTAATACGAGTAACTGTCAAAAAAGGACTCTACCACACATGTATGTTGCCATGCATTTCTGCAGTTGCAACCATTCTGCCTACGGCACCCTCATCCACGGTTGCGCAGCCATAGGCGAACAAAATACGCAAGCCCCCACACTTGTGGGACAGGGTAGCCTAGCCTTTTGCAGACAGTTTTACTGGGCAAACTCCGTGCGGTCTTCTCGGGGTAGCTTGTCTCGGATATTTATTAGTCATCGGTGAGCCTGCCCGACACCTCAAACGGCGGTCGTAAAGCGTCTCGGAACGTGGATTAGGATCGCTTCTGGTCATGCTTTTAAGTGGACTTAAGTCTCCGACCCGTCTCGGATAAGAGTACAGACTACCGAACCGACAGTTCAAAATCTCCCCGTCGCCTTGGATACTAGACCAGGACTGCTCCTGGTCCAACACCTTGTACGGCGGCCCCGCGTTTTCCCCTTCGATACGTCTCTTTCTGCTCAACAAGCTGGAACAGCTCCGCCACGGGAAGGCAAGAGCACTGTCTTGAGAACATTGGGCTGTGTAAGCACCCGTCTGTGCTCCCCTAGAGTGCCCGTCTGCCTCTGTGCATACTGGGATCTTCTTGGTGTATGGGTAGGCGAAACACACCTTGGAGACGGATTTAAAGGTCAGTAAGTTTATGTTCTTTTACATTTTGAATTTTAAGATAGCACACAAATACCCGTCTAACATTTGTAGAAGCTATTCTAGAAATGTTCATCAAATAGTTGAAGTATCGGAAATTTTAAAATTTTCCAAGATGAGAATCACATTCTTCATGCCTCCTTTTAGATTTCATCATTTTGTCTTTAATGCATTCTGACATAGTATATGCTGGTTTCATAACAGTTACAGAATAGTATGAATGTGTATTTGTAATTGCCTTTTATTTTCAGCAAGATGGAGCAACTGCCAATTTTAAATCATACCTATTTACTTAATATTGATCGAATGAAGGCTACGAGTAGAATCCTTAAATTTCCTTAATACTGGTTATTAAAATAAAAATGCCAAGCAAACGACCGCTTGAATGTGTAAACGCTTTTGAATTCCGCAAACCATGCCTCCATTTCCGCTTGACAAGAGGAAATGGGCATTGCTCGTTCATATCGAAGCTGTTTCATAGCAAACACGCCCATAATCCATAACTGTTATTACGCGCACCTTTAAGAAAGCAATAAAAAGCACGTTTTCCGGGTTTACGCTCGATGAAAATTAGACTCGGTTGAAAAACACCGTAAAACAATTATTTTTTAGAACTAGGAAGTCTGTAAAAACTTTTTAGTGTTATAGCTTTAACCCACTTAAGAACTTTTAAAGAAATAGACGCCTCAGCCGGGCTAGAGTGATTTACTTTACGACCGCAAAAAATTCGGTTATAAAGTATGGATCCTTGTGTGGAATCATAACTAGCGCGAGCGTTCGAGTGAGTTATCACGAAAATATCGGACTATTTCAGCTTCAAAGGGAACAAAGGCTGCGAATTAATGATTGCGGATCGACAACTTCCCATTCTTCGGTCGCTAGATGCCGTTAGCCGAGGGGGCGCCAAATAAAGTCAATTTGAAAAGCGAAATCCCGGCATTATCTTCAACTCGCGACTCGCTGTTAACTACAAAGAAATCTGTTTCTGGAAAAATCTAATGTAGGCAGAATTTATACGACCTAATTCACAATCGAACTGCGACTACGGCACGCATGGGAAAACTTCCAGATACTTATGTGCCCATTTTCACCCTCCAAAATCGTTTATGTACCATATATTGGCGCTGTAAAGCCACTACTGATGCTGAAGTAGAGCGAACTGCATGTCTATATCATCAACTTTATCTGTGTAATACAATCTTCTGAATTGTGCTAGTTCGGTCGGTTACGAAATTTTGGAAGCAAGAGACGTGCCTACGAGTTTAAAACACCGCGCCATTGCTTTCAGATAGGCTTTCCTTCCACTGTTTCGAAAAGTTAAAATAGTTTAAACTACCTTATCAGTACTTTGCTCCTAGTTTTGATGGACCATACAGAAATATAGCTACTATCAATTTAATAATGTATAATCGGCTTTAATCTAATGTTTATAACAACATATGCTGTTTGTTTTGTGTTGTTTGTAAATAATCATTTAGTAGTATTCGTATGACTATGATTATTTCCTTCATATTCATAATAATGCGTAATCACCATGGTTTCTGTCAGTTTAATAATGACTACAATTCAAACGTCACAATTTAACCGCGGTTAAATTTATGTCAAAATTTAATCGCTTGTGCATAGGTACTTTTAGCATGATTATTAAAGGTGCTTCACCAACTGAATTTTATCTATTTATTCAGGAAATAATCACGCCGAACATCCCGCGTGCATGTAAACTAGCCTGAATAAATTTTGACGATTTTCTGTCAGAATGTTTTGCTCTGAAGAAATATATCTCGTAAATTTTCCGCTTCACAATCCCTCGTGCTGCGCACTCGGGATTCTTGTTGAGCGGCAAATTTACTTGACAAATTTCTTAGCAAAACATTCTGACAGAAAACGTCAAAATTTAATCGGCTATTTTAATGCACTTGGGATATTACTGTTGAATAAATCAACCCCTAAAATATAATACGTTCTGAATATTTCTAAAATAGAACCGAGCCCGAAGATATTTTGAAGGACCGGAGTAGCTTTAAAATCTCATTTGACAGTACGAGAGCTCCGGTGTGATTTTTGAAGTGACTTGTGGTAATTGCGTGGATTAATCTAAATGGTGAAATAATAAGGTCTGTAATAGATATTATTGTTTGAATAGCTTTGCAATGGATGTTGTAGGCAGTTCAATGGTGCAACTGAGTTGTATACTGTCATTGTTGATATTGATTGTAGAGAGTTTTATTGTTTGGGTGGTTGCTCATTGTGTTATTATTGGGTTAGTGGCCAGTCGGTGCAGCATATAGTACTATCGTACCAGGGAATAGTGGACATCCAGCGAGATAATCGATGGTCCTTGATATAACTTAGTGATTCAGGAAGCGGACCTGCATAGCCAAGGGATGCTCATGTCCCGCAAATGTCGTGCGATTTTAGTCTTCTGCTCACATGGAAAGCGCAGATGCAAATCACACTGACATAGTTGAGGCTAATCAACACTAAATGCGTTAAGCATCCGTTTTACAGGTATTACAGTTACCTCATCGAGAATGCACCTGAAGAACATTTTGACCGAGAGATTCTACTAGATGCTACGTGGAATTACGCAAGAGCCGCAAAACCAGCTATAAGTACTATTCTCTCCAACACGTACTGCTAAATGTCGTATTGTTTGTTTATTCTTGTTTGCATGTCTACAGGGAGTAGTACTATGCAAGACAAAAACCTGGTACAGTAAGTATGGTCTGTTGTGAATGTGACTGCTTTACTATGTACAGTTGCTAGGTATTTCTAACTTAACGATCAAATTGTTTAGACGTTGCTATGGATATAATAAACGTAATTGTTCAAAGCCTCGTTTTAGCTAATCAAATTATGCTCAAATCTCTATCAAGAGTTGTTCCAGTTTTTTTTGTCTTTCATAGTACATCAATTCAGTCTAACAGTAAAATTACACAATATAGAAATATCGACCATTAAAACAAAGATGATGGTAATATAAAACGGAGCGATGATAGAACATGTTATAAAGTTTAACTATCTCGAAACCAAAGTCACTAGCTGTAGAGACTTACACATAAAAAACAAAAAAACGACACTAAAAGCGTCTCAAATCGTCGGCTGTGTACAACTGTAATATGGAATAATAAGTATATGCGAATCGACGGCAGTCAAGGTATACAAAACGAATGTACGCCCACTACTTACTTACGCAAATGAAACTAAAGCTGAAATCAAGAAAACGAAACAAAAACAACAGACAGTAGAAATGAAGGCAAAGACCAAATAGCAAAAGTATGTAGGAAAAAAAATACCAATCTAAAGAAGACAATCAGGCCGACCACCAGATGGGCCCAAAGATGAATCTCGTAATCTACAAAATAGAGGCAAAAGAAACAGGAATATTCCTATTAATAATAATAAGACGAAGAAGCATATACCATTGTAGAATTTGGCTGTTTTGTGTTTACGAGCGAGTATGTGTGACCACATGCCACATTAAAGGTTCCGCTGATTGATTTGTTCCCCTCCCCCTTCGGTGTCGTGTTTCTGATCTACAACTCTTAGACCGAAGGGGCGTTTCGAAATTTGTGAGTAAAACTAGCCTGTAAATTCATGCATAAAGACCAATCTAAATTCAGGAAAAATTAATTATCCGCAAACCCCGAATTTTTGTCGCTACAATATGATATCAACGAGGGACAAATGGATCTTGCGATCTATAGTTTTCACACAATTTGCCTAACAAGGAGAAAAATATACTAAGCATGTATTCGAGAAACCATGGAAGCTACCGCACCTTATGAATATGAGGGCTGGGGAACACCAATCAGAATGAAGCAGGAAGAACAGCCACAGCCATGAACTTTCACAGACATAACTGCAAAAACTTGATACTCTCCAATTAAGAAAAACTTCCACAGAAGATATATAAATAACAATACTATAAAATTATCGAAATAAAACTTAAATAATGGGCACATCGTTGACAAATGCAAAAGAAAAACTGCTCAAAAATTGTGAGACAGAGCAAAACGAAGACAAAGAGAAACCCAAAAAAATGTTAGTTACGAGAAACATCATACAATACAGATAACTCTCAGATATACACGAGATATGTTCAATTAAAACCCATCTTTGGCCCATACAAATTTATTCAATAATATAATTAGCATTAATTACCGTCACAGGTAAGGCATCTATCCCATTGTTTCACCAACTGACGTATACCCTGCTCATAGAATTCTAGTGTCTGCTGAAAGTTTCTTCCACAACGTTTTGTACTTCTGCGTCCGTCTCAAAACGCCGATCTTTTTTAAATTAAAACGCAACGATTTCCTCAGACCTTTCACACATGTCATCTTCTTATGTGTAGATGCAGTGATACCCTATTTAATTAATTGGCTAAATCTCTCAAAAATTTAATATCTACGTGGATACAATTGCCGGCGAAGCTACCTCAGAGAAGACGGCGTGCACTTCTTTAAATACAAAAAGTCAATTTAATAAGCCAAAACCTGGCGCCAAAGAATAATTTTATTACGGCAAGTTTATCCAGATATCTCCGAGAATTCGTAAAATCAAGTATGCTGAAAGAAAGCTCATAAATCCAGGTACAGGTAATTATTTACTAAATATAGAATAAAGGTAAAGGTGCACCTAAAAACACATAAACTCGACTTGCGAGTAAGTTATCATATGCAACAGTTTAAAAGAGTACAAATATAAACTACGTTAAATACTACCAACAACAATTTAAGAATGTAAGAAAGACTCAAGTTTACTCGTACTAAGGTACTAAGTTTGTTGTGCGAAACATAAATGACGACGAAAGTCCAAAGTAAAACCCATGGCATTCTGAAGGAATCCAGGCAGAAACTGTAGCAAAACAAATGGGGTACTCAAGGCACCGGATTACTGTTCACAGTATTCGAGTCGTTTTAAAGCAAGGAAAACAAAACATGTTACTTGATTCCTTTCGTTGAGAACCCCAGGCCCACTCTTATGCTTACGTATCAAGGTCATTGGTCTCATGTGGAACTACAAAATCTCTCGTACACAGAGAAGAGGGTTAAATAAGGCTCCAAACCTGCGGCTATAAGGAATGCTGAAAATGGAATCAAGAACGTCTCAAACGTTTTGGATTCCCAAAGTGTTGTTCATCATAAGCATGCTTCATAAGGACAGATCCTGAACAAGGAATACTAATTGGGAGTTTTGTAAAGATTGGGAGATGCAGTGAGCAGAAAGCCACCTGGTCTCTGGGAAAGCTGTGGCTGGCAGCTTCCCAAGACAGCGCGCCCGCCACTCGTGTCATCTTGACCACAATATTTTGGTCAAACAACTTATTGTACAACTGCCGGACAAATCTCGTGAATCATGAGTTAACTAAGATCATAAACCGGGACAAATCCTATAGAATCATTTTTCACTATTTGAATATTGTAATTTTGTCCTCCTAGTTGTTTATAAAATCCCATCTATCATGTGCAATGAATCAAAATAAATTAGTTAATGCAACGTAAGCAGCTTGGGATCGCCAATGGGTTCATTCAAACTATTTAACTTAAGTAAATTTTAGTGGGCCGCCTTATATTTCCGCAATGGTACCTAATCTCCTTGGTGGAAAGTTCTATCAATAGTTGATCGGATGATTTCGGAGGCTTTCACGGCCATTGTCATTAAGTAACAAACGACTTCCGGGATTGGACCGTGTCATTATTGCGGTCGCCTACTTTCGTAAGGAGCTTCATCATGAGAAAAAGCAAAAGAGCACGGTAACTTAACGTGTAAACCACGCAAGAGACAAAGCTCTTTTGCAAGGGAAGAGATAGAAGAGCACGGCAACTTAACGTGTAAACCACGCCAGAGGCGAAACTCTTCTAATGATAATAAAGAGAAAGGCGAGAATTTATAGGTAAATGCTGTCATGGTTCAGCAAATGCCGTCGAGGTTTAGTTGCGGTGGGCGTGGCCTAGAAACTAGTACTTTTCACATAGAAGAAAAGGGAAAGCCTTCGTCCCGATTGAGATTGTTAGAGTGTTTATAAATCTCAATGGCTTCGCGAATCTTTCTGCTAAAGAGGAATGGGGATGTGCAGATAATGGAAGTTTCATCAAAAATAATCTTAAGGCCGGTATCGCGTTGGCGTTCGGCGATGGCTGATAATGAAACTAGACCCGACTTGAGACAGCGCTGGTGCTCAGAGATGCGATTTTTTACTGAACGTCCTGTTTCACCAATGTATATAGCATTGCAAGAACAAGGACCTCTACAAGCACCTTTACATGATAAAGTGCTTAATTTATCTTTAGGTGAAGGAAGAACCTGTGAGATTTTGCTGGGGGGTTTGAATACTGTTTTAATGTTTTATTTTCGAAGAAACTTTCTACGCTGTCGGTGACTTGGTGGATGTGAGGAAGAAAGACTATTGTTACAGGAGGATCGGTTTTTGGAGGTTTGTGTGGCCGTGGATGAAGATGGCGATATTCAAGCTAAGAAAAAACTAGGAAAAACGCACAAATAAGATTTACTAACTCTTTCACAGCGTTAAGTGTCGTACGTATATGAAAGTGAAACGTAGGCAGTAAAAATTCAACAGAAATGTGTTTTTTAATATGTAAAAGTGTGTGCAGAAACGATCAAATATGTATTCTGTATTCAAACAAACATGAGGGACTTGAAAGTAACATCTATTGATGACAAAATACATCAGTATGAACATGAGAGAGAGAGAATATAGGAATATATTCATGAAAATCGACTCCAAGATATGCTACATAAATACAAAGCAAACAACATAATTTATAGTTCACGTTGGGTACGACATGTACGTCCATTAAAAATATATCTGTAGATCGTTTCATACTTCAAATTCAGTACGCTGCCTTACGCAAGACAACGTAGCAACATTTCAGCACAAATCTCCTAGGATATAAAACGCACCTGTTAATTATAAATGAATCCAGCCTTTGTATTTCGGGGCACTTAGCAACTACTAATAGCTTGATTAGTCTAATCCGCATGGCATTACTAAAAGTAAACTTAGACCGTCGGACGCTGCTGAAAAGTGGCAACGTCGCGTCGCCTATAAAACTTCCATGAGATTTACATTGCCCTATGCTTCCCGTACTGAATTTGAATCAAATACAATTGCCTACTTACTTTCAAATTTGTTTGAACTAAAAAATGCACACCTGTGCATGTCAGTTAGTCCCATTTTTTTAACTGACCAATAGAAAACTGTCTCACCGTCACCATGTCTCTACTGTTATATTAATAGAAGCACGCTAATAGTGTATGCTATAGATAACCTATATAACTAGTTATATAAAAGTTGAGCAAAGCTGTTCTGTTGGCGGCCAAGTTTGATTAAAATCTTCCATATTTAAACCAAATCTGCAAAATAGTTAGGTTATAAATTTAAATTCCATAGCAACGTTAGATAGTTGAGCCATAGTGATTGGTTGGATCCTGGCACTGATCCACCAATACGAACCACTTTGACTTTATCCAACTCTTATTCCTGAATTAAACTATCCGATTATACAGGAACTCTAATAAGTGCATATACCTAACGTTGAAGAACAAGATATTTTATTTTGTATACTTAATATGGTCGATTTCGCCTGTGATTTTTTTGTCTGGTTATTTTTCATCTTATGGTTAGGATCAGCTGGTTTTTAAATAAACAGCTACTATTAGCAAACGAAGACATACTAAATACGATGGAGAAAGCCACAGGACAGAGTGAAAGAAATGATGAAAAGGACATGTCAAATTCAAAGAGATAAAAAAAGTTTTTCATGTTTTCACATACACAACTTGTTTGATTGTAATTTAAAAATCGATCGCTCTTATTGAAAAACCCTTTACATATTACAATCCTTGTGTGGGTTATCATCCGAGTTATTATTGACATTCATAACATAGTGTATTAAAAATTATCAGCTTGCATATTATTTTTACTGTACGTATTTTCTCAATTTACATATTTATTACTTTATTGCAAAGTGCCTTTTCTTCTTTAAAAGTGAACAAACGGTTTGAATGCCAAAATGTGGGCGTTATGTTACATCTCAAATATGCCTTGTTAGTCACCCACGTTATCAGAAAAAGATGTTTCATATTGTGAACATAAGAAAGCTAGTCCTCTACATTTTTCCCTACCTTACAAGTTTAGTAAACTACTGCCATTTCAGAAATTTCGAGTAAATGCTTCGACCAGACAAGGATACATCCTCTCACCTCTTCTTTTTAATACATATCTCCGGTAAATTCACTATACACTAAGCTCTGGAAAATTCAAATAGTAGTGGCCACAAAATCACAAATTTACGATATGCCGATGATACTCAATTACTCAATTAATATCGCCGCAGAAGTGGTGAAATTATGTCCGTAATAGAGTAATAGAATCTAAATATGTGAAAATTAATGATGCTGAAACTAAAGTTATGGCCATTGCTCGTACAAACAACAATCGCTGATTTGCATCCCACGGGCAATTACATAGTGACATCGCAATTTATTCACCTCCACTCTCTCATTATCAAATGAAGGTTTACAACGAGATATCTTTTCAACTTTAGAACACGCTGGTACTGTATGGTGCAATCGAAGCGAAACACCCTGTATAATTTTTATCAATTTTGGAAACCTACGATGTTATTGCTTGTTGATGTGACAAATGAGACTCACTAAGCGGGCCGTAGAGTACTTTATTTTCGACTGATATATTGTTTGTTGTTTATATCTGTGCTACGAGGTATATAAAGCGGGCCCGCTCATTATGCCCTCTCATGCCCTTTCGAGAGGTCATAATGAGCGGACGTTATCATTACGCCCTAGGGCGTTATGGACTGCTCTGCAAGCTTTTCAAAACATTAGCGTATCCAAAGTGGGAAATAAACGTTGTATGTACGACGGGCATTACTTGATGTTTATAGCCCTTGGGCGACTTATAAGCCCTCTGGCCAGAAGCCCTCGGGCTTGTAATCTTGTCGCCTTCGAAAGGGGATAAACTTCTTCATAATGCCCTTGGTACATAAATAACTATTATGGCCATTTGACTGTAAAGCGACACGTTACGCACTCAAAGAGAGGGCATAACGTTATCAATTTTGTCCCGTCGCGTCGTACATAAAAGTAGTTATATCAAAAACCGCCAAAATGCCATTATAAAGACACTAATGTTTTCAATTTTTGTATGGTCGAAAACTTGAACTTCAAGAGAAAGGCGAAGAAAGAATATCGCTCGATACGTTTGATATAACTACATGGCGGGAAATGTTACGGATATCTTGCATGGTCAGACGAGCTAAGGTATATATGTATCAGATGATCTAAACATCTAAAAACGACCGCTAGTAGTAATTCCAAGATAAATTATTCTAGGTTACTTTAGTCATATAGTTAGACTATCAGACTCATGTCAGGTCATGGTGGAAGGCAATAGAAGGAGAGATAGATCCTCAACTTACTAACTAGATCAAATACTGCATCCTACTGGAAACTCAAGATCCCCAAAAATGGCTTTAAATTGTCAACCATATTCAAAGAAAATAACACCTTGACATCTTATGTGTGAGATACACGACAGAGGAGGATAAACTAATGTAATTTCATTTTTATTTCTAATTTTCTTCTTATTTCCCTACCTTTTTATAATTACTTACACAGTTTATTATCTTCTTCTCATCCGCACCCTTCAATATATTTCTTAGCAAATATTTTCATTCTTTTTATCGTGAGCTATTTTGTTGATTTATATCTTTACCCCTTTCATGTGTTGTCATTTCTTAAGTGTAGTTTTTAATCGTCTTCTTCTTAAACTTTTACCTAGGACAATCCTTTTGGGTTGTATATCTAAAATAGGTCCGAAAAGAAAATGAATAATTTTACAATTGCATATTTTTTAAGCAATTGAAATTGTCATTCAGGGAAGAATTATTACATTATTTCATTTTCCTATAAATTTATTTTTCTCATTCTTATTCTTATTGTCTTGTTATATGTAGTTGCCAATAGATTTATCAATATACTCTTTGTATTTTGAGCAATTTTGGTTTCAATCATAGATTTTTATTCGATGCCCAATACTACTGTATTACTAATATTTTATAATCAACCATTTAGCATGTATTTTCATCTAAATCATATATAGGAAGATAACTAATTATCTTGATATTATATATTTTCATTTGTAAAAAACACAACATATTAAAGAATCATTAAGAAAATAAGTTTAATCTATTATTTCAGATTCTCATTAAAAAAATCCTGATTGTCAGTAATAATAGGACGAGAGGTCAAAATATTACCGACAATAATTTTTGCGATTCAGATACGAGTTTCTGCGGCGACGAAAATAACGACGAGTGCTTGCACGAGTCGTTATTTTCTAAAGCGCCAGAAACGAGACAATCTGAAGAGCAAAAATTGTCTGCAATATTTCGATCTAGAGTCCTATTCGTTTTGACAATTTAACTTTTCTTTAAAAAATAGTTACAGAAAAAATTGTCACTTATAATACCATGACTAGTCAAAGTTATGTCGAATATTTTTGCCGTGGTACCACGAATGTCCATTGCGCTTAGTATCGATTAGGACGAGTGCGCTAGCACGAGTACTAATCCTAAGCTCAATGGACATGAGTAGTGATACCATCGCAAGAATATTCTACTTAACTTTGACTAAGAATGGTATTCGAGAGACTATTCAATGAACCAAACTACTTTTTCAGTAAATCTAGCACGAAACTACGCAATTTCTATAGTAACAGAACACTAATATTGACTTTTTCTAATAAAAATCAAATTTGTTTAAAATATTCACTATACCACTAGTGAAAATTGTCGATTATTTTCACTAGTGAAAATTGTCAATATAGTTCTTTTTTATTGGCTCAAAGACGTCAAATCTTGTATTTTTATTGGTCAGTTTTTGGTAGATGACAAGTGAGTTGAATAGTCGCTGAAATAAAGCTCCTCGAAATATTGTCACTACAATAATTGTTACCGAAAAAATTGTCGCTGAAATAAAGCTCCTCGAATTATTGTCACTGAAATAAAGCTCCTCGAATTATTGTCACTAAAATAATCGTTCGATTGGTAGTATTGGTAGTATTTTTAAATTGAAGAATGCCATTGGTTGACAATGATACCAGTTAAATTGTCATTTACAATTTTTTATCCCCTTTTCTATTGTCTATTTTTCTGGTTCTTCCTCTTAGTTTTTATTATTTTCTTGGTATTTATAGCCATAAATATTTACATATATGTTTCTTCTTCGTCTTCTCGGTTTGCGTTTTGCCCTCGCTAGATCTCACATTTCTTTTGTCGTTTTCCCCCTCTTACTGTCTATTTATCTATACTTCTTATAAATGTTTTCCGCGGTCTGTTCCTCTTACACCTCTACCTTTTCCGACCTCTATTACCTTCTAATGCTATCTATTCCTTCTCCAATTTCTGTATCATTGATTCTTGTTCTACCATTTCTTATTTGTTTGCTTTCAACAATATCCCTTATTGTCTTCCTTCTTGTTTTCCAAAGATATTTAATTTCTACTGCCTTTAGTAACCTTTGTGTTTCGACTATATTACCCAAGCTTTACTTGCGTATAATGCGATTCGTATGATGACTGCGTTATACTCTATTAGCTTAGTTATTTCCACCACCTCTTTTTCCAAATATACAGCGCATAATATATGTTTGTTGTATTTCTTGCTTTATTTGCTACTTTTACTTCAATTTATTTTCGTTCGTTATTGTACTTCCTAGTAATCATAATTTGTAACATCTACAATTTATTGTATTATTACTAGTGATGGGTTAATTCGAATGAAAAATAACCGGTTATCCGGTTATTGAAATAACCTCTGTTACTCGGTTTTCGTTCCAAGTATTCGA